>JASEVX010000005.1:23565924-23743424 GCA_031761405.1 Serripes groenlandicus
ATATCAGCTTGCGCAGTCACTTATCCGGGCCGACACATTCGTTCTCATGGTGATAGAGAAATAGAGTAACGATTCCTGAAACTGAAACAGAAAATCCATAGGAGGCGAAAAGTGCCTATCCGGGTAAGCCTGCGTGGCATACAAGTTTAGGCTGGTCCGGGTCGATACTTTACGCAGAGTCCACAATGTTGGTTTTCTCGCGGGATGGATCACTTATCCTAAAAACTACTAGCATCTTTAACGTTCAGCGAAAGTAATCCAAAGCGTAAAGTGTTTAGGTTACAATACACCAAATAAATACCTTTTTTGTTTCCTTGCAAATCGACCGGTTTCAGCCATATATCATTGAAAAACCAGGCGAAAATGGTTACCGTCATTTTGGACCAAATCGGGCCCGGACAAAACCGTTGTTTAACATTCTCTAATTTTACTTTCAAACAATACTAAAAGTGATCAAATCAATCATTTGCAGTGCATCCTTTTCACATTTACAAAGAACTGAAACTCAATGTCATATATCCAATGCATTCTGATGACGGTATACACTCATTTCAACGCAAACAATTTTTTTTTTAAGGGACTATTTGACCTCAAGGTGAACACATCAATATATGTTAAAACATAACCTAACACTAAACAATTTGAAACATGGCTATGCTTTATTTTGAATGTGCGCCATCGTATGAAAGGTATCTGCCGTTGTTGAGTGGTTAGCGTCGGGGATTTGAAACCGGACGTCCCCAGTCGCGGCACGTTAATCATCATGTTGGAGAGCCTTTGGGCAAGGCACATGTCCTAGCCTAGTACTGGTTTGTTTTGTTAATCCAGGGATCATGAATAAGTGAACCGTCGCCGTGATATAACTGAAGTAATGTTGAAAACGGCGTAAAACCACAATAAAACAAAAGGGTATGATGAATTGGAAACCTAGGCAATTGCTTGTGCAAGATTTGTGGAAAAACACACACGCTTGTTGATACTAAAGTTGTAGTGGCGTTCCGATCTATAAATAGTTTATGCAAAAGCTGTTATATCTGGAAATTGGAGGAATCTCGAATAAGGAGATAATAAGTAGTATCGGTAGTTTTTCCTTTTTCCACAATGTTTTCAAAAGTCGTCTGCTGCAAAATGTGTCTAATCCCGTCTGTGTGATTTAATCGTTGAACATTTCCTTGGTAGGCGACCTTCAACTTTTTACGTAATGAGAAATTGCTCATGATGAGCCAAAATGTTTTTCAACTTTATCAAATAATCATCAGAGTACCAACAATCTAAGGTTTGCTTTAATAATAAGAGGGAATTGTTGGAAAAAGAGCTGAAAACCCCTCCTTATCTTAGTTTAAACTTATTTATTTTAAATCGATTGCGAAACAAGCTTTAAGCTTATATTAATCACGCTCGATGTCTGCTTCCTGGATACTTAACCCTTTCCCTCATATAGACGCTTTCTGACGCCTCTGCAGCAGACGGCTTTTTGAAAACATAGTGACAAAAGAAGAAATTGCACAAAACGTGCAATTTCTCCTTTTGCCACAATGTTTTCCACTTTTTGTCATAGGTTATCCATTCCGATTATGGAGATTTTCTATGTTTTGTCAAAATATATTCAAAGTCGTCTGCTGCAGAATTGTCGTATGAGGGAAAGGGTTAACCAGTACTCGCGCCGATTGTGTGGAAAAATCCCAAAGTCAGGACCCGCTCATCACGGGACTCGAACCAGGGACCTTTGATGTGAGAGGCCGCCGCTCCACCTCTGCACCACTGTCTTCCACAATCTTGACCTCTCAGTCATACGTTCAGGGTTTTTGTCATAGTTTTGTCTAGACACTATTTTAGTCGATCGCTGCTGGGCACTTGTATATTTGGGAAAGGGTTAAATAACGATTTGTTTCCTTCTTTTTTTCCCCAGAAAGCTGATGTGGCCGTCGCAGCTCTTACAATCAGTTACGAGAGAGAACAGTACATAGACTTCACCAAGCCATTCCTCAATATGGGTATAAGTATTTTATTCCGGGTTCCGCGCCCCGAGAAGCCTGGACTATTTTCATTCATGAACCCATTAGCTATAGAGATATGGGTATACGTGGTAGCAGCCTATTTCATTGTTAGTTTAACGATATTTATCCTGGCACGGTTTAGCCCCTACGAGTGGTACAATCCCCACCCCTGTAACCCAGAAACAGACACGGTCCATAATACGTTTACTCTGTCCAACAGTTTCTGGTTCTGTGTCGGCACGTTGATGCAACAAGGATCGGACGTTAATCCCCGGGCTGTGTCGACGAGGATTGTGGGTAGCACATGGTGGCTGTTCACCCTGATCATTATCTCCTCGTATACCGCCAACCTGGCAGCTTTTTTGACGGTCGAGAGGATGGTGTCACCCATTGAAAGTGCGGAGGATTTAGCTAAACAGACTGACATATCATACGGAACTCTCGCTGGGGGATCGACAATGTCCTTCTTTAGGGTAAGTTTTGAATAAGCAGACCTAATGAACGATACTACGATATAATGCATGTGTTGCTTTTTCATGTTTTAGTGAGAGAAAGAGAGGGGGACAGGGGATGAGAGAGGGAGAGACAGACAGAGAGAGAGAGAAAGAGAGAGAGAGAAAGAGAGAGAGAGAAAGATAGTGAGAGAGAGAGATAGAGACAGACAGACAGACAGACAGACAGAGGGGAGAGAGAAACACATACATACATAAAGACAGACAGACACACTACAGATAGCGACAGGGAGATTGAGAGAGAGACAGATAGACAGACAGATAAACAGACAGAGACATATAGACAGACAGACAGACAGACAGACAGACAGACAGACAGACAGACAGACAGACAGACAAACAGACATAGAAAGAGAGAGATGTGTGTTCGCCAATGGAATTATATATCTCAAAATTACATCTTAACAAATATTTGTTCTGCATATCTTATGTGTTTATGTGCTAACACTAATAATGGCATTTAGAGGTTTTTAGACTACAGAGTAAAAACATTGCCTCATGAAAAGTTCACTGTTTGAAACATTGCGTTTATCAGGATGTAATATACTGATGTTTCATTTTGTTTAACAATCGACTGTGCAGCATGCAAATGATCCAATTAAATATCCATTTAGAACTCGACCATAGAGATCTACCAGCGGATGTGGAATTTCATGGAGAGTAAGGATCCTGACGTATTCACGAGATCCGTGCCCGAGGGTATTGCCCGGGTGGAGGACCCCAGTGACAATTACGCGTACCTGATGGAATCCACGTCCATAGAGTACATCACACAACGGAAATGTAATCTTATGCAGGTGGGAGGGTTGTTGGACTCCAAGGGGTACGGGATAGCCACACCACAAGGTAACATAATTCAAGGTTACCGATTAAGAATTGACATTAATTCTTAAATTGCTTTACACGCTTTTAACTCCTTCAGCGCCACAGGGAATATTGAGGTTTTTTGCAAACAATGCAGATTCAGGTGAGTCAGCTCGTAACGAGTTGTCTCACCTGAAATCAGCGTTGTTTGCCTTTTAGTTACCAAAATAGTCTCATAAATTGAGAAATGGACACACCCGATTTTGAATATGGAAGAGTTTACTTTAAACAATTCGGCGCTGAATTAATTAAGCAAATTTATGTATGCCATAACGCACCAATTTAAACTACGTTTGCGGACGGTGTTGATCAAGATTAGATTGCCAGAACTATTAGCTACTCATTTATTAATACGTCGAAAATATAGATTGTTAAATTGGTTATACCGGTCTCGTGAATGCAGCAGAACGTTATAAAGGAGTTATGTCGTCTAGTTTCCATGTATATTCGTCATAGTGTTAACCCACAGAATATCTGCAACAGACACCTTTGAAAACAATTTGGTTAAGACGTGATTTGATTGATTGTGGTTTATGCCATATCTCGGCGGCCAGTTCACCTACTCATATGTCTCCTAGTTTTCTCACACCAGTACTCCACACAATATACTTTACAAGCAACTGGCTGCTTATCCACATATACTGTTAGCCCATTGGTGAAAGACGCATAACGCTTGTCACAGTGACTTTTGTCAAACGTCGAAAAGAATGTTTGCCGAGCTGGAGTTCGAACTCACAACCCACAAAATAGGGTCAGATAAGGATTTGGGGATATGGAATACTCTTCGTATCTAGAACTCTGTATAATATTCATACATTTGAAACGAAACATTCTTGTGGCTTTTCTAAGCACTTGCTACAAACATCGATACCCAATCATTCCAGCTAACGTTTCTTATGGAACATTAACATTCAAGTATTTTTTTTCTTTTTCAGACTCGCCATTGAAAGACCGTATGTCAATGGCCGTGTTAAACCTACAAGAAGACGGTAAAATACAAATGTTATACAATAAATGGTGGAAGAGCTCCTCCCAGTGTGTTAAAGAGGAGAAGTCGGACTCTAAAGCAAATGCACTGGGTGTTCAAAATGTTGGGGGAATCTTTGTTGTGCTGCTAGGGGGATTGACTCTTGCAATAATTGTTGCTTTCATAGAATTTACGTGGAATTCCAAGACAAATGCGACTGAGGACAAGGTATGTATTCATCTAACCGTTTTGACTGTATACCGGAACCCGCTGTGGTCGAGTGGTTAGCGTCGGGGATTTCAAAACCGGGTGTCCCGGGTTCGATCCCCAGTCGCGATACTACGGTCATGGTGGAGTGCCCTTGGGCAAGGCACATTTTCTAGCCTAGTACTGGTTTGTTTACCCAGGGATCATGAATAATTAAATTTAATTGCGCGCTAAATGACCTTAGCTGTCGATGCGCCATAAAACAATACACATTCATTCATTCATTCTTTGACTGTATACCATTTGTAAAATTACAATGTATATGAGCTGAGTATTTTCCGCCAGAAAACCAACATTTTTTAGACTCTGCGTAAAGTATCGACGCGGATCAGCATAGGCTAACCCGGACAGACACTTTTGTCTCCTGTGTGTTTTATGTTTCAGGAATCATTACTCTATCCCCCTGAGACGGAATGTGTCGGCCCGGATTAGCCTGCGCAGATTGCACAGACTGATCTGGATGATACATTACGCCGAGTCCATACTGTTGGTTTTCTGCGGCGATAGACATCTGCGTAATATATCGACCAGATCAGCCTGCGCTGTCCGCGCAGACTGATCCGGCCGACACATTCCGTCTTAGGGGGATAGATAGAGTAGTGATTCCTGAAACAGTTAATCCACAGGAGGTGAAAAGTGTCTGTCCGAGTTAGCCTGCGCGGCATGCTTAGGCTGATCCGAATCGATACATTACGCAGAGTCCATACTGTTGGTTTTCTCGTGGAACGGCTCATATGTATAAACGAACAGTGTCGCAAATATTTATTCATGTTGTCCTGTCTGTGTCGGTTAATTTATATACAATAATGAAATGGTATACTATTAAAATGCCGCGCTAAGTACGCTTGCACGAAATGTGATGTCATTTCAAAAGTATGGAGTAAACTATCAATGATGTGATCCGAGCGTCATGTCCTCTGGTCACTAAACATGAAGTATGTCTGTATCCTGTAAGCATTTCGAAGCATTTGACTTTCACGAGATGCGGTACAATTTGAAGGGTTATACACGTCAACAGCGTTGTCGAAATAATTGTTGTTTTGTTTGTCACTTTACGTACTTGTATGTAGACTTTAGAAGTCACTGCCTTCAACACATGCTTCCGAGATGCTTACAGGTCCGGCTAGATGTCAAATGATGCAGGACAGAAATAGAAATACTCAAGGGCAGTCGAATCTTGGAAATGTCTGTTTTATTGAAGTAGCAAAATGGGGTGGAAATGTAGCGCGAGGATACACACAATCCGGAGTTATCAAGTCACAAATTCATGACGACTGTGGAGAAGGTTATACTCACATCACTAATAAGCCTATAAATAGACATTGTCTTTAACTTTGACTGAGCTAAGTCGAAGTCCATAAACAAATACATGTATTGCAAAAACAAGTTTTTTGTTCTTCATCTCAATGCATTTATAAGCATTTGACCTTGTCAAATGCTTATAAAATGCGTTGAGATGAAGAACAACAAAATTGAGAAAGGAGAAATTATTCACGAGTAACGATTTCTCATGTTTACCTCAAAGGTTTCAATTACATTTCGCTAATATACAATATAAGTAAACGTGGTAATTATCTGATCAAGAAGCTCCAATGTTTGGTAAACATATCTTGAAACATTTGAAACGTTTAGACAAATAAGCCAGCAAGGGCGAACTAAATTTGTGTTTACGCCGATAGCACACGTCATTTGCATGGTTTTTATACTCTATTCATCTAGTGCTTTCTTATCGTTTTCAGCAGTCGCTGTGTTCAGAAATGGCCGAGGAGTTGCGGTTTGCAATTCGGTGTCATGGACCATCAAAGAGACCAAAATATAAAACTAGGATGTGCCTCAAGTGTAAGATGCTACATGAACATTCTCGTGAATGTCCCATCAATATGAACCGACGGGAATCCGCAAACGGGGTTATACAAATGCGTGATAAATCTCGAACTAATTGTAATATACCACGTGATGCACGAGATTTTGAGATGGACTATTTAAACGACCCGTGTGCTGAGTTCGGGGCCGGCGGTTATTTACACGTTGAGTACAGCGATACGGATACGTGACCTGCAGATGGTGTGATCTATCGAACCAAGACATCGACAGTTGTATAGTTGTTGTATAAACGCGAGACTCAGCTCAGACAGCCGTGTCGTTGTCATTGGCGTTGATGGCGAAACTACTCTGATGGTGCATCCACGCAACCCAATATTTCCTCCCTCGTTCAGCAACCAGTTTTGTCAGGAATTCATGATATCTTGACATGAATAACTACCTATATATCGGATTCGAATAGTTTTTACTCTTTAATTAAGCTAAGTACTGTCCATATTATTTGAAATGTCAGGGTTGGGCTTTGTGTTGTTTTCCTAATGTCGGCTTATGGTAAGACATGTATTTACGCAGACAATCTGTAACAATCGCCCGTAACGGTGCGCGCATGTTGAATGAATACAGAAATACATGAATGGTGTATTTATGTCTGATGACTAACTTCGAAATGGATATGCAGAGAGTCGTACGAAGCCTTGCCCTGACGATAACTACTGAGAATGATACTTAGTTCAGTCATCACCTTAAAGATATACACGTTTAATTTATTTTCTAAATATGTAAAGGGTTTTCCAAATAGTGCGTGGATGCATCAACTGATCAACTGGTACGAATCAGTATCATTGTCCGGATGGTTGGAGCTTCATATACAGTTATATTCATGACGGTTATTGAGTGAATCACGTTTTAAAGAAGCCAGTCGGTTATTATCAGTTGAGCCGTTCCACGAGAAAACCAACATTGTGGACTCTGTGTACTGTATCGACTCAGATCAGCCTGCGCAGTCCGCGCGTACGCTAATCCGGGCCGACACATTCCGTCTCAGGGGGGGATAGAGGTATAGAGTAATGATTCATGAAACAGAAACTCCACAGGAGGCGAAACGTGTCTATCCGGGTTAGCCTGCGCGGCATACTGTAGGTTGATCAAGGTCGATACTTCACGCTGAGTCCACACTGCTGGTTTTCTCGTGGAACGGCTTAGTTGTTATTATAGCGTTCATGTGTGTTGAATACCGACAACCGAGCAATTTACGTGTGTATCCACAAGAAGGGGTATTTATCAAAATCCAATATGAATAGATCCGTACCAAGCTCCGCCCTTCCGTGACAAATAATAACAATGCAATGTTCAAGGCATGTCTAACTGTACTGTGTCTCATCTATTAAGGGTATTTCATATCGTTTAGTTAAAATCATTCTTTCTCAAATTACCCCCGTTACCTCATAAAGCGTTCACATTTGAGAAATTATAATAAACTGGTTTTAAAACGCTTTCTCGCATACCTCAATTTCGAAGCAGACAACTTTGGAAATATCTAGGCAAAAAAAGGGAACAATTCTATAAATGAAAGAACGGTTAATGAATAAAGTTGAAAATATTTTGGCAAAATGGAGAATCTGCTCATTATGAACAATTTCTCCTTTTGCCACAATGTTTTCTTAATTCCTATCCTATAGAGGCAACAGAAATGCGGGGAAGGATTAACGCACTTAACAACTGTATACATATAGCACGTGGCAGTTCGTGAAACATAAACCTTTTTGAACGGATATTTTTTAAACTGGATGTCATTGATTTTTCACTAAAAACTCTTTATGTGTTATCTTTGTTATCGAAATTGCGATTCACTTGAAAGGATTCTAAGGCAAAAAAAAGGTCGTCTAGATAACTAGATAGACACCCGATCTTTAATTAAAAATGTCAGTAAAGATAGATAGATAGATATTCTATTTCGTAATATAGGCCACCGGCCCATTATACAACATAATTTATAAGTATATACAACAGGGAGTGATGAAATACATTATAACACTGACATTTGAAGCTGGAAAAATAATTAAGATATTGAAAGAGTCTCACTTCTTAGTTTGAATGCGCTCTGAATGTATTTTGCAGTATTGTATACTTCAGACTGGATATTTGTATTTAAGTAAAGGTACCCATTCAATAAGGCAAAATTGAAATTGATGCAAGGCCTCTATCTAGTTGCTTTTCATTTCGTCGTGATGAAGGAGTGAAAGCAGCGAGACTAAGGTTTTGCTCTTTTGGCGCTTAGTTTCAAAGTTAAAGTGTGTTGCTTTTTTTTTTTACTCAGACTAAGTGGTTTAGTCTTTCAAACTTCGATCATGATTAATTTTAATATCCTTTATCACATTGTATTATGTGGATGCCGAGTGTCCCTTAACTTAATGTAAAGAAAACCTGGAATTTGTATTTTGTTTTTATAACGAGCACAGCAATCGGCGTCCTTTAGCTCCTTATTAGATAACATCTGTCAATCAGATGTATGTCACAGTTGTTACAACTTGACGTTGCAGGACCGAGCCCCGGTCAGCCCCAGCTCAGTCGGTAGCGTCAATCCAGGGGTTGTGAGTTCGAACCCAAGCTCGGCCAACATTGTTTGCGACGTTTGACAAAACGTCATTGTGACCAGCGTCACTCGTCTTCCTGTGGAAAAGCAGCGAGTTGCTTGGAAAGTGTGTTGTGTGGAGTACTGGTGTGATAAAGCCTGGAAACACATGAATAAGTGAACTGGCCGCCGTGATATAAAAAAATGTTTAGAACGGCGTTAGACTCCAATGAATCAATTGTAGGACAGAAGTGAACATTCCGAGGAAAAGGCTTAAAATAATAGACACCATGTTGTAACACAGACGTCTGGATTTATTTTCGCACGCAAAAACACTATTACTGAGACTGAAAACACCCCGTAATGTTAATAAAATAGCACAGTAAATTTACTTACATCAAATGAATTGTGTTTTTTCGGCGAGGTCATTTGGGCTATGTCTCACAATTGTGTGGGAGGAATAAATTGCTAATGATGAGTTATGTTCTCCTTTCTCCACAATGTTTTGACAGAAGTTCTCACTATTGAGGTGCCAAAAGTTCGTCTGCATTGGTGAACGGGGTTAACATGTTTGGTAACATTATTAATGTTATAAACCCTTTCCCTCATATAGACGCGACGCCTCTGCAGCAGACGGTTTTTTGAAAACATAGTGACAAAAGACGAAATTGCACAAAACGTGCAATTTCTCCTTTTGCCACAATGTTTGCCACTTTAAGTCATAGGTTATCCATTCAATTATAGAGATTTTCCACTTTTTGATAAAATATGTTCAAAGTCGTCTGCTGCTGAATTGTCGTATGAGGGAAAGGGTTAAGGGTATAATAGAACCCATCAACCAACTTTACTCTTAAAGGTACTGAACTGGAGAGTATAGATAGTATACAGTCAAAGTTTTATAACTGTTCAGAATTTGTCTTGAAATACTAGAATCATAAGTTTGGGATATTAGAGTAATAATTTCACTTTCCAGTACCATAAACATCTAAATATTGATCGGTTATGCTTCATTTTTACTGGGTAAAAATAACCAGTAAGCCAAACTGTGTACATTTTCATGCCTTTCAATTGACAGATTTTCAACATTTACTGACAAAAATAGTTTTTAACTATTTATTACTTACGTTGTTGTCACTATTAGCAATGTTTGCAAAAACGTTCAACATTTCAAAAAATGTATCTCCATCTGGAGTTCAGCACCTTTAACCCTTTCCCTCATACGACAATTCTGCAGCAGACGACTTTGGACATATTTTGTCAAATAATAGCAAATCTCTATAATTGAATGGATAACCTATGACAAGAAGTGGAAAGCATTGTGGCAAAAGGAGAAATTGCACGTTGTGTGCAATTTCTTCTTTTGTCACTATGTTTTCAAAAAGCCGTCTGCTGCAGAGGCGTCAGAAAGCGTCTATATGAGGGAAAGGGTTAAAACTTCGTGACACGAATTTCGCTGTTCGTAGAATTGCGAACAATGGCGAAACAAATCAGCCTAGGACTCAGCGCTGTCTGATCGGGATCTGCTCTGATTGAAAACGTATGTACACATTTCAAAAAATTCGTAAAATCTTCGAATGTCAGTTTTCTTGGTACCTTAATATTTTTATGTCATTTATTTCATTCCCATTGAATTTAGTTGTTGTTTATTTTTCTATTACTTTTTGCATTACATCTATTGGTTCGATGTTAGGTTCTGATTTGTTTGAACTTGATTATTATGAAATGAACAATCAACTCATGGTATAGTCATAGTCATTGTGTATAGCATCGTCAGATAAATATAGATAATCAGAGATCCAGATAATGAGAGTTATTCAGCTCTTTTCCCTACAGTTTTCGTCTTATTTTTAAAGCAAACCCTATGGTGTGGGTACTCAAAAGAAGCGTCTCACCGAGACAATTCTTTTGAGTACCCACAACATATGGTTAGGTGATCAAATTAGGATTTTAGAACATGCAATCGTCCCGTACCTATAGCTCTGAATAATTCATAACGTTACACGCCATGACGAATGTCACGGAAGTAGTCTAAGCTTAGTAAACCCACTCGGTGACAGCGGCACTCAACAAACACCCGCTAAACAAGGGCATATACTTGACTAAGCGTGTGTTTCTAGTAAAGTAAACGACATTTATGCCCGTTATAAACTGTTTTTTTAATACTATATAGACTCGATATTTCACTGAACCATAATGTCAGACATGCATAGTAGAGAGTCAAACAGAACCATTGAAATATGACACAATGTCAGAAATTGTTGTTAAACTATGTTAAAGTGTGGTTGAACCATGATACACGTCACACGCCAAACTGACCTTTGAATGGTTAACACAGGCGGTGTGTAAATACGTCAAGAATTCATGTGTTTAGTCATTTTACCTAAAAATGTTCTCTTGATCCTTTCAACTTCAACGAAGCTTAGGCTGATCTAGTAATTGACTGATGCAACCACTTATGGTCGGTTTTCATGTTAAGTGGTTCAAATGTATGTAGAATGAACTTAATATACACTATTATTTTATTCTTCGTTTACGTAAAATATGTCATACTATATCAAACATTCAAAATGTTTACGTAAAATACAGTCGGCTTAAGTTTGTTCTTAAGCATATATTTAAGTACTTATGTAACTAACATGTAAGTCATATACAAACCATTGTTTTGTTATATATATTTTAACCGAACTATTTTACAACATTCTTTTAAAAAAAACACCTTATATTTTACTTAACCCTTTCCCCTGACGCTTTCTGACGCCTCTGCAGCAGACGGCTTTTTGAAAACATAGTGACAAAAGAAGAAATTGCACAATGTTTTCCATTTTTAGTCAGAGGTTATCCATTCAATTATGGAGATTTTCTATTTTTTGACAAAATATGTTCAAAGTCGTCTGCTGCAGAATTGTCGTATGAGGGAAAGGGTTAAGTTTGTTCTTAAGCATATATTTAAATACTTATGTAACTAACATGTAAGTCATATACAAACTATTGTTTTGTTATATATATATTTTAACCGAACAACATTCTTTTTAAAAAAATAACTTTATTTTCACTTAAACCACAGAGTAAAACTTTTTTTAGAGTACAAGATTTGATTCCATAAAGTTTATCTTATAGTTGGCCTTGTCTTTAACAATTCAATTAAATTCAATTCAATTCAATTCAATAGTATTCGTCAAAATCAGCATTTACACGCCTTCGCTTTGGTCAATATAAACTTTAAAAGTGAATAAATATAAAACGATTTCCAGAAATTATTCCTTGAGATATCAACTTAATACGAATTACAGGGAAAAAAAAAATATTAAAAAATAATTGGACAATTGATTTGTAAGGGATGGAGTGTGAGTGGTGAATGGTGGTTAATGTTTGTTTTTAAATCATACCTATTGACAGTCTCGGTGGGTGCCATCTCACACCCTACACGTAGCAATACGAAACACCATGTAATCTTTATTTCAATTTGCAAATCAGTTTATTCATCCAACCATATACACATCAAAGAATATTCAACTGCTTTGTACAAAATATGTCATATGTAATTAACACATTGCCTTAACGTTATGATTCCATGTTGTATATTCAAATGTGAATGTTCTTTAATTACAAACATGTACAGCACATATCATGTTTAAGTAATACTGATATTTCGAATTCAAATTAATTTACGTGTAAATACATTATTTAATAAATAAACATAATTTGTAATTTCAGTTTGGTGACTTAAATGAAGGCAATGGTGTTGACTTTATATCGAAACGTCTTATAGTCCTCTAGTAACGGTTTCTGGTGTGTCAGAACCCATTGAAGATATGGTTTAGTTCGAATCTGGTTTAACCCTTTCCCTCATACGACAATTCTGCAGAAGACGATTTTGAACATATTTTGTCAAAAGATGGAAAATCTCTATAATTGAATTGATGACTAAAAGTGGAAAACATTGTGTCAAAAGGAGAAATTGCTCGTTTTGAGCAATTTCTTCTTTTGTCACTATGTTTTCAAAAAGCCGTCTGCTGCAGAGGCGTCAGAAAGCGTCTATATGAGGGAAAAGGGTTAAAGAAAAATAAGTGTAAACAATTAAAAATATAACTTAAAAATAAATCATAAAATAAGATGTGAAAGCCTTCGTAGTGTTGCCTAAGACATATATTTAAACATATTCAAAGGAAGGTGTTTAAAACCAAAATTAATAAATATATCAATTGGAAACTCTTATAACTTCTTTAGCTGTTCAGCTGAAAAATCAAAGTTAAATTGTTGAATTGCCTGATGTTGAAATACAATTCTCCGGGTATGCTCCTTTGCCAACAAGAAAACAACAAACAACTTAGTGATATAAATGAATTGGTAAGCGTCACAATGTGTTGATTAACTTAATTTTATATTAATTGGGAGATATCTGGAATAAAAGTTCCTATTTTCGTTTCAATAGAAGGTGAAATTAACTGCAGCAATCTCCTTATTCATGTATTATTAATACACTGTTGTACTATTATGTATGAACATATGAGCCGTCCCACGAGAAAACCAACAGTATGGTATTTTCAGACCATTATAACAGAAGCCTGATTGGCACAAAGGGTTGCGAGGACAGCCTAACGACTTATCTGCTGGTGTCAGGATCAGCTTACCAGCTGGTTATGTATCCAGGGTTCAATTCCACCAACATTGCTTAGCGCTAAGTAATACTTAAATAGCATTTATCATCTTTTATGCTTCCCTGATGTTTTTTAAAACATGAATGGTGGATTGTATTTAAGTAAATGACTAAGTTGACATAAATAGTTACCTTGCTGACTTTTAATAATTGAAATATTTTGGCATTTTTATTTGGGAAACAAAAAAAAATGAAATTTGCGTATAAGTATTACTTTACACTAAGTAAGGTTGGTGGACTTGGACCCAGGTAACAACGTGATATGACTGAAATACGGTTAAAGGTGACGTAATAGACCATACAGACACTGTTTAAAACAAACCAGAAATGAATAATAAGAGCCTTGAAACGTTTCCTAATTTTAACTCTTTCAGCGCCGAATTGTTTAAAGGAGTCTCTTCAATGTTCAAAATCGGGCGTCTCCATTTCTGAGGAAGTAAATGTTTTGGACTATTTTGATAACTCAAAGGCAAACAATGCTGATTTCAGGTGAGACAGCTCGTTACGAGCTGACTCACCTGAATCAGTATTGTTTGCAAAAACCTCAATATTGCCTTTGGCACTGAAAGAGTTAAACACACACTGTACTTAGTTCAATAACTTCTAGCACAGTTTAAACAGTCCATAACTTAAACAATAAAAGCATAAAGACGAATCTTTATTCCTTATAAAGACCAAGTCCTACAGAAGTAAGCATGCATTGGTTTTTTTAATTAACACTTGCTTAAGTAATGATAAATGGTATCAAAGTTAAAAACAAATAAGAAGTTTTGTGATATGGTATTTATATTGATATGACAGTTAATTAAAGGATGGAATTAAAGATGGTGTAAATATATTGGTGAGTGAGCGAAAAGAATAAGTTTCAGAATTGTTTTTAACATGTTTAGAATCCTTGTCGTTGAAATACATTTGTGTAAATATTTGTTAAATCAATTTGACTGCAATAACGAATAGTCGTTTATATTTCAATTATGCGTTTAGGTTTCTTTTGAATTTACGTTATATTTGTATGTATTGTGATTTTTTTCTGCGTTTTTTAAATACCTGAACCGCGTCAGTGGAAATGGAGGATGTTGCATCTGCTAACGGTGAAAGCTCGGATGAGACTGTGGGTACACATAATCCGATCAGAGCATTCCCTGTCCACATACACGTACGTAAAAAGGAAACGCGGATCTAATTTAAAGACGAAAAGATAGAAACTTAGTCCCACGTTTTTGCTGCAATGTCCGTGTATGTAGTGTTAAAAGGGGAATATCATCATGACTCTATTTCCTCTAGCGTGGGCGATACTAACTTTATAATAATTTGTGTGATATGCACTAAGCTAATGGACCAATGTATGTAGATATTTTGTGTTGTTGGCCCATCTATGCCCAACCTACTTTTAAATATATGCTAGCTAATTCCGAACAAGAGTAACCCTTTCCCGCATATAACACATCTGCTGCAGGCGCCTTTGAAATACATTTATTGAAACATGTGGACAATCTTTATAAATGAAAGAACTATTGTTAAATAAAGTTGAAGACATTGTGTCAAAGGCATACATTGCTTATACAGAGTGTTTTGCTTTTGTCCAAATGATTTAAAAAGTATTCTACTGCAGATGCGACAACATGTACATGCTAGTGGAAAAGGTTTAACGTTACATATGACAACATGTACATGCTAGTGGAAAAGGTTTAACGTTACATATGACAACATGTACATGCTAGTGGAAAAGGTTTAACGTTACATATGACAACATGTACATGCTAGTGGAAAAGGTTTAACGTTACATATGACAACATGTACATGCTAGTGGAAAAGGTTTAACGTTACATATGACAACATGTACATGCTAGTGGAAAAGGTTTAACGTTACATATGACAACATGTACATGCTAGTGGAAAAGGTTTAACGTTACATATGACAACATGTACATGCTAGTGGAAAAGGTTTAACGTTACATATGACAACATGTACATGCTAGTGGAAAAGGTTTAACGTTACATATGACAACATATTATGAGCCGTCCCGCGAGAAAACCGACATTGTGGACTCTGCGTAAAGTATCGACCCGGATCAGCCTAAGCATGCCGCGCAGGCTTACCCGGATAGACACTGTTCGCCTCCTGTGGATTTTCTGTTTCAGGAATAACTACTCTATACATCTATCCCCCTAAGACGGAATGTGTCGGCCGGATCAGTCTGCGCGGACAGCGCAGGCTGATCTGGTCGATACATTACGCAGATGTCTATCGCCGCAGCTGCATTTTGGACTCTGCGTAAAGTATCGAGCCGGAAAACCTAAGCATGTCCACACAGGCTGATCTGATCCGTCAGTTTTCGCCTCCTGTGGATTTTCTGTTTCAGGAATCATTACTCTATACCTCTATACCCGTGAAATTGTGCAGGCTGATCTGGGACGATACATTACGCAGATGCCATAATGTTGATCTTTCTCGCGGTACGGCTAATATGGACTGTTTCTGCTTTTGAACTTCGAAAACGTGCTGTAGATATGGGTGTTTTGGGCTTACCAAAATAGCAAAGTCCACTCTATTTATTTGCCAGTGCTCATTTATTAAATGCTCCGTTAATTGCACCAATCATTGACGGTCACATTGTAGCAATTTTCTTCGAAACCGTAAAAACCATAGTTTACAAATTCCTCCTACTTCTAAGGTTTCATACATATTCTCTGGTATATTCGAAACAGACGATTCTATAAATATAAATGAACACAGTTAACCATACAACAAGTCTGCAGCAGACGACTTTCAAAACGTATTGACATAAACGTGAAAAGTCTCAATAAATGATAGTTTTACTATTACATAGTCTTGGAAACTTTGTGGCAAAAGGAGAAATTGCTCGTTTTGAACAATTTCCTCTTTTGCCAAAATGTTTTCAAAAGCCGTCTGCTGCAGATGCGTCTACATGCCTCTACAAGTGGGAAAGGATCACTTTTAGCGACTTTAAACAGCATAAACAGAGTGTCCTATCGCACCTAGTGTTCATTGGGTGCTAATCGAAAGCTGGTGTTTGATTTGGTTGATTCGGCTTAGCACATACATGAAGGTTCGACGTGTTCGTTCTAGTTCCCCGGTACCAGGAATGTAGTTCTAGATTCCTGCCCGGTACATTCAGTTTTATATAACACTTGTGAACCAAGTCGTCCAAGATCATCCTGCACATTCTTGTAATCTGATATTGGTCGGTATACTTATATATAACTATATATCGCTGGCTTCATGCACAACGGTTGTAACTACATTTATCTTGGTTTACCTTTGTATCGAGACCGCATTAGGCTCTCGCCTCTCTGGTCCATTTTGGATTTTACCAATTTTACATGCATATATGTATAAGTCTATGTGGAAAAGCAGCCAGTTACTTGGGAAGTTTGTTGTGTGGAGTACTGGTGTGAGAAAACCATGAAATGCATAAGTAGGTGAACTGGCCGCCGTGATATAACTGAGAAATTGTTTAAAACGGCGTTAAACCCCAATTAATCAATTACAACCGTTTTGCATGAAGCCTATGATATATTTCAAGGGGAGGTAAGATCCTTTTAGACGAATTCAGCAGGATGAATTATTTTCTATTAATCTGCGTTACTGGTCATATATGGGTTGTTAACGAACCACAGCCACGAGCCAGTACTTCTAGAAGGGATTAGGGCATAAAGCCAACAACATGGTTTGTAGTTATTTCTTTTTATTTGACATTCGCTAATTTTGATGTAGTGTAAATTGTTGTAAAATTGTATGAACCGTGACTTTATTTATTGATTATCAATTATTTTATCATTGTTCTTACAGACAGTTAGACATTTGACCACGTGCGTCGGTCACATGGGAACAAACCTTCTAGATTTTGCTGCCAATTAGATGTCTAGATTAACCTTTGCCTCCGCGAAACAGCATGCACGTCCATTAAGTATCATTGTCATGGAAACTAATTGCCAAACAGTTAGCTAACACATTCTAATTGGCGCAAAGTGTTAGCCGTGAATAGACAGCGCGGAGGCGTAGGATGGTCTTGGTCTACACTGGTCGCAAATGCCTAAATGCTGGTTTTCGCAGATCGCCGCTCATATAAACTGTACATAAAGCTTTTCAATAATTATGTATTCCATTCAATTGTACGGGTATGACTTTTCTTGACTAAAGGTTCATGTTTGCGTTATGGTCACATGAATGTTGTATGCCAAAGTCTTCGGAAAAACGTGTGGTGTATTCAGCAATACCTAGCAGAAATGCTAATACCAAATGGGTTGTAAGCCGAGTCATCCAATGAAATTACAGGTTTTAACTGGCACACGTACGAGTTCTCCGTGCACTTAAATCGTATCACTGTATACGGTTCTTAGCCCAACCCAGTTCAGTCAACAAACTATGGTATGCGGAGGTTTGTATATGTCAACCATAACCTTTGTGTACACATTTTCGTGAGTTGTTATGGTATCGTGAGGCGACGGGATTATCAAATTCTAAACAATTTATTTAACCGGTTCCAAAACTCATCGCATTCCCCATATCGTGTCAACGCGAGAAAAGGTGTACATTTCCAAACCTCCGCAAACCGTTGCGGTTAAGTCTCCAGGAAGCAGACATCGAGCGTGATTAATCTAAGCCAAAGGCTTGTTTCGCAATAGATGTAAAATAAATAAGTTTAAACTAAACTGTTGCAGATATAATGGTTACCTCCCCTGATATCACACTCTCGCATATATAGGTATGTGCAACGAGGGTTCAGTGTACCGTTGTAGATTGAATACAGTGAAATTGGAATCATGTGAAGAATCTAAAGATTAAATTTGACCTATTACATGAGTGTTGACCTTTAGGGGATAAATAACAATAACTGCGCTTACTAAAGTTACCAATACAATTAAAGCACTATAAGTTCTACCACAATTTTATCTGTTGAATTTGAAATGATTTTTGTATATTGATTTGTTCAGAGACGTCAAGTCTCACATATATATAGGATCTGACATGAGTTGTCATTTCATATAAAGTTTTATTAAACGAGTTCAAGAAATTTGTTATTAAGCGAGCCTTTGTCGAGCTTAATAACACATTTCTTGAACGAGTTTATTAAAACTTTATGAAATGACAACGAATGTCAGATTTTTTTTATCACATGACGAAACACAAAAACAAAATCGGGATTTCGCTGTCAGAAAATAGTCCCAACATTTAATATTTAATAAACTGTGAACTAATCACAAAGAGAATATTTTTATGACCGATAATGGTCCCTTTACCTCGTCCATCTATCGTGACGTTTGTGTTTACAGGATATACATTCTCAGCCATTTTGTAAACATTCGCGGATGAATACAAAAATAGTAAATCGGTCATGTTATATTACACACACATTACATATAAAGAAATGTAACGGGTATATTAGATCGGATACAAGCATTGTCATGCGATAAAAAGTAATCTATTTTTCCTAGATGTATGAAAATCATTCTGAGCAGTCGTCTTTTCCACACAATGATTTCAAAGTGTGTCCATTACCTGTAATTATGAGATTCTGTCGAGAATCGGGTTGATCCTCATCCCGCTAAATGGGAGACCAAGATTAGAATGTACGAACTATGCAGGCTGATCGTACTGTACATTGTAAGAACATGTAGTTTAAAGATGTGAATAACGACATGTACATGTTGTTTAACCCTTTCCCACATACAGCAAATATGCAGCAAACGACTTTGAAAATGACTACTCAAAAATATGAAAAATCTCTTATAAGTGTAGGTATATATATACTAAAAAAAAGTTGAACACATTGTGGCAAAAATGAGAAATTGCTCGTTTTGAGCAGTATCTCCTTTGACAGGATGTTTTCAAAAGTCGTCTGCTGCAGATGCGTCAAAACGCGTCTATAGGTGGGACGGGGTTAAAGCAGGATAAACGTTTAAATACCCAGGAGTCGATATTCACATTCTGTTTACTAATGAGTATATATCTGAACTTGTGATTATAGTTATTGTTATATTAGGTGTTGTTTACATTGATCTTTGGATAAATATATGAATAAATTATTAATAACATTTTCATTATATTGTCTTCTTCGATTTGTTCTGATGCCTGTCCTGTCTGATGTCAATGCGAAGACTCCCATTAACTGATTTTGATTAACCATATAGACAGTATTTCAGTTAAGACATGGCGGCCAGTTTCCTTCGCCATTTCCATGGCTCTCTCGCATCAGGGTGCGTATTCAGTTTGTCCCGACACGCAGAACACACTTAACATGGAAAAGCCAAATCAAACAAGTATATAACAGATTTTAAATAGCACACGCAGACCTCTTAGTTCCTTAGGACAATCAGAACTAAAACTATCACTTAAGATGATAAATACCCCCTAAAACAGCACCTTGACCTACACCATAACTTAATAAGTAGAAGGGCCATAACTCTGTAAAATAACATGCAATTGTAAGACCTTTAGGATATTCACATGTCATCTTGGCATAGACGCTTCATGTAAAATTGTATTAAATTCCACCCAGTGGTTTGTAAGAAAAAGACCGGACAAAATATGGCTTCCGACCGACCGACAGCCCGACAGACCGACACAGTGACTCCTATATACCCCCTCTTCTCAAAGAAGGTGGAATAATAAACCCCAATAATCCACACATGTTTTCGCCAGCTAAGTTAAGAATTTAAACAGAATTCTTTAATTTTCAATAACCTTTTAGATGTGTAAGATTTGTTTTTATGCCCCCGGAATCTCCGATTCGGTGGGCATATAGTTTTTGGCCTGTCTGTTGGTTGGTTGGTCTGTTGGTCTGTTGGTCTGTCTGTCTGTCTGCACAAAAAAAACTTTAACCTTGGCCATTACTTTTGAACCATAACAGGTACGGCTACCATATTTCACATGTGTATTCCTTGTGACATGACCTTTCTGTCAGTACCAACATTTTTGACCTTGCGACCTTGACCTTTGACCTAGAGGTTGCCATTCTCGAAAAAAACTTTAACCTTGGCCATTACTTTTGAACCATAACAGATACGGCTACCATATTTCACATGTGTATTCCTTGTGACATGACCTTTCTGTCAGTACCAACATATTTGACCTTGCGACCTTGACCTTTGACCTAGATGTTGCCATACTAAAAAAAAACTTTAACCTTGGCCATTTCTTTTGAACCATAACAGGTACGGCTACCATATTTCACATGTGTATTCCTTGTGACATGACCTTTCTGTCAGTACCAACATTTTTCACCTTGCGACCTTGACCTTGACCTAGATGTTGCCATTCTCGAAAAAAACTTTAACCTTGGCCATTTCTTTTGAACCATAACAGGTATGGCTACCATATTTCACATGTGTATTCCTTGTGACATGACCTTTCTGTCAGTACCTTGCGACCTTGACCTTGACCTAGATGTTGCCATTCTCGAAAAAAACTTTAACCTTGGCCATTACTTTTGAACCATAACAGGTATGGCTACCATATTTCACATGTCAGTACCAACATTTTTGACCTTGCGACCTTGACCTTTGACCTAGATGTTGCCATTCTCGAAAAAAACTTTAACCTTGGCCATTACTTTTGAACCATAACAGATACGGCTACCATATTTCACATGTGTATTCCTTGTGACATGACCTTTCTGTCAGTACCAACATTTTTGACCTTGCCACCTTTACCTTTGACCTAGATGTTGCCATTCTCAATTTTTTTGTTTAACCTTCCCCACTACTTTTGAACAATAACAGGTAATGCTACCATATTTCACATGTGTATACCTTGCGACCTTGACCTTTGACCTAGATGTTGCCATTGGGGGGCATCAGTGTTTCACAAACACATCTTGTTTTATTCAGTTGTCGAACAACATATTTAATCTTTAACCTGATAAAGACTGCATTTGACATAATATTATTTGCAGCAAAAATAAAACTTTTGAAATAGATAATCTACAGAGTATTTACTTTCCAAGACGTACAACGGAGAAATGATACTGTTTTAGCCCTTTCACGTAAGGGACTTATATAAGATCTTATCTACATTACAGTTTCCTGTATACAACGAATTTGAAACATTTAGTTAGAAATATGGAAACTCTCTATAAATGAGAGAACAATTATTGATTAATGTTGAAAAGATAGTGCCAAAAGTTGAAATTCTCATTATGCACTATTTCTGGTTT
The DNA here is from genome assembly GCA_031761405.1 of Serripes groenlandicus. Taxonomy (NCBI): domain Eukaryota; kingdom Metazoa; phylum Mollusca; class Bivalvia; order Cardiida; family Cardiidae; genus Serripes; species Serripes groenlandicus. The sequence goes on from JASEVX010000005.1 coordinate 23,587,762, forward strand.
TGACACAATTGTTTCAAAAGTTGTCTGCTGTAGATGCTTCGAACTGTGTCTATATGTGGGGCAGAGTAAGTGTCTACCTATCTCACAGGCAACACACACATTTGATAAAGTGTCTACCTATCTCACAGGCACCACACACATTTGGTAAAGTGTTTACCTATCTCACAGGCACCACACACATTTGATATAGCGTCTACCTATCTCACAGGCAACACATACATTTGATAAAGCGTCTACCTATCTCACAGGTAACACATACATTTGATAAAGCGTCTACCTATCTCACAGGCAACACAGACATTTGATAAAGCGTCTACCTCTCACAGGAACCACACACATTTGATAAAGAGTCTACCTAATTCATAGGCAAAACACACATTTGGTAAAGTGTCTACCTATCTCACAGGCAACACACACATTTGGTAGTGTTTACCTATCTCACAGGCACCACACACACGTTTGGTAGTGTCTACCTATCTCACAGGCAACACAAACGTATTTGGTGAAGCGACTACCTATCTCACACATTTGATAAAGCGTCTACCCATCTCACAGGCAACACGCACATTTGATAAAGCGTCTACATATCTCACAGGCAACATAGACATTTGGTAAAGTGTTTACCTATCTCACAGGGAACACACACATTTGATATAGCGTCTATCTATCTCACAGGGAACACACACAATTGGTAAAGTGTTTACCTTTCTCACAGGCACCACACACATTTGATAAAAGCGTCTACCTATCTCACAGGCACCAAACACATTTGATAAAGTGTTTACCTATCTCACAGGCACCACACACATTTGGAAAAGTGTCTACCTATCTCACAGGAACCACACACATTTGGTAGTGTTTACCTATCTCAGGCTATTAGTACTTTGCGAAACGGAACGGAACGGAACGAAACGGAACGAGGGGCACCATATAGGGGAAATTAAGAAATCAAATTTAAATTCTAAAAATCAATATAATCATAATAGTAAATTACATGAACCCTGTATAATCATAGTCGAATGATGTATAATGTCCAATGAAACTCATAATACGCAAAACATGAGGTATACTATCCGATGAAACTCACACGCAGAACGTTAAGAAATGAAATATATTTTGTCTTGTTTCGTTCCGTTACGGAAAATGTACCAATAACCACACAGGTATTGGTACTTTGCGAAACGGAACGAAACGAGAAAAATTTAATTTATTTACATGAAATGTATTTCAGGAATTCATATATAATAATCGTTTATGCTTGCATGTACAATAATGGTCGCAAGGATTTGCAAGTCAACAACGCCATAACTAGAAATTACTGGTATTATGCAATACTATACTTAAGGTAAAGTTCCTTGTTTAACGTAGGTAGTCGACGAAAGTCCCAACTTGGAATGGATGGAACAACTTATTTCCAGCCGAGCCAACGGCAGGCGTCATATTTACCTCCCCAGCATCCAGTGTAGGCCGATACTGCTGGAAACAATACCCATATAAGTAAATCACCCGGCACTGAACACTAGACGTGATATCAGCTGCGCCCGGGAATCGAACCCGGATCGCTGGTGTTGTAGTCCAACCTGCTAACCACTGCGCCACTGACTCCCTATGTATGTACAATGTACAGCCGAGCACACGGCAGGCGTCATATTTATCTCCCCAGCATCCAGTGTAGGCCGATACTGCTGGAAACAATACCCATTTAAGTAAATCACCCGGCACTGAACACTAGACGTGATATCAGCTGCGCCGGAGAATCGAGCCCGGATCGCTGGTAGTCCAACCTGCTAACCACTGCGCCACTGACTTCCTATGTATGTACAATGTACATACTCTCATAGATACATGTACCTTCATAAATAACTTCGACATGCAATACTGCCGGGCATATCGAATAATCATTTATGGTCTTATATATGTAATTATAATTGACGAGCCTGGATCTGCAAGTCGCCTTTCTATGTTATTAGATTATAGGAAAATTTGTATGTTTGTGAAGGGAAGACTTTTTGCATATTTCCTTGCATGTACATGCGTGTTATAAAATATGATTATTCTTCAAACTACTTTTTTACGCTGTAGTTGTCATCATCTTGAATCACATAATACCTATATAACAAAATTAGCTTTTCATATCTCGTTTCGTTCCGTTTCGCAAAGTACAAATACCCACACAGGTACTTTGCGAAACGGAACGAAACGAGACAATATATATTTATAAAAATATTTTTTTTCAGGAATATCGGATAATCGTTTATGTTTGTGTAACTGTCGAGCTTGGATCTGCAACTCATCTTTTTTGTGTATGAAGGAGAATTTGTATGTTCGTGAAGGGAATACTTAGTTCCTTGCATGGAACTGCTTGTAATGAAATATGATTCACCTATTTTTATTTGAATTCTTACTGTCAGCATCTTTAATTACATAATACATTTATAACCAAATTAGGGCTCTTTTCCTATCTCGTTTCATTCCGTTTCGCAAAGTACCAATACCCAAACCGGTATTGGTACTTTGCGAAACGAAACGGAACGAGCAAATTTTAATATGTACAGGAATATCAAATAATCGTTTATGTGTATATATTTGTATAACTGTCGAGCTTGGATCTGCAACTTATCTTTTTATGTCTGAAGATTACAGGAGAATTTGTATGTTCGTGAGAAGGGAATACTTTTCATGTATTTCTTTGCGTCTTAAGCGGCACGTTACATTGGTGGCAGCGGTGGGATAAGGACAACTGCCATATCGGAGTTGCCTTACCCATGGGTTTCCCAGGCCAAGACTCGGGACGAGTCTTCTCGGAGTGGGAAGTATTGCATTTGATATGCAAATTTACATCACCGTTTCGAAGTGATGGAGTTTAGGGTTAGATATATAAGACAAGTGGACCCCTTCAGGGTTGAGTATACTTTTCGCTGAAGGGATCTTCTGCGTCTTTAAGCCCTGCACGTTACATTTGGTGGCCAATGTGGGGGGATGAAGACAACTGCCATACCGGAGTTGCCTTACCCCTGGATTTCCCAGGCCAGGACTCGGGACGAGTCTTCTCGGAGTGGGAAGTATTGTAACGAATATGCAAATTAGCATCACCGTTTCGGGTGATGAGGTTTAGGGTTAGATATATAAGACAAGTGGACCCCTTCAGGGTTGAGTATACTTTTCGCTGAAGGGATCTTCTGTGTCTTTAAGCCCTGCACGTTACACATGTAACTGCTTGTACTGAAATTTGATTATCCTTTATTTACTTTTTAATTCTAACGTGTCAGCATCTTGAATCACATAATACCTATATGACCAAATTAGCTTTTTCCTATCTCGTTTCGTTCCGTTTCGCAAAACGGAACGAAACGAGACAATATATATTTATAATTTTCAGGAATATCGGATAATCGTTTATGTTTGTATAATTGTCGAGCTTGGATCTGCAACTCATCATTTTTTTATGTATGAACGAGAATTTGTATGTTCGTGAAGGGAATACTTAGTTCCTTGCATGTAACTGCTTGTAATGAAATATGATTCACCTATTTTATTTGAATTCCAACTGTCAGCATCCTGAATTACATAATACATTTATAACATAATTAGGGCTCTTTTCCTATCTCGTTTCGTTCCGTTTCGCAAAGTACCAATACCCACACCGGTATTGGTACTTTGCGAAACGAAACGGAACGAGCAAATTTTAATATGTACAGGAATATCAAATAGTTTAAAAAAGTAATGTAAATTAATGATTAAGTAAATTAGTGCAGAAGTCACGGAATCACAACTTTCATTATAATAAATGACAAATTCCTTTTTACAAATTTTGTTAAAGGCGGCAGGTAAAATTGGTACCTGCATAATCAACAGGTTAAATTGCAAGAATATTCGATAAAACAACTGCTTTTCAGATAATTTATAAGTGGATAAAGAGGTAAAAAGAATCAGTTAAAACGTTTAGATGCATGAAACCTGCTACAATAATGGATGCGTTTGTAACATGAAATTTGACTGGCCACATCTTTGTTGATAAATTTAACTTCAGGGCCGTACTAATTGATAACAATCATTAAGTATTAAGCTAATTCATTTAGCTTTAAGCGAATTCTAGTTAGTACGACCCTAGGTCAGACAAATTGATTAAGTACGTTACAGGGTCAGACATATTCTATGTAGTATGACCCTAGAATGGAATTAGTACGACCCTGAATTAAGATAAATCTATTTAGCTTTAAGTCAATTCGAATAAGTACTACCCTGGGTCGGACATATTCGAATTAGTATGACCCTGGGTCGGAAATATTCCAATTAGCTTTAAGACAATGCCGAATTAGTATGACCCTCAATTTTAAGCCGCCGTCTTTAGTACGACCCTGGGTCAGACATATTCCTATTAGTATGACCCTGGGTCGGACATATTCAAAATTAGTAAGACCCTGGGTCGGACATACTTACAATGAGTATGACACTGGGTCGGACATATTGAAATATGTATGACCCTGGGTCGTACTAAATAAGAAATAGGTTAAAGCTAATTCCATACCAGGGTCATACTAATTTGAATATGTCTGACCCAGGGTCGTACTAAATGAAATAGCTTTAAGCTAATTCTCAACCTGGGTCATACTAAATAGAATATGTCCGAACCTGGGTCGTACTAAATAGAATTAGCTTAAAGCTAAATTGGCATTTTCGACCCTAACGGTACGCCATAAGACAGTCAACTACTGGATGGACCAAATTTAAACTTGATATGTTGATTCACTTATTAAAAAACTTACCTCGGTCGAGTTTACGTGGGCAGAGGGTGGGCGTATGCCGCTTTCGATCCCCCCCCCCCCCCCCCCCCCCCTTAAATTCGCTCATCCTGGACATCGTGGGTATAGGTATCAACGCTGGCGGTCGTTCCTCCGCGGTCCACTCAAATGTAGTCCCTATTAATATATCCTGCCATTTTCCTCCCGTGTAAAGGCCAGTCACAAGGAACCACTGCATCCGCATTAGATGTTTCTTTGACGAGTCGAAACGACAGTGAAAGTGGTGTTTTGCATGTCGTGCATTAAAATATTCATGTTTACATACCATGTATCCGTCACGTGACCATGGTTTTCTTGCATTATGTTTAACACCCGCATTTTTTTGACATTTTTTCATAGCGTTTTGATAGGTCTTCAAAATAAGAGTAATCTTGCAATGCGTGAAAGGCTTGAAATCTCAACAAGAGATCATATATAGTGTGATCCTACCATTGAGCCTTTTTTTAATGTTACAAATTTCAAGACTAGCTTAAAATCCTAAAAGTAGGTAACTATGTCCGAATCAAGGTTATTACAGTCTTTGGACTTCTTAAACCAATTAGTAGTTTTGGCTCCTTACGAGGTATTTACAAACCAAATATCAAAGAGATCGGTCAATATATGAATGTGCAGATCCAAGATCGACAGTTGTACAAAAATACACACATAAACAATTATCCGATATGTCCGAAATATTTCATGTAAATAAATCAAAATTTCATTCCATTTCGCAAAGTACCAATAGCGGTGTGGGTATTGGTACTTTGTGGAACAGAACGAATCGAGATAGGAAAAGTTAATTTTGTTATATATTTATTATGTAATTAAAGATGCTGACAAGTATGAATTAAAAGGCAAATAGAAAGAGAATAAAATTTCATTACAAGCAATTACATGCAAGGAAATATACGAAAAGTATTCCCTCCAAGAACATACAAATTCTTCTAGCATCTCTAACATAAATAGGCGACTTGCGGATGCGGGCTCAGCAATTATAAATACATACAACCATAAAGGATTATTCGATATGTGCGACTCTATTGCATGTCGATTTTTGTGTTGGGTTTAATGTCGCACGGATACAATTATAGGTCATATGGCGACTTTCCTGCTTTGATCGTGGAGGAAGAACCCAGGCGCCCCTCCGTGCATCATTTTATCACGAAAAGACACCTGTGTAGAACCACCGACCTTCCGCAAGCCAGCTGGATGGCTTTCCTGAATTAAATGCCCCGATGGAGGCTCGAACCCACATCAATGAAGGTTTGAAGTCAGCGACATTTACCACTCGGCCACGGAGGCCCCTTTATTGCATGTCGAGGTCGAGGTATCTAATAAAGGTACATGTATCTATAAAGGTACGTATACGTAGGTATGTACATAGTTACAGTATGTTACCCGTTATTTCCGATAATGGCTTTTTAAAGCTGAAAAACAACGACTTACAGATCCAGGCTTAACCATTATTGCACATGCAAGCATAAACGATTATTATATATGAATTCCTAAACTATTTTTATAAAAAAATTCTCGTTCCGTTTCGTTTCGCAAAGTACCATTACCGGTGTGGTTATTGGTACTTTGCGAAACGGAACGAAACGAGATAGGAAAAACTAATTTGGTCATATAGGTATTATATGATTCAAGATGCTGACACGTTAGAATTAAAAAGTAAATAAAGGATAATCAAATTTCAGTACAAGCAGTTACATGCAAAGAAATACATGAAAAATATTCCCTTCTCACGAACATACAAATTCTCCTGTAATCTTCAGACATAAAAAGACAAGTTGCAGATCCAAGCTCGACAGTAATACAAATATATATACATAGACGATTATTTTATATTCCTGTACATATTAACATTTGCTCGTTCCGTTTCGTTTCGCAAGGTACCAATTCCGGTGTGGGTATTGGTACTTTGCGAAACGGAATGAAACGAGATAGGAAAAGAGCCCTAATTTGGTTACAAATGTATTATGTAATTCAAGATGCTGACAGTAAGAATTCAAATAAAAATAGGTGAATCATATTTCATTACAAGTAGTTACATGCAAGGAACTAAGTATTCTCTTCACGAACATACAACTTCTCCTTCATACATAAAAAAAGATGAGTTGCAGATCCAAGCTCGACAGTTACACAAACATAAACGATTATCCGATATTCCTGTCTCGTTTCGTTCCGTTTCGCAAAGTATTAATACCTGTGTGGGTATTTGTACTTTGTGAAACGGAACGAAACGAGAGAGAAAGGGCTAATTTGGTTATATATGTATTATGTAATTCTAGATGATGACAACTACAGCGTAAAAAAGTAGTTTGAAGAATAATCATATTTTCACACGCATGTACATGCAAGGAAATATGCAAAAAGTCTTCCCTTCACAAACATACAAATTTTCCTATAATCTAATAACATAGAAAGGCGACTTGCAGATCCAAGCTCGGCAATTATAATTACATATATAAAACCATAAATGATTATTCGGTATGCCCGGCAGTATTGCATGTCGAGGTTATTTTTGAAGGTACATGTATCTATGAAAGTATGAGAGTATGTACATTGTTCATACATAGAGAGTCAGTGGCGCAGTGGTTAGCAGGTTTGACTACAACACCAGCGATCCGGGTTCGATTCCCGGGCGCAGCTGATATCACGACTAGTGTTCAGTGCTCCGTGATTTACTTAAATGGGTCTTGTTTCCAGCAGTATCGGCCTAGACTGGATGCTGGGGAGGTATATATGACGCCTGCCGTGGGCTCGGCTGGAAATAAGTTGTTCCATCCATTCCAAGTGTGAATTTCGACGACTACCCACGTTAAACAAGAAACTTTACCTTTACTTTTAGTAAAGTGTTGCATGGTACCAGTAATTTCTAGTTATGGCGTTGATGAGCTGTCGCCAATTACTTGAACAATATTGACTTGCAAATCCTTGCGATCATTATTGTACATGCAAGCATAAACGATTATTAGATATGAATTCCTGAAAAACATTTCATGTAAATAAATTAAATTTTTCTGGTTTCGTTCCGTTTCGCAAAGTACCACTACCTGTGTGGGTATTGGTACTTTGCGTAACGGAACGAAACAAGACAAAATTTATTTCATTTATTTACGTTCTGCGTGTGAGTTTCATCATTCGACAGCTTATGTTTACAAGACTTTATATATATCCGGTACATCATATAAGGTTGCTCTGGTTAAAATACTAGTGTGCTCGTTAACAGATGTATGCATTTATAATCGCTTCGTTCCGTTTCGCAAATTACCAATACCTGTGTGGGTATTGGTACTTTGCGTAACGGAACGAAACAAGACAAAATTTATTTCATTTCTTTACGTTCTGCATGTGAGTTTCATCATTCGACAGCTTATGTTTACAAGACTTTATATATATATCCGGTACATCATATAAGGTTGCTCTGGTTCAAATACTAGTGTGCTCGTTAACAGATGTATGCATTTATAATCATTCAGTGTTATGCTTTTAACTACAAATAAAAGATAGGGTTTTATTCCTTTTCACCGATATATCTAACCCCTTTTAATTTTTGTTTCGTTCCGTTTCGCAAAATACCAATAAATTCCTTTTCACCGATATATCTAACGCCTTTTAATTTTTGATTCGTTCCGTTTCGCAAAATACCAATAACCGTGTGGGTAATGGTACTTTGCGTAACGAAACGGAACTAGACAAAAAACATGGTTCATACTTAATGTTTTGCGTATTATGAATTTCATCGGACATTATACATCATTCGACTATGATTATACAGGGTTCATGTAATTTACTATTATGATTATATTGATTTTTAGAATTTAAATTTGATTTTTTTTATTTCCCCCAAATGGTGCCCCTCGTTCCGTTTCGTTTCGCAAAGTACCAATAGCCCCTATCTCACAGGCAACACACATTTGGTAGTGTCTACCTATCTCACAGGCACCACACACATTTGGTAGTGTTTACCTATCTCACAGGCAACACACACATTTGGTAAAGTGTCTACCTATCTCACAGGCACCACACACATTTGGTAGTGTCTACCTATCTCACAGGCAACACAAACATATTTGGTGAAGCGTCTACATATCTCACACATTTGATAAAGCGTCTACCTATCTCATAGGCAACACACACATTTGATAAAGCGTCTACCTATCTCATAGGCAACACACACATTTGATAAAGCGTCTACCTATCTCACAGGCAACACACACATTTGATAAAGCGTCTACCTATCTCACAGGCAACACACACATTTGATAAAGCGTCTACCTATCTCACAGGCAACACACACCATTGGTTAAGTGTTTACCTATCTCACAGGCAACACACACATTTGATAAAGCGTCTATCCATCTCACAGGCAACACACACATTTGGTAAAGTGTTTACCTATCTCACAGGTACCACACACATTTGGTAAAGGGGCGTAAACAAAGCAAGATGTAACATTCCTTATATATTTATGTTTTAATCATTCTGATTTCTCCAAAATCCATTATGTTATAATTACAAAATATCAATACATACGGTTTGGTAAGTCATATTAATGTTCACATAAAATATCACATACAGTACGAATATCAATGACAAGACTTTCGACATATAAACACAGATCAATCAAACTAAGTCATAGATCCTCTATCACTTAAATTAACCCTATCCCACATACAGCAAATCTGCAGCAGGCAACTTTGAACAAATATTTGCACAAATGTGAAAAATCTCTATAAATAATAGAATAATAATTTAATAAATTTGAAAACACAGTGGCAATAGGATTTCTTCTTTTGTAACAGTGTTTTCAAAAGTCGTCTGCTGCAGAATCGTCAGAGAGCGTCTATATGTGGGAAAGGGTTTACCCAACGGATTTCGACGCATTTGCAGCAGAAGACTTTAGAAAACATTGTGGCAAAAGGGGAAATAATTCAACTCTATTTAATGATTATACTCTCATTTATACATATATTTCACATTTGTGCCAATATGTTTTCAAAGTCGTTTGCTGCAGAATTGTCCTATGTGGGAAAGGGTTAAACATGTCAAACAAATAATAATGTGGGAAAAAAAAATCAATTAAAATAATGTCTGTTAAGAAATGATTTTATCTTCTATATTATTTTCCAGTTTTAGTATCCCTTTCTCACATACAGACGCTTTCTGACACTTCTGCAGCAGACAAGTTTTGAAAACAAAGTGACCAAATCAGAAATTGCTCCTTTTTGGCCCCATGTTTTCATCTCTATGCACTATATCAACTTTCATTCAAAGACATTGTCCATGTTTTTGTGAAGATAATTGCAATGCCGTCTGCTGCAGGTTTGTTGTTTGTTGGAAAAGGGATAATTATGCTTCTGTCCAGTAAGATTCAAGGTGATGATCTTTTTGTAAAATCTCAATATTTATTTCAAACATTTAGTTAAACACATGTATAAATAAAAGATCATTTTATCCTTGCTTTTTGTTGTCTCTGCAGAATTAGAACTCACAGTTGACAATATTTTTTGGAAAAGAAAACAAATACTCAAAATAAGCAATTTCTCCTACTCCCTTAATGTTTATAACTTTGGACCAAATTAAACTAAAACTGTCACTAAATGCAAAATAAATGTCCATACTTAACGTAAGCAAACAAATATTGCTTTTATCTTTATTATCCCTTTCCCTATGTAGACGCTTTCTGATGCCACTGCAGCAGACAAATTGTGAAAACATTGTGACAAAAGGGGAAATTGCTCAAAACGAGCAATTTCACTTTTTGTCACAAAGTTTTCAACTTTTTTCAGTAACTATACCATCATTTATAGAGGTTTTCTAGAAGTTGTCTGCTGCAGATTTGTTGTATGTGGAAAAGGGTTATAGACTGGATATTGTGTTGTCATTTCAGACAAGTATTCCTTGTCATACACCCCAATAGAGCATAATTTCTACTGTCAACAAGAATTGCATTAAACGTATTCCTCTGAGGAAAAAAGCGATTAATCCTTTGTTGTTTTAATTAACCCTTTCGCACCTGCAGACACATTTTAACGCAATAGCAGCAGACGACTTTTGAAAACATTGTGGCCAAAGGTGAAATTGCTCATGATGAGCAATTTCACCTTTGGCCACAATGTTTTCAACTTATAGTCATTGGTTATCCATTCAATTATAGAGATTTTCGATTTTTTTGACAAAATATGTTCAAAGTCGTCTGCTGCAAATTAGTTGTATGTGGAAAAGGGTTAACAGAAGGATTAATTATCAAATGAAATTAACCTGTACCCACCTGCAGATACATTTTGAGGCATCTGTAACAGATGACTTTTGAAAAAATTGAGGCAAAAGGAGAAATTGCTCCTACAGTCACAATGTTTTCATTGTGAGCATTTAATTCTTTTCCCACAATGTTTTCAACTCCATTCAATTATTAAGCTATTATTTACAGACATCTTCAATATAACAGCTTATGTGTTTTCAAAGTCATCATCTGCAGATTTACTGTATAAAATGGAAAAAGGTTAAACAAGGAAGATTTCTACAATAAGTAGTCATATATCGAGGGCTTGGCGTGAAACGGTTGTAACTAAAATTAGTATTTTTTTACCAAGGTGAATTACTTCGCCATAAAGTCTTTATAAGCGTTAAATAGTTTGTCTTGGTAAACAATGGAAATTTAGGTGCCATTGCTTGTTCTGAGCAATGGCACCTAAATTTGCATTGTTTACAAAAGGGTCAAAATTGCCCCTAAACCAAGGTTTTCAAAATCGGTTTTTAGTTACAACCCTTTCACGCCAAGTCATCGATATGTGACAAGCGTTTGAAAACATTTTGTCAAAAATCATTATGAGCAATTTCTCCTTTTGCCACAATTTGTTCAAAAGTCTTCTGCTGCAGATGCATCAGAAAGCATTGGGAAGGTTAAAGGGGAAACATAAGAAATATCTTGTTATGAAATTTAGTTTGAAATAGTGAGTTTATGAGGATATACTATTAACCCTTTCCCACATATAGACGCTTTATGATGCCTCTGCAGCAGACGGCTGTTTGAAAACATAGTGACAAAAGAAAACAAGAGGCCCATGAGGGCCTATGCTCTACTGGCATTGATCTGGCTTGTTTCAAAAGGAACCAATATGTCATCAATATTCAAATACCATCTAAGTTTGGTGAAGATCAGATAGTAAATGGAAGCTCTATTGTGTTCACAAGCTGTATTATAGCAATTTTGACAATTTCAAGGGCCATAATCCAGTCATGCATGGGCGGATCTGTGGCTGGTTTTTGAAAGGAACCGAGCTCTCATGAATATCTAATTACTGTATAAGTTTGGTTGAGATACAATCAAAAGTGAAGACTGTATCGTGTTAACAAGCTCTTTTATAGCAATTTTGACCATTTCAAGGGCCATAATCCAGTCATGCATGGGCGTATCTGGCTGGTTTCCGAAAGGAACCGAGCTCTCATGGATATATCTAACTACTGTATAAGTTTGGTTGAGATATAATCAAAAGTGAAGACTGTATCGTGTTAACAAGAAATTGTTTACGGACGGACGGACGGACGCACGACGGACGAATCGCCAAGACATAAGCCCTTCCGGCCTTTGGCCAGTAGAGCTAAAAATTGCTCAAAACAAGCAATTTCTCCTTTTGCCACAATGTTTTCCATTTTTAGTCATAGGTTATCCATTCAATTATAGAGATTTTCTATTTTTCGACAAAATATGTTCAAAGTCTTCTGCTGCAGAATTGTGGTATGAGGGAAAGGGTTTATCAATAACCCAAGGAAAAGTATGTGATAAAAATACATAACTATCTATACACCTTGTAATCCCAATTTACATCCAAACATAAAACATTATTCATTATAACACCATGAGTAAAATGTATATATACAAACGTGACAACTTAAGGCACTTTGTCTTATGAAATATATACATAATGGAACAATGAACTTTTTGATGACTTCATGCAAAATGACATTTTGTAAAAGGTTGTAGTTACAATCATTTGGCATAAACCCATATGTTTAATCAGAATAAAACTTTTAACAGTTTTCTTAATACACAAGAATAAAATCAATCTGGTAGATTCCAAGAATTACATGTTAGGTATGGGAGAATTCAAACATCTGATATTTATAGTTTTAGTGTACGATCAGTAATTTCAAATAGTACACTCAATTACATATGTGTATATTTTCAGAGAGTACACTCAATTACATCATCATCATCAGCAGCATGTATATTTTTTCAGAGAGAACACTGAATTACATACATGTACATGTTTTTGAAGAGTACACTCAATTACATACATGTATATATTTTCAAAGAGTAGTCAATTACATACATGTATATATTTTCCAAAGAGTAGTCAATTACATACATGTATATATTTTCAAAGAGTAGTCAATTACATACATGTATATATTTTCAAAGAGTAGTCACAACAACATACATGTATATATTTCAAAGAGTACACTCAATTACATACATGTACATATGTTCAAAGAATAGATACATGAATATATTTATTTCAAAGAGTACACTAAATTCCTATTTATTTTCAAATCAGATTACTATCAAAATCATATTTAATAAAGATTAACATTTTTCCACATACAACAAATCTGCAGCAGATGACTTTGAAAGCATCTAGACACAAATGATTGAATAGAACATTGAAATCATTGTATCAAAAGGAGAAATTTCAAAACTTGTATGCATCTGCACGTGGGAAAGGGGGGGTTAACCCTGTTCCATATTACCATGCAGTTCAATGCATTTGTAGCAGAACACCTGATTCAAAATGTTCTGAATTTTATCCAATGATGTATAGAGAATTTCCAGGAGTTAACTGAGGCAGATTGGATGTTTGTAAGAAAGAGTTTATCTATTCTCACTACATGAACTCCATCGAAAAGTTCCATTTATATGCCTAAGTGGAATCCATTTTATTCTATTAACCCTTTCCCTCATATAGACACTTTCTGACGCCTCTGCAGCAGACAGCTTTTTGAAAACATAGTGACAAAAGAAGAAATTGCACAAAACGCCTTTTGGCACAATGTTTTCCACTTTTTGTCATAGGTTATCCATTCAATTATGGAGATTTTCCAACTTTTGACAAAATATGTTCAAAGTCGTCTGCTGCAGATTTGTCGTATGAGGGAAAGGGTTAAAGATGATCTGTATGAATTAATTGATTTACAGAATGATACAAATTCAACTTTTCCAAAAGGCAAAATAGATTATTACCCCCAGAAAAGCTTTGCAAAATATTAAAAAATGATCTATTTTTTCTCTCTCAAAAGGGCAATAAAGATAGTAACCCAGCATTGCAAAACGCTAAAAATAGTTTGATAGCTTCAAACAAAAAAATTGTAACAGAATGTATTTACAACCATTTTGAATGAAGCCCACAAAATGAAGAAAACTGTAAAATTATAAAATAAATAAATACAAATGACTCGGATATGAAGCAAATTGAAACAATATTAGAAACAAAATGAATGAAATTTGGATTTTAATTGTTATATTATGGTAGGATGACTTTTGAAAACATTGTGACAAAAGGAGAAATTGCTAAAAAAAATGAGCGATTTCTCCTTTTGCCACAATGTTTTCAACTTTGTTCAGTAATCATTCTAAGGCTTTTTCATAGTTTTACCTAGATGTCTTCAAAGTCGTCTGCTGCAGATTATACTTCCATTTTAGAGCTGTTTCATAGTTTGGTCCAGATATTTTCAAAGTCGCCCGCTACATATTTTGTTTTGCATGGTGTTAACCCTTTCCCTCATATAGACGCTTTCTGACGCCTCTGCAGCAGACAGCTTTTTGAAAACATAGTGACCAAAGAAGAAATTGCTCAAAATGAGCAATTTCTCCTTTTGACACAATGTTTTCCACTTTTAGTCATAGGTTATCCATTCAATTATAGAGATTTTCTATTTTTTGACAAAATACGTTCAAAGTCGTCTGCTGCAGAATTGTCGTATGAGGGAAAAGGGTTAATAGAGGTTAATTATAGAGATACTAGCCAAAATATACAGATTACACCGTTTCTTCTGATTGACTGTCATAAAAAGGATAATGATAATTGATATATTTACATGTCTTATCCCAGTTTTCCACGAAAAAGAATCACTAATTACAAACATCTAACGAACAGAAAAATTGGAGAATAATTTTAGGATACAGTAGAGAACATGGAAATAAATAAAGAACTCACCATCATGAGAAGTTTCTATTTTCCCCATTGCGTTTTCAAAATTCATCTCTTAAGACAAAAATCTTAAATAGGGAAAGAAAAAAAATCAATCTATTAACAAAATTATACAAATGACAACCAATTGTTAAATCTATGAGTATATAGTCGATTGCTTTTCCAACATGTCTTTCCTAAAAAGGTGTCTAAGCAAGAGTGTCAAACAATTTTCATTTCATTGTTATAAAAACATATGCTTTAGCCTACCGTTGCCAAAAGGGGTCATGTTTAAACCCTTTCTCAAATACAACGAATATGCAGCAGATGACCTTGAAAACAATAGATGCTTTTTGACGCCTCTGCAGCAGTCGGCTTTTTGAAAACATAGTGACAAAAGAAGAAATTGCTCAAAATGAGTAATTTCTCCTTTTGCCACAATGTTTTCCACTTTTAGTCATAGGTTATCCATTCAATTACAGAGATTTTCTATGTTTTGACAAAATATGTTCAAAGTTGTCTGCTGCAGATTTGTCGTATGGGGGGAAAGGGTTAAAATGTGGCAAAATGTCTATAAATGTTAAGTATATTTTTTGAAAAGAGTTGAAAACATTATGAGCAATTTCTCCTTTTGCCACAATGTTTTCAGAAGTCATTTGCTGCTGAAAAGTCTAATGTCGTCTTAAAGAGGGAAAGGTATAAATCTCTGTTTTTGGCATCACCTGAATTTCAAATGGAGTAAAAGCAGTGTGTCACTACATTTTAATCCTTTCCCGTATACAACAAATATACAGCAGACATTGAAAACGATACCGCTAGTTATGGTAAATCTGTATGAATGAAAGTATAAATATTGAATGGAGTTGAAAACATTGTGGCAAAAGAAGAAATTGCTTGTTTTGAGCAATTTCTTCTTTTGTCACAAAGTTTTCAAAAGTCGTCTGATGCAAAGGCGTCAGAAAGCATCTATATGTGGGAAAAGGTTAAAAGCATTTAAAATAAATGCTAAATTAATTGCTAAAACCCTTTCACACATACAGGTGCATTTTGACGCTGCTGCAGCAGACAACTTTATGTGACCATTCTATACCTTTTAAACTCCATATATTACAGCTTTTTGCTCAGACATTTTCATATCAGAGAATGATAAATATATCACATCAGGTGGATATTAAAATGATGATAATGACAATATTTATACATAATGTAAATTTATTAATGAAATAATGTTTTTCCACAAACAAAATATTAATGCTTGATTATTGAAGGGATATGAATTCAATCTCATGAATTATTTACATATGTGAAAAATTTAAAACATGAAAAGAACCAAAAACTAAAGGTCCTTTACTAAATGTAGCAAAAGGCTAATGGTTGTCTTTGTTCAGTATTACATATTTATGATAAATCAAAATAATCAAAAACACTTTCCCACATACAGTAAATCTAAAGAGAATACATCTGGATAAAAACTTTTATGTATGCAATGTATCCATACATATTTGATAGAGTTGAAGAAAGCATCACAGCAAAAGCTCATTATGAGCATTTTAGTATTTTGCAACAAAGTTTTCAAAAGTCCTCTGCTGCAGATGTTTCAAACTAGAACTATCACTGAAAATGATAAATACCCCCTAAACAGCACCTTGACCTACACCATAACTTAATAAGTAAAAGGGCTGTAACTCTGTAAAACAACAGGCAATTGTAACCCCTTTAGGATATGCACATCTCATCTTGGTATAGAAGCTTCATGTAAAATTTTATTGAATTCCACCGAGTGGTTTGTAAGAAATAGGCCAGACAAAATATGGCTTCCGACCGACAGCCCGACTTTGAAGGGGGTATAAAAATGTGTCTGTATGTGGGAAAGGGACATAACTCTATAACAATGATACTGAGCCCAGCTCCCTGATATGAATTTCCTTCATCTGTATAAAAATCACCAGCAAAAACATGAAATTATATACAATTACTATTCCACAACCGGAATAGGCTTATCTTACTAAACCTCAGCAGTTTAACCTTTTCCCACATACAGACGCTCTCGGACGCCTCTACAGCAGACAACTTTTGAAAACATTGCGGCAAAAATGAGCAATTTCTCTTTTTTACCACTATGTTTTCAACTCTTTTTAAAAAAACAATCTCTTATTTATGGAGATTCTTCATGTTTTTGCCTAGATCATTTCTGTCATCTGCTGTTTATTTGTTGTATGTGGGAAAGGGTTAACCTCAGCAGTTTAACAAGCTCTTCCTATTCACCCGTTTTCCACGTGCAGATGCATTTTGAAATTCATGAAGCAGACGACTTCTGAATATATTGTGACAAAAGTAGAAATTGCTCACTTTGACACAATGTTTTCAACTTTAATCACTCATTATTCTCTCATTTATAAAGATTTTCCAGAATTCAGCTCAGATGTTTCTATCATATCTGGTAAAGCCTATTTCTTTTAAATTCAAATAGTTCACAGTTGGTGCAGGTAGATCTGCTGACAGAATAAACCAATCGTCAACCATTTTTCTTCCTTTATGGCATTTTGTATTGGTTCTAAGATATACATGCGCAACATCAGGCAAAACATGGTCCTGTTACAACCATTTTTGAGCTCCATGAAGGGATGGTTTTAGTCAATTTTTTATCACAGGGCCAGTTCATCTACTCATGTCTCCACACAACATACTTTCCAAGCAATTGGTTGCTTATCCACATCTACTGTTAGCCCATTGGTGGAAGACAAATGACGCTTGTCACAATGGCTTTTGTCAAACATCGGAAAAAATGTTGGCTGAGTTTGGGTTGGAACTTACAATCCTTGGATTGACAGCCCTCATCGCTACCGACTGAGCTACCAGGGCTCAGATGGTTTTGGATAATACTTTTCCTTATATGATTTTGTCAGGGTCATCATCTGACAACAGACTGTTCACATCTCGATAGTTGGAAATATAATTATGCCACATAAATGAAAATATTGTGGGTAAAGAAGAAATTGCTCTTTTTGAGCATTTTTTTTTTTCCCAACAATGTTTTCAAAAGTAGTCTAGAAAAAGGCTTGTGATGACTTCTGTTTCAGGGAAACAAATGAAGACTACTTAACCTTTTGCAGCAGATAACTTTGAAAACATACCCAATTTTTTTTTGGAAACACTCTTTAAATGAAGGTACAATAATTGAACAGAGTTAAAAACATGGGGACAAAAGGAGAAACTGCTTGTTTTGAGCAATTTCTTCTTTAGTTGCCATGTTTTCAAAAAGCCGAATATTTATGTCTATTTGTTTTCAGTCATCTACTGCAGATTAGTTGGTATCCTTTATATTGCCAAATAATAAAAATCCTAGTAAACCGGTCCGTTTGAACAGGTAACATGCACCAAGTCTTTACTTTTTCACAAAGACTAAAAATGCCCGTTTTTCGTCTGATGCGGCCGACAAATCTTCACGACGGAATCATAACTTGAAATTATTTAATCATATGATCACATTGAGGCTATTACCACTATGCATACAGTTCCTTTGCATTAGTCCGATTATTTGGAATCCCCGTCAACGGTGCAAACTGTATGCCGTTATCAATAATGTCTTTGCTAGTTGATCGTCTCGATGCTTTTCCACTTTTACCCATACATCTTATGGCAAACCGAAGTTCTTCTGATACTTCCGAACAAAATGATTGCTGAAAAAAACAAAATGATTATAAATCATTCAACTTTAATTGAGCCGTCCCATGAGAAAACCAACATTATGGACT
This sequence comes from Serripes groenlandicus, assembly GCA_031761405.1. NCBI lineage: Eukaryota > Metazoa > Mollusca > Bivalvia > Cardiida > Cardiidae > Serripes > Serripes groenlandicus. Next base: position 23,606,491 of record JASEVX010000005.1, read on the forward strand.
ATGCATTATGTATCAACCCACATCAGCCTGCGCAGGGGGTAAGAGGTATAGAGTAATGATTCCTGAAACAGAAAATCAACAGGAGGCGAAAACGTATATCCTGGTTAGCCTGCGCGACATGCTTTAGCTAATCCGGGTTGATAGTTTAAGCAGAGAGTCCACAATGTTAGTTTTCTTGTGGAACTGCTCAATATATATTCATTCATTCAACAAGGAAGGGTTAAATTGACAATCTGCTTTTAAATCATCGAATGAAAAACGTGATCATTATATTAAAACATATAAATGTATGTATCATGAAAAGTATCTAACTCTTTAATTTTGATACAGAATTGTCAAATGTTAATCCGTTTGCCACAATGTTTCAAATCTATTAAACCATTTTACTTTCATTTGTGGAAATTTTCCATACATTTCCCAATATGTTTTCAAAGGCATCTTCTGATATTTGTTTTATGTAACAAAGGGTTAAATGTTAAAGTAAATCGTCTGCTGCAGATCTGTCAAAATGAGTCTATAGGTGTGAAGGGTTAAACCATTGTTTGAAAAGGAGAAAACTCAAAATGAAGAATTTCTTTATTTTTCTTCAAAACCCGAAATAATATTTTAATTAGTCCAGAATGTTTATTCATTCTTTAACCTTTTCACTCATATTGACACTTTCTGACGCCTCTGCAGCAGTTGACTTTTGAAAACATTGTGCCAAAAGGAGAAATTGCTAATCATGAGCAACTTCTCCTTTTGCCACAAATTGTTTTCATCTCTATATAATAATTAAACTATCTTTTATGTAGATTTTTCTCATACATGTATTTGCCAATACGTTTTAGATTTGTTGTATGTGGGAAAGGCTCATGATGAGCAATTTCTTCTTTTGAGCTAATAGTTTAAACTCTTTCCCTCTTATAAGCGCTTTCTGACGCCTCTGCAGCAGACGGCTTTTTGAAAACATAGTGACAAAAGAAGAAATTGCACAAGACGTGCAATTTCTCCTTTTGCCACAATGTTTTCCACTTTTAGTCATAAGTTATCCATTCAATTATAGAGATTTTCTATCTTTTGACAAAATATGTTCAAAGTCGTCTTCTGCAGAATTGTCGTATGAGGTAGTTTAAACTCTTCCCTATTACAGACGACACCTTTCCAACATATTAACATATTTTGGCGGCGTGATTTTGCCTTAATGTTTCAAATATATTCAATAATTAAACTTTTATTTATAGAGATACAGACGACTTGGTTCTTATAGCCTCCAGCCCAAAGGATTTATAGTGCTTGCTTAACACGTTATATAATTGGATAATTAAATGGCGACTCTCCAATAAATATTGACAAAACTAAAGTAATGCATTGTAGAAAACAACGAAATAGGAAAACGGACTTTAAATTTAAATTTGGGGATTATGACGTTGAAACCGTGGGATCGTACCGCCACTTAGGATAAGACATCAATGAGAAGCTTAACTACGCACACGGGGTTAAGATACTACACGACGCAGGCGGTAGAGCGCTAGGGGCATTAACAGCAAAGTATTATGCTAGCAAAGGTTTTAGCTTTAAAACATACTCAAAATTGTACAGTAGTACCATTATCCCAGTAACAGATTATGCAAACTTTTTTAATTGCCCTGGATGGTGAAACAGGACTTAATAGCCCACTCTACAGAAGACACTGTGATATAATTCGTCTTTGGCATAGACAATCTCGTTTACCTGTTTCACCACAGGTACCACTAGAAAGAAGAACATTTCTGGCCTGTAACCAAGGTCACGTCGAAGACTAGACACACTTCCTTGTGTCATGCCCGGCTTACAACGAACTACAACATAAATATTTTGGTGATATCGTACGGCAGGACAGTGAAACGGACACTCTAAAAACATTGATGAGAAATATTGACTCTAAATCAATCGGTAACTACTTTCCATAAATGCCTAAAGGAGAATTCATTCTCAATTCTTGCCTAAAAGAAACTAATACGATTACCTACTTAATATAATAGCTTTATTGATTTACTTTCACTGATAGACTAAACGTTACTATAACTTGACTTTCATAAACATTGGCATATAAATGTAAACTTTTCATGAATTCATCTGTAAACAAACAAGAGGGCCATGATGGCCCTGGAATCGCTCACCTGATTTTTTTTTTCCACTTTAGCTATATAAGCCCCGCCCCCTGGCAGTCATAGTTTCCGACCAATCAACTTGGCTTGAAGGAATCTGACAGTGGGTCACCCTAGGAACATTTCTACAAAATTATTTGGAAATCTGCCAGACACTTTTGGAGGAGAAGATTTTTTAAGTTTTCACTATAGCCATATAATGCAGAAAATAGCCCTGCCCACTGGCGGCCATGTTTTTTGACCAATCAACATGGCTTGAAGGAATCTGAAAGTGGGTCATCCAAGGAACATTTCTACAAAATTATTTGAAAATCGGCCGGACACTTTCGGAGAAGAAGATATTTTAAGTTTTCACTATAGCCATAAAAGGCAAAATAGCCCCGCCCCCCCCTGGCGGCCATGTTTTTCGACCAATCAACTTGGCTTGAAGGAATCTGATAGAGGGTCATCCAAGGAACATTTCTACAAAATTATTTGAAAATCAGCCACACACTTTCGGAGGAGAAGATTTTTTAAGTTTTCACTTTGGCCATATAAGGCAAAATAGCCCCGCCCCCTGGCGGCCATGTTTTTCGACCAATCAACATGGCTTGAAGGAATCTGATAGAGGATCACCCAAGGAACATTTCTACAAAATTATTTGAAAATCAGCTTGACACTTTTGGAGGAGAAGATTTTTTAAGTTTGCACTATAGCCATATAAGGCAAAATAGCCCCGCCCCCCCTGGCGGCCATGTTTTTCGACCAATCAACATTGCTTGAAGGAATCTGATAGAGGGTCACCCAAGGAACAATTCTACAAAATTATTTGAAAATCAGCCTTACACTTTCGGAGGAGAAGATTTTTTAAGTTTTCACTATAGCCATATAAGGCAAAATAGCCCCGCCCCCCCTGGCGGCCATGTTTTTCGACCAATCAACACGGCTTGAAGGAATCTGATAGAGGGTCATCCAAGGAACATTTCTATAAAATTATTTGAAAATCTGCCAACCAATTCGGGAGAAGAAGAATTTTGAAGTTTTTTCGGTTTCGTTGCCATGGAAACCAGAATTTTGCATGGATCCCAAAAATTTGAAGGAATTCTGGTGAGGTCATTAAGAGGATGCTTTCTGTGAAGTTTCATCCAAATTGACCCACTGGTTACTGAGGAGAAGAAGTTGACGGACGACGCACGACGGACGACGGACGCCGGACAAAAGGCGATCACAATAACTCACCTTGAGCAAAGCTCAGGTGAGCTAAAAATGATAGTGCTTCGTAAGCCTTTGAAGGCTGGCTATTATATATTATTGAATTGTATTGTATTGTGTTGTATATATAGGTTGCACTTTAAATAATAAAATATCTATCTATAAACCATATATTTGCTGTTGTGTTTACAAAATCATCTATTGCAGAATTATTGTTTATGGGAAAGGGTTAAATGCAGCAGACAACTTTTGCATATTTCACTGATTTCGAACAATTTGTAGCTTTCCCATGGTATTTTCTACTCTTATATCAAAAGTGACACTTTCAAATTTCAAGACATTTTATTTATTGTCTCTTTGGATGTTTTCAAAGCAGATGACTCTGAAATACTTTTAAGGTACACAGTTAACCCTTTCCCTCATACGACAATTCGGCAGCAGACGACTTTGAAAATATTTTGTCAAAAAATAGGAAATCTCTATAATTGAATAGATAACCTACGACTAAAAGTGGAAAACATTGTGTCAAAAGGAGAAATTGCTCGTTTTGAGCAATTTCTTCTTTTGTCACTATGTTTTCAAAAAGCCGTCTGCTGCAGAGGCGTCAGAAAGCGTCTATATGAGGGAAAGGGTTAATTTGTATTACTAACAAAAATCTGCTATATCACAGTTACAATGTGAATTTAAAAGCTACATGTATTATTAAATGAGTTCCCCATACCTTATCTTGTCTTGCATTTTTCCTTGCTTTCCACATAAACTCCACACAGGCTAGAAGAAGACCGGCTATAAGACCACCGATGAGTACCACAAACACACCGCCAACGTGTTTGATACCTAAAGCACTTGCGTCTTTACTTTTCTCCTCTACACACGTACCACCGACCTTCTCCTTCCACCATTTTGTATAAAGTTTTTGTATAACTTGCGATTCTTGCAAGTATATTATTTCATTTGATATGTATTCTGTCCATGGTGAATCTAAAATAAGAAGTAAAATTAATCCACAATTAAAAAGGTATTGGAGAACAACATTAACATTGTTTCCACATACTTGTACAACAAATCTGCAGCAGAAGACTTTAAAAACATCCTAGCAAAATTGTGAAGAACATCGTTAAAGGAGTGTAATTATCAGATAGAATTAAAAAGATTGTATCAAAAGACAAAATTGCTCATCATGAGCAATTTCCTCTTTTGCCATAAAGTTTAAAAACATTGTCTGCTGCAGAGACATTAGAAAGGGTCTAGATGTGAGAAAGTGTTAAGTCACATTTTAATTGTATTTGTTGCATTGGGGTTTTACGCTGCTTTCAACATTATTTCAGTTATATCACAGGGACAGTTCACTTATTCATGATCCCTGGGTAAACAAACCAGTACTAGGCTAGAAAATGTGCCTTGCCCAAGGACACTCAACCATTACTGTGTTGCCGCGACAGCGGATTCCTCATTTTAGATGTAACTACATCTAGACTTAAAACCTTAAAACCTTTCCCTCATACAAACAGCTGTCGATGCCTAACTTTTGCATATAATTTGCTTGGAAAGAGGTTCTAATATGACACTAACAGAGAACAAAGCAAATAAACTAATTCAACAACAAACATTTATAGAAAAAATTTGGGTGTTTTTATTTGGTAATTGGATTCAATTCATATCTAAACAAGATGATTAATTATTTAAAATAATAGTCATTTGTTGACTCTGCAGCAGATGAATTTTGAAATCATTGTTTAAAAAAAAAAAATCTAATTATGTTCTCTACTCTATATATCCAAATTTGCAGATGTTTCTTTTTTACAAATTGGTTATATACTCACAGACAAATACAAAAGTAAAATAATGTGAAAAGTTAATCCTTTCCAAAATAAAGATGCTTTCTGACGCAAACATTGTAGGCAAAAATTGCTAAAAATGAGCATTTTCCACCTTTGCCACAAATTGTTCAACTCTTTTCAAATATTATCCTTTAATTTATAAAAATGTTCCTATTTTTGTTCATTCAAAGTTGTATATCTATATATTTTTATTTGTGGGTAGAGGTTAAAGTAAAAAGTCACAATACAAACCTTTAGGTGTAGCAATCCCATAACCTTTAGAATCCAAAAGTCCACCTATTTGTGTCAGCTTTTTACAGTTCTTCTGCACAATGTAATCAATCGTGGGCGACTCGGCTAAATAAGCATAGTCAGAATTCAACACTCTCTCTACACCTTCCACGGTGTTATTTACAAACACTGTATCCTGATTGGCCTCCATGAAGGACCACATTCTCTTATATGTTGGAATATCTGACATCTGAAAAAATAAATAATAAGAGCCATTGCCACACATGTAATGAAACTGTATTGTTGAGCCCAATAACTTAGATAGAGCTAGTGCCAGATGTCTGAAATGGTTCTGTTGAACTACATTGGCGAACATGGGGAACAGTGCTAAATGACATTACCTAACATCTGATACAGTGCTGATGAGGCCCATTATCTTACATCTGAAACAGTGCTGTTGGGACCATTTACCTTATATTGAACCAGTACTGTTAAGACCAATTCTCTTGCATCTGAAACAGTTCTGTTGAAACCCATTACCTTACATCTGAAACAGTACTGATGAAACCCATTATCTTACATCTGAAACAGTTCTGATGAACCCCACTATCTTCTATCTGAAACAGTACTGTTGAGACCCATTCTTGTACAACTGAAACAGCACTGTTAAGAACATTTACATTATATGGAACCAGTACTGTTAAGACCCATTCACTTACATCTGAAACAGTAATATTGGTTCCCATTATCTTGCATCTGAAACAGTACTGTTAAGACCTATTTTCTTACATCTGAAACAATACAGTTAAGATACATTGAAACAGTTTTGTTGAACCTCATTATCTTACATCTGAAACATATATGTTCAATCCTGTTATCTTATTATCTTAAATAGACCTATTAAGACCTATTATCTTACATCTGAAATGGTACTGTTAAGACCATTTACATTATATTGGAACCAGTACTGTTAAGACCTTTTACCGTAAATCTGAAACATTACTATTGGCACCCATTATCTTACATCTGAAACAGTAGTTTAGACCCCCAGTATCATACATCTGAAACAGTACTGTTAAGACCTATTGTCTTACATGTGAAACAATACAGTTAAGATACATTGTCTTTACATCTGAAACAGTTCTGCATAAATTATTATGAGTACTGTTAATACCCATTATCTTTCTTAGATCTGAAACAGAACTGTTAAGACCAATTATCTTACATCTGAAACAGTACTGTTTAAACCCCCATTATCATACATCTGAAACAGTACAGTTAAGACCTATTTTCTTACATCTGAAACAATACAGTTTATACCCATTATCTGAGTTTCAGGACTGTTAAGACCAATTATATTACATCTGAATAATATCTATTATCTTGCATCTGAAACAGAATTGTAAATACCCATTATCTTACATTTAAAACAGTACTGTTAATACCCAATATCTTAAATCTGAAACAGTACATATGAAACAGTACTGTTAATACATTTTATCTTACATCTGAATCATTACAAGTAGGACACTTAACCTTATATCCGAAACATTACTGTTAAGACCCCTTACCTAACATCTGAAACAGTATTGTTAAGACATATTATCTTAAATCTGAAATAGTACTGTTAAGACATTATCTTACATCTGAAACAGTAATGTTAAGACCTTTATCTTACATCTGAAACATTACATGTAATACCCTTTACTTTATATCTGAAACATTACTGTTAATACCCCTTACCTAACATGTGTAACAGTACTGTTAAGACATATTATCTTACATCTGAAGCGGTACTGTTAAGACCCTTTACCTTACATCCAAAACAGTACTGTTCCCTTTACCTTATATATCTGAAACAGTACTGTTAAGACCCTTTACCTTACATCCAAAACAGTACTGTTCCCTTTACCTTATATATCTAAAACAGTACTGTTAAGACCCTTTACATTAATCTGAAAACTACTATTAAGACCAATTAAAAAGAACTGTTAATTTCCACTACCTAACATATACATGAAGATCTAATGTACAGCATTTGAAACATTACTGTTAAGAATAATTATCTAACATCTGAAACTGTACGGCTATGACTTTACCTAGCATACAGTACTTTTATGTCCCATCAGAAAAATACTCTAGATTCCCATTACCACAAGACACTTTTTGACGCATTTGCCACAATGTTAACAATCTTAAAGTTATATGCGTGTATTAGGGCAAAGTTGGTTTATCCATAATCCCTGGTTGAAAAGCTTCAACTAGCTTAGGAAATGCCACTTGTCAAAGGGAATTTCTCTATGATGAAAGCTGATGTAATAAAAAGACAGTTTACATGTAAGATTCAATGTACAAACACAAACGAAATAAGACAGCACAAACTTATGTCATGTGATTGACAAGGTACCAGTAAACATTTATATGAATGACAAACAGAAAACACCAGCTTGTGATGAGCTCCCTTGCACCCTTTCCCCCTTGCAGACACATTGTGATTCATCTGCAGCAGAAGACTTTTGAAAACATTGAGACAAAATGTTCAACTCTTTTCACTATCTATTTTTTTCTGTGGTTTTTGCCCTGATGTTTTAAAAGTCTTTTGTTTCAGATTTATTGCATGTGGGAATGGATGAAGTTTGTACAAGTCTGTGTATTTTCATCAGGGGTTAATTTAATGTATAATAAATTGACCGTTCCAATGAGAAGATGTATCAGCATATGAGCCGTACCACGAGAAGACCAACATTATGGACTCTGCGTAAAGTATAAATCCAGATCAGCCTGCGCAGTCCGCGCAAGCTAATCTGGGCCGACACATTCGGTCTCAGGGGGACAGAGGTATAGAGTAATGATTCATGAAACAGAAAATCCACATGAGGCGAAAAGTGTCCGGGTAAGCCTGCGCAGCATGCTTAGGCTTATCCGGGTCGATACTTTACACAGAGTGCACAATGATGGTTTTCTCGTGGAACGGCTCATATGTTTAAATTTTTTCTCCAATAACTTTATAAAGAGGTTTTATATTCTTCCAAACTGAAACCATCTGAAGAAAAATAATTTTAAAATTTTGGCAAAAATGAAGATTACGCAAGAAAAAAAAAAGTCTCTTAAAATACAATCAGCAGTTACTAAGAACCCTGTACCTACCTGGAAAAACATCTTTGTGGATCCGGAGTTCACAGTTCCATATTTGATGGCGGTTTGTTTGGACAAGTCCTCAACATTTTCAATGGGAGAAACCATTCTCTCCACAGTTAGCGACGAGGCTAAGTTTGCTGTGTAACTTGATACCATAATCAAAGTAAAAAGGTACCATACGCTGGCCACCAATCGGGCAGAGAGAGAGGTAGGTGCTATGTCACTTCCTATATTGACAAGTTTATACGCATAATTATACTACTAAGTGTAAAGCCTGTTTCACAATTGTTTTGCCAACTAATTTTTGTGCTTTTACCTTGACGAATGTAAGTTTAAGTAATTGCTGCAATAATCTGAATACCGAGAAACTTAATTTGTGTTCATACTTTAATAGCTTATCTTTTAAAACTCCATCTTGAAAAAAGTTTTAACAGATCCATTAGAGTTTTGCACCATTGAACACAATCATATGCTTCACAAGAAATAGAATACAGGTATCAAAGTTTCAATGGTAATTAAATCATTACAATACATACATGTATAATGTATTTGGTGAAAACTGGTCATTTCTTGTTACCGGTGTGGTTGATTGATTGATTAGGGTTTAACGCTGTTTTTCAAAAAAATTCAGTCACATCGGCCAGTTCACCTACTCAGTCATTTCTTGGCTTTCTCACACCAGTACTCCACACAACATTCTTTCCAAGCAAGTAACTGCTTTTCCACATAGACTGTTAGCCCATTGGTGAAAGACAAATGATGCATGTCACAGTGACTTTTATCAAACGTCGGAAAGAATGTTGGCCGAGCTGGGATTCAAACTCACAATCCCTGGATTGCAACCCGGGTCGATACAGACTGAGCTAACGGGGCTCGGCTACTGATGTAGTATTTTATCTATGAAGCTGACTTTATCTATGATGCTTTCACAGCAGAAATATGTTACAACTTGTAAATGGTAATGTGAAATATGATGTCATGTTATATCTTCAAATGACAGATATTTGCTCTCTTATTTTTTATAAATCTTCAGAATGTGTACAAGAGGCCCAAGAGGGCCAGTATCGCTCCACGGCCATAAGGCAAAAATAAAATCTCCAAACAGCCCTGCCCCGTGGTGGCTATTTTTTTTACCAACCACCATGGCTTAAAGGAATCTTGTAGAGTGTCACCAAAGGAATGTTTCTGCAAAATTATTTGAAAATATGCCTGACACTTTCGGAGGAGAAGATTTTTTAAGTTTTCACTATGGTCATATAAGTCAAAATAGCCCCGCCCTCTGGCGGCCATGTTTTTCGACCAATCAACATGGCTTGAAGGAATCTGATAGAGGGTCACCCAATGAACATTTCTACAAAATTATTTGAAAATCGGCTGAACACTTTCGGAGAAGAAGATGTTTTAAGTTTTCACTATAGCTATATAACGCAAAAAAGCCCCGCCCCCTGGCGGCCATGTTTTTCGCCCAATCAACATTTCTTGAAGGAATCTAATTAAGGTTCACACAAGGAACATTTCTACAAAATTATTTGAAAATCGGCCTGACACTTTTGGAGGAGAAGATTTTTTAAGTTTGCTCTTTAGCCATATAGGCAAAATAGCCCCGCCCTGTGACGGCCATGTTTTTTTACCAATCAACATGGCTTGAAGGAATCTGATAGAGGGTCACCCACGGAACATTTCTACATAATTATTTGAAAATCTGCTGAACACTTTTTGAGAAGAAGATTATTTAAGTTTTCACTATAGCTATATAAGGCAAAAAAGCCCCGCCCCCTGGCGGCCATGTTTTTCGCCCAATCAAAATTTCTTGAAGGAATCTAATAAAGGGTCACCCAAGGAACATTTCTACAAAATTATTTGAAAATCGGCCTGACACTTTCGGAGAAGAAGATTTTTTAAGTTCTCCCTATTTTTTTCTTTCGGTTGCCATGGAAACCAGAATTTTGAATGGATAAAAAAAAATTGAAGGAATTTAGTAGAGGACATTGAGAGGATGCTTCCCATGAAGTTTCAACCAAATTGGCCAAGTGGTTAGGGAGAAGAAGTTGTTTAAAGGAAAAAGTTAACGCACGCACGCACGCACGCACGCACGCACGGACGCACGACGGACAATTCGCCATGACATAAGCTCGACTGGCTTTCAGCCAGTGGAGCTAAAAATGACACTTATCCTTCATTTCATTTTTTTTTTAAATTTTAGTCTTTATTCACAAGGCATCCATTTTTCTGTGAAACAGGCTTCAACAAGACTTTTTGAAAATAATTTATCATAAACAATAACTAGAATAACTATATTTTTTGCGAACTAATTTACTTAATCAATGCTATACATCCTTTATATAGAAAGTCTTAATCTAAGATTTCTCTTTATTTTATAAGACAATATTATAGCTAGATAAATATTCCTTTTTCTGTAGAGTTTTATGTAAAACATATTGCCATTGTTTAGCTTTTGATCGAGTCAGAGGCATTCAACTGATAAAAATTAATACAGTTGGAAATACAGAAATTACCCTGAGCTAGTACCAGTTTCTCATTACAGTCATGTTCTATGAGGTTTTCAAGACACCTCATTGCACTTTTATCAGTGAAAAGTCAGCATAACAGGTGTTGGGTACTTTAATCAAATATTCTATTTAGTAGCAAATTAAAAGTTTGAATTGCCATTGTTTGGTAAGATAAAAATAACTATTTAAATATGCACCATCATTAAATCTAACAAGAGCCCCAAGAGGGCCTGTATCACTCCACTGCTTTAGGCAAAAATTAAATCAAACTAGCCATATAAGACAAAACAGCCCCACACCCTGGTGGTCTTGTTTTTTTAACAAATCAACATGGCCTTATGATATATAATAGAGGATCACCCAAGGAACTTTTCTACAAAATTATTTGGTAGTGGAGGAGATAAATATTAAAAATACTTTTTCGTTTTGGTTGCCATGGAAACCAGAATCCTGTATGGATAAAAAAAATTTGAAGGAACTTTCGAGAGGACATTAAGAGGATGCTACCTGTGAAGTTTCATGCCCATTTGTCCAGCGGTAACAGAGGAGAAGTTGTAAGCAAATGTTGACGCATTCACTCATGCAGGCTAGCACGTACAACAGACAATTCACCATGACATAAGCTCGTTTGGCTTTCAGCCAGTGGAGCTAAAAACCAGATAATCTATCACACACATCAGTACAATTGTTAAATTTACACTAGCCATAAAAGTTAATACAAGAATTTGCCAATCATCCTATAAACAGCCTGCGTTACCAAAACATGTAAAGCTAATGGTGCATAGATCTACTAGAAAGTGTTGACAGCATTTGTCGCTTTTTGATAATCTTCGATCCCATGACATCCATTTTTTTCTTATTGATAAAATTGGTTATTGTTTACCTATTATGAATTCAAATACCAATAGTCTGAATAACCCTTTGCCACTTGCAGACTTGTTTTGATGCCTTTTCTGCAACTCTTTATTATAATATACACTATATTCAAGTTATACACTTTCAGAGATTTTCAATATTTCTAAGCCATTTTAAAAGTAACGTCTCCTGCAGGTTTGTTGTATGTGGGATAGAGTTAACCCTTTCCTACCTGCAGACACAGTTTGACGTCATAGTAGCAGACAACTTTTGAAAACATTGTGGCCAAAGGTGCAATTTCTCCTTTGGCCACAATGATTTCAAATCTATTCAATAATCAAACTATCATTTATACAAATTTTCTATATTTTGGACTTGATAATTTCAAAGTCGTCTGCTGCAGATTTGTTGTATGTGGTATATATAGGGTTAATACAAATGTGAATAGTGTTAATGATTTATACATGGGATAAGAATGTTACATTATATCTTATCTTCAACATTAACCCTTTCTCACTTGCAGATGACATTTGAAAACATTTGGTAAAAACAAAAAAACAAATTCACTTTGTAATGTTTTCAACCTTTAATTCAATCAATAAATATGCATTTTCCATATTGAGAAAATGAAAGACGTCTGCTGCAACTTTGTCATATGTGGGAAAGAGTTAACAGATAATATAAAATGCAGATGTTTACTATAGATATATTTGTGCAAAAATAGATTATTGTATACGACATCGCAGTACAAGATTTAAGTGTATTTTGCATTTCTTTCATTGGAATGTAACTTAAATTTACAAAAAATCAAATGCTAGAAAATAGCTACAACACCAATTTACCAATACATTCAATGGATATCATGGGGAAGAAGAAGACAGTACTATGTGCTTGTCAGTTAGAGTGCAGTTGTGCAGTTGTGCTGATATGTTAGTAGAACACTATGGTTAACCCTCGTCCTGATTCCCACAGCTTTAATCCTATCCCCATATATACGCTTTCTGACCCTCTGCAGCAGACAACTTTTGAAGACATTGTGGAAAAAGAGGAATTGCTCATAATGAGCAATTTCTCCTTTTGCCACAATGTTTTCATATTTATTCAGTAATTATTTTTTTCCTTTTTCAGATATTTTCCATTTTTTTGACCAAATGTTTTCAAAGTTGTCTGCTGCAGATGACTTTGAAACGAATTCTAGCCAAAAATATTGAAAATCCGTACAAATGAAAATATATTCATTGTGTAACATTGAAAACGTTGTGTCAAAAGAAGGAATTGCTCATGTTGGAACTATTTCTCCTATTGCCTATTCAGCTATATTCAATGATGATACTTTATTTATAGAGATTTTCCATTATTGCCCAGTTAATCTCAATGCTGTTTGCTGCAGATGTGTCATATATGGGAAAATGTCAAAGAAGACAAGCAAAAATGGCAGATCAGGAGAGTTAAATTGTGCGCTCATCATCGAGAAATGTTTAATTAGTAAATAGAGCTATATACAAGTGAAACCTTCATCCTATACACACAGGTTCAGTACAATTTCATTTTTTAAATCCTAAGGTAAAATTTCTATGATGGAGTAAATTTTATAATATACTTATTTTCTATGGATTATCCTTTTTACAAACATCAGCTAAATAAGTTTATTATTTCAAATGAAACTATTTCTGTCCCCAGAATGGGCAGCATGATATTACTGGCTGGTCTGGATCAACAGTGGTGACAAACGTGTGACAGTTGGTTTTACGCAAGAGCACCACTCATATCAGAAATATCATAGATGATAAAACCCGATGCTGAATTCAGCGGAATATTACCATAAATTTATAACTTTGATTTAGCCTGATCAGGAACAATTTATCTAGATGGTTGTTTATGTTTACAATTATAATTATACTGATTCTGCATATGGCTTTTAACCTATTCCCTCATATAGACACTTTCTGACGCTTCTGCAGCAGACAGCTTTTTGAAAACATAGTGACAAAAGAAGAAATTGCACAAAACGTGCAATTTCTCCTTTTGCCACAATGTTTTCCACTTTTTGTCATAGGTTATCCATTCAATTATAGAGATTTTCTATTCTTTGACAAAAAACGTTCAATGTCGTCTGCTACAGAATTGCTGTATGAGGGAAAGGGTTAATTTCTGACTGTATTAATATTTATGTTGTAGTTATCGTTGTTTCTATCATCTTAGTAGTTATCAATATTATAATCACTACTTTTTTTATTAATATAATCATTATTATTATTATTATCATTATTGATTACAATTATCTTTATTATTATTATTATTACTATAATTGTTCATATAATTATATTGTGTTATTATATTATGATTTCTTAGAGGAAGCCAGCTAAAGTACACAATAAAGATGACTTACCTTTTTCAGTTCCTTGAATCATTAAAAACATCGATTTGACAAGAATCTTACCAATATCTGACTGTAATAATATATATACTTACGGTCCATCATATTTGTTCCAGCCAAACATGTCTATTTATTGTATGGTAAATAGGTTGATAAACAAATAGGGAAATGGTACCTACCGTTCACATCATTGTGTTTGTACATCCTTCATATCTCTTAACCCTTTCCCACGAAAAAAAGACCAGCTAATAAATTCATTAACGCTTTCTCACTGTGAGAATGCAGAAGCATTTTTGCATATCAGATTCTGCAGACGATGAATTTTGAAAACAGTTTGGCAATAGGAGAAAAAACTCTAATCAAAATTCTTCTTTCACTTTTTTGTCTAGATGTTTTCAAAGTCAACGGCTGCAGATTTGGGAAAGGGTATACACAAACACATATAAATACATACCTTAGCTTGCATTGTGCACCATTACTCATAGGAAATCATCTTTACCATGTATCTATTCACATATTATGAATTTTGTACTTACTGTAAAAAAAGCTTTGGTAGAACCGCCGTTAACTGTTCCGTATTTTATAGCTGTTTGTCCTGCAAGGTCATCCGCATTTTCGATAGGGGAATCCATCCTTTCAACGGTCAAGAAGGCGGCCAAATTAGCAGTATATGATGATATCATAATGAGAGTAAAAAACCACCAAATGCAACTGACCATCCTTGTTGAAATGGCTCTCGGTGCTATTTCACAACCTAATGGAGTTAAAGGTTAAGATTGTTTGTCAAATATATTGATGATCGATGATGTTCAAATCTAAAATGATTAGTTTTGTTTTCAAAACATGTAGCGATGAATTGTTACGTCCGTGTGTTATTGGCGTTTCCAAAATACTATCAAAAGCAGACTAGTTGTTATAGCAACCAAACATGAAACTTTCAGACTCTTCAGAACTTTTGAGTGCTCAGAAATTAACCCTTTACCTCATATAGACGCTTTTTGACGCCTCTGCAGCAGACGGCTTTTTGAAAACATAGTGACAAAAGAAGAATTTGCACAAAACCTGCAATTTCTCCTTTTGCCACAATGTTTTCCACTTTTTGTCATAGGTTATCCATTTAATTATGGAGATTTTCTATGTTTTGACAAAATACGTTCAAAGTCGTCTGCTGCAGAATTGTCGTATGAGGGAAAGGGTTAACACTGTACTAAAAACAAGACCTCTAATTAGTCTCGGTTTTGTGAATTAATTTGCTGCTGACCGTTAGAACAAATCTTCATGGCTATAGCTTTATCTTTTGCCTAGGTGCTTTCATGTTAAGAGTTTACTCGTTAATTAATATTTCTAATTAACAACTTACTATACAAGGGTAAAATTTGCCGTTCAAACGCAAACACATGTGCCTGAATTCTTATTTATAGAATACATATAAAATAAGTACTTGCAGATTACTGTTCTTAAAATAGCACAGTTTATTTCTCGAATATCTTCGAAAAATTCTGTTATATTTTAAAGGCATAACAATATTATTTATTTTTAACTTAAGAAATGGTATTTTGCAGATGACTTTTCAGGCGCCTGTGATTCTAGTAACTAGAAGCATTATTAAGCATCAGGAATACTCAAAGCCAAAATTCTCGAGAAATATTACTATTTCTAAAATGAAATCTCGAAAACACTCATAATTCATCATAACCTGGAATGTACAATCTAAACTAGGATATTTTAGTAAAAAAATAGATTATAAACTCTATAAGAATGGGAATACTGTATTTAACCCTTTCCCTCATATAGACGCTTTCTGACGCCTCTGCAGCAGGCGGCTTTTTGAAAACATAGTGACAAAAGATGAAATTGCACAAAACATGCAATTTCTCCTTTTGCCACAATGTTTTCCACTCTTTGTCATAGGTTATCCATTCAACTATGGAGATTTTCTATTTTTTAACAAAATACGTTCAAAGTCGTCTGCTGCAGAATTGCCGTATGAGGGAAAGGGTTAAATAAACATTCTCAAGAGCCTATTGTCAGAGACAATTTAATCCACAAGGTCATCCATTGAAACTAAAATAGATCTAGATGAGACTGAGAATGGACTCATGAATTTAAGATTCAAAACTAGATATTCGAAATATTATTGTGCATTTTTTCAATTTAGCTCAGTTCATTCTTTAACCCTTTCTCACTTGTAGCTGCATTGTATCATTTATATGCAACAGACAAGCTTTGAAATCATTGTGACAAAATGAGAAATTGCTCAATTTCTCCTTTAGCCACAATGTTTTCAACTCTATTCAATAATTATACATTTATTTAAAAAGAGATTTGACACATTTTTGCCTCAATGTTTTCAAAATCGTCCGCTGCGGATTTGTTGTATGTGGAAAAGGGTTTAACCCTTTCCCTCATATAGACGCTTTCTGACGCCTTTGCAGCAGACGGCCTTTTAAAAATATAGTGACAAAAGAAGAAATTGCACAAAACGTGCAATTTCTCCTTTTGCCACAATGTTTTACACTTTTTGTCATAGGTTATCCATTCAATTATGGAGATTTTCTGTGTTTTGACAAAACATGTTCAAAGTCGTCTGCTGCAGAATTGTCGTATGAGGGAAAGGTTTAAAGCCCCAATCAGAGATTGAGTCAATCATTAGTACTCAATTATATATATACTGCATGGTAAAAGTGTAAAATTTAAAAATAAAATCAACATTCCATTCAAAATTCAAGAGACTCAATCTTTAAATAATCCATAATTTTAATCCTTGAAAAACAAAAGAAGGCAATTGAATAGCCTTTAAATATTGTACATTCCAGATTACAACAGGAGTCATAGGGGAAAAAAATGTGTCGCTTGCCACTATCACAGAAAGTGTGATTAAGCATGAGGGATAGACAGAAGGGATCCCTATGTGTCTCCCTTCATAGGCAGGTGACATACAATTGAGTGACTCCCATTTGTAACACTTATATATAATAAATTACTGTAACATTTACGTTTTAAAAAACAATTTAGAAAATATATTGTGGTATGCACTTGTTTATTAACCCTTTCCCTCATATAGACGCTTTCTGACGCCTCTGCAGCAGACGGCTATTTGAAAACATAGTGACAAAAGATGAAATTGCACAAAACGTGCAATTTCTCCTTTTGCCACAATGTTTTCCACTCTTTGTCATAGGTTATCCATTCAACTATGGAGATTTTCTATTGTTAGAAAAATATGTTCAAAGTTGTCTGCTGCAGAATTGTCGTATGAGGGAAAGGGTTAAAGGTTAAAAAGTGCAAAAACTAAAATGCCACACCTTTAACCCTTTCCCACTTTCAGATACATTTTGAAACATCTCATCTCCTTTTGTCACAATGTGTTCAACTCATTTCAAAACAATACTTTCATTTGCAGAGATTTACCATACTTTCGCAGAGATGTAGTCAAAGTCATCTGATGTAGATTTTATCATGTGCAAAAGAGTTTTCTTTTCCCTGATACTGAAATTTTTTGAAGCAAAATATGTTTTAACCCTTTCCCCCCTATAGATGCTTTCTGACGCCTCTGCAGCAGACGGCTTTTTGAAAACATAGTGACAAAAGAAGAAATTGCTCAAAACAAGCAATTTCTCCTTTTGCCGCAATGTTTTCCACTTTAAGTCATAGGTTATCCATTCAATTATTGAGATTTTCTATTTTTTGACAAAATATGTTCAAAGTCGTCTGCTGCAGAATTGTCGTATGAGGGAAAGGGTTAAGGTACTCTTTGGGGAAAAAGATAAATTGTTTTAACATGAGAAATGGCTAACAAATGAAAGTCAATATAACTTTATGTCTATGGGGGGATAAAAAATGAACTAAAGAGTGGTTTAGTAATTATTAATGAATCCACACTGTTAAGACTAGATTACAGGGTACCCATTTTATGATTCCCTGTTATGACTAGATACAGGGTACCAATTTAAAGATCCCCCTTCTTCTTTTACCTAATAGGAAATATTCGTGAAAACACAAAACAAAAAACATTATTTTTGACAAAATTATCTCAAGAATATATAATAAGGAAAAAATGTTAAAAAAAATATTTCTTAGTAAAAACTTTTAAAAGTATTGATATCAACCCTTTACCACATGCAGCAAATCTGCAGACGACTTTGAAAATGTCTACTAAAAAGTATGGAAAGTCTCTATTATTGTAGGTATAATTACTGAAAAAAGTTGAAAACATTGTCAAGAGGAGAAATTGCTCGTTTTGAACCATTTCTTCTTTTGTCACGATAATTTCAAAAGTCGTCTGCTGCAGATGCGTAAAAAAAAATGCGTCTATAGGTGGGAAAGGGTTAAAGGTCAACAAAATTGATTGGGAAAGTGAAAGCAACATGTTTACAGTATCATTAATAAACCCTTTCTCACATGCCGACACATTCTGAAGCATCAGACGCAGATGACTTTTGAAAACAGTGTGGCAAATGCAGAAATTACTTAACCCTTTCCCTCATATAGACGCTTTCTGACGCCTCTGCAGCAGACGGTTTTTTGAAAACATAGTGACAAAAGAAGAAATTGCACAAAACGTGCAATTTCTCACTTTGCCACAATGTTTTCCACTTTTTGTCATAGGTTATCCATTCAATTATGGAGATTTTCTATTTCTTGACAAAATACGTTCAAAGTCGTCTGCTGCAGAATTGTTGTATGAGGGAAAGGGTTAATGATAAGCAATTTCTCATTTTGCCAAAATGTTCTCCACTTGGTTCAATAACTATACCTTCATTTACAGAACTGTTCAATATTTGGTCATGATGTTTTCAAAGCTGTCTGCTGCAGAACTATTGTCTGTGAGGAAGGGTTAAATCGGTGAATTAAAGTGAAATGTTATAAAAGACAATTATCGAATCATAGAATAACAGAAAAGCTAACAATTTGTGTAACAATAAATTGGTTTTGCTTTGTTGGGGTTTTACGCCATTTTCAACATTATTTCAGTTATATCGCAGTGAAAGTCACTTATTCATGATCTCTGGCTACCAAACCAGTCCAAGGCTAGGAAATGTGCCATGCCCAAAGAACACTCCACCAAATCCAGAGCGCCGCGACAGGGTATTGAACCCAGGATACCCCGTTCCAAATCATCGACACTAACACAGACTTTCAAGAATCAGAATGCTAGCAATGATCCAGGTCAGTATTCACTGGATTGCCATCTTGAAGTTCTACTGTCTACAAAACATTTGGAGAAAGCATACTATACAAGCATTTAATTTGCTTTAATTTTCTTGTTTTGAATAGCCTCCAAAAGGTTTTTTTTCCCATGGCACAGCCTTAATTGTCCCAAAACCGTAGAGATAGAATTCCCTATATGTCTTTAACCCTTTCCCTCATATAGACACTTTCTGACGCCTCTGCAGCAGATGGCAGAAATGTCGTACGAGGGAAAGGGTTAAAGGAAACAGCTGCATCAACTGCCGATCAGTCAGTCAGTAAGTGAAAGTGTGATGCAGAGAGGCAGATGACAGTGAAGAGATTCCAATGTGATATCGTAAGTATAATGAACATCAGAGTACTGCATACCTTGCTGCATGAGGGAGCCGATGGTAAACCATAGACTATTCAAGATCGTGAACTGATTTTCTACCATGTCCGAGTCTTCGTTACAGGGATGAGGATTCTGCCATTCGTAGGGACTGAATCTGAAACAGGGAGAGCAACATGAGTGTTCAAATTGATTGATTGTTTTACGCCGCTTTCAACAGTTTTTCAGTTATATCGCGGCGTTTCCTGGGTAAGTTCCTAGAACTACTGGTCCATTTATTCTGACACCAGCCAGTCAGTCATAATGTAACCCCTCAACCCTGAGCGTCAAGGAGGTCAGCCATTACTACCATTTTTTTTAAGTCTTTGGTGTGACCCGGCCGGGGATCGATCCCGCGATCTCCCGCACCTGAGGCAGACGCTCGTCCACTACACCACCGAGGCGGTCATGAGTGTTCAAGGAAACACAATATTATGTATTGTCTCAGTTAACCCTTTTCCACATATGAACGCTTTCAGACGCCTTTGCAGCAGACGACTGTTTGAAAATGAGCAATTTCACCTTTTGCCGCAATGTTTTTAACTCTATTCTATTGTTTAACCTTCATTTATAGAGATTTTCTACATTTTTGCTTATATGATTTTAACCCTTTCCCACATGCAGCAAATCTGCAGCAGACGACTTTGAAGACGTCTTGCAAAAAGAAAAATCTTAATAAATGAGAGTTTAATAATAATATAGAGTTGAAAACATGGTGGCAAACGGAGAAATTGCTCATTATGAGCAATTTCTCCTTTTGTCACCATGTTTTCAAAAAGCTGTCTGCCGCAGAGGCGTCAGAAAGCGTCTATATGAGGGAAAGGGTTAAAGTCGTCTGCTGCAGAATTGTTGTATGTTGGGAGAGGTTTATAAGTCAAAGTGTGACCAAGGCAGATGACCCAGAAATCTTGAAAGATTAGAAATGTCAGATGTGACCTAAAACCATATACATTTTACATGGCAACTGAATCATATACATTTTACATTGCAACTGAGGGAATTGGTATTCAGCTTATTATCACTGCAACTGATCTTTGAAATATTCCTTAGCCCTGGACACTGTACTATGACCGCAGTGCATGGTAATCAAACCCAGGAAACCTTTTTCCCAAATCCCCAATGCTAAAATACCAATTGATCAATGGGAATTCCATCATTTCATGTAATATGTTGATCAAGTCAGGTCTTTTTTTGTTTTATTTATTTATACGGTCTTTTACACCTCTTTCAACAATTTTGGAGTTATATCACTGCTTTTCCTGAGCACCAAGGAGAGAGAGCCATAACAACCATTTTTAAAGTCTACAGTAGGATCTGGCCGGGGATCAAACCTGCAACCTGGTGGTCTAGTGTCTTGTACATACCTGGCTATAACAAACAGCATGAAGCTAACACAGAGATAGGCTGCCACCATGTAAATCCAAACATCAATGGACAACGGTTGTGAGAAGGAGAACAGTTCAGGTGGCGACTTCATTGGCTTCTTGTACAATATCGTGATACCGAGATTTAAAAATGGTTTTGTGAAATCAACCACCTTTTCTCGTACATAGGTGATTGTCATACCACCTCCGCCTAAATCTGCTCGCTGTGGTTTAAGAAAAAAATGACATAAAAGTTTAACCCTTTCCCTCATACGACAATTCTGCAGCAGACGACTTTGAACATATTTTGTCAAAACATAGAAAATCTCCATAATTGAATGGATAACCTATGACAAAAAGTGGAAAACATTGTGGCAAAAGGAGAAATTGCATGTTTTGTACAATTTCTTCTTTTGACACTATGTTTTCAAAAAGCCATCTGCTGCAGAGGCATCAGAAAGCATCTATATGAGGGAAAGGGTTAACCCTTTCCCACATATAGATGCTTGTTGACGGCTCTGCTGCAGAGGACTTTTGAAATCACTGTGACAAAATGAGAAATTGTTCATGATGAGCAATTTCACCTTTTACCACAATGTTTTGAAATTTTTCATTTATTGTACCTTTATTTATAGAGATTTCCCATGATTTTCGAATATGTTTTTAAAGTTGTCTGCTGCAGATTTGTTGTATGTGGGAAAGGGTTAAATAATAATACTTTCATTATTATATATATAGTTTCCATATTTTTTATTTAATGTTTTTGAAAATGACGTGCTTAGAAAACCAATATTGTGGACTTTGTGTTAAGTATCGACACGGATCAGCCTAATCATGCCGGGCAAACTAACCTGTACAACCACTTTTCGCCTCCTGTTGATTTTCTGTTTCAGGAATCATTACTCTATGACTCTATTCCCCTGAGAATGTGTCTGCCCGAATTAGCTTCTGCTCAGGCTGATCTGGGTCGATACATTACGCAGAGTCCATAATGTTGGTTTTCTCGTGGAACTGCTCATATATATATACATATGTAGCGAATGTGCATAATCATCATAGAAGTGATTTTGGGTACAACTTGCAAGTTTCACTAAAAGGGAGACTACTGTTGACAAAATTTAGATATTGACTATGTTTACCTCCCTTATATATTTTTGACTCATGAATAGACCAAATCATTGTAGAAGTAGTGAATCAGTTTAACCCTTTCCCTCATATAGACGCTTTCTGACACCTCTGCAGCAGACGGATTTTTGAAAATAAAGTGACAAAAGAAGAAATTGCTCAAAACAAGCAATTTCTCCTTTTGACACAATGTTTTCCACTTTTAGCCATAGGTTATCCATTCAATTATAGAGATTTTCTATATATTGACAAAATATGTTCAAAGTCGCCTGCTGCAGAATTGTTGTATTAGGGAAAGGGTTAATAAAAATGATGGAAACACATGGGTAGGTGATCTGGCCGTCTTGATACGACTGAAAACTTGTTGAAAACAGCATTAAACTCCAGTCCATCAATCATAGCATACCAACCAACACAGTGATATGTACCAGTATACCCACAACAAACTTAGATTGTAGGTAATTATTATAAATATTTGCAGTCAAACATACATTCTGCCAGTATATCGTATCAAATGATCTTTGGAATTATATACATGTACAACAGACAGAAGTGGTTAAGGAAATATCTATTATTTAATTAAACTAAATGTTTAACTTATTATTATACTGTTGTTATGAAATTCTTCAAAAGTGAAAGGCTATAGTTTAGCTAGAATTACAATATGTTATGAATATAACAGCAAATCATTCTCAATGCAGAAAAAAAGCAGCATTTCAGACATTTGCAACCAATGTAGGTCCAGATCAGCCTGCTATTGAATTATTTAATAGAGGGTAACTAAGGGTATCAACACGTATCAAGATGTAGAGGTGTTTGTTAATCTGCATATACACTGGTAACCAAATTGTCATTCATGTCCGAAATTCTTTTTTTTCTGCATAGAGGCTCTTATTTTATGAGTTACCGATCTTTCCTTCATTTAAAATATTATGAGTTGGATACATAGCGAACAAGGAATTGGGCATCCAGAACATGTGGGCATATATCAGGCAGAATTTGGAATTAAGTATTCAAGGGAAATAACTGGGTACTTAAGCATTCCTTGATCCCAATTTCTGTATTTGCATACTTGTTTTTATACATTTTTTTATGTAAATTGTGTAAGGAGAAATGGACAAGCTGCAACATATGAATATATCAGGCAGATTTTGGAACTTTTGGAACTTTGTATTAAAAGGAATTAACATCAGGGGAGATAAATCTAAAATTTCCAGGTGCTTAGCATTCCTTGGTCCCAATTTGTGTAGTTGCACATTGCAATTACATTTGCACACTCAATTGTATTCATACCAACATTATGGAATCTGCAGTCCACGCAGGCTAATCCGGGCCGACACATTCCGTCTCAGGGGGAGAGGTATAGGGTAATGATTCTTTGAAGCAGAAACCACAGAGGCGAAAAGTGTCTGACCGGGTTAGCCTGCATGGCATGCTTAGCCTGATCCAGGTGGATACTATCCGCAAAGTCCACAATGATGGCTTTCTCATGGAATGGCTCATATATATTCAGATCTCCCTGCACATCAGGAGTTGATCTGAATCTGCACTATTCACCTACAAGTCGAAGATACATCAAAGATCAAGGTCTATGACATACAATGTACATTTAGATCAATCAGATACCATGGGTTGCCAACATCTATTTCATCCCGTTCCCCCATACAACGAATCTCCAGCAGACGGCTTTGAAAACATCTAGGCAAGCACAGGAAAAATTTCTATAAATGGGAGAACAACTGTCATTGAATAAAATTGAAAACATTGTTGTAAAAGGGAGATATTAATTATTTTGAGCAATTTCACTGTTTGCCACAATGTTTTCAAGCAATTTCTTCCTTTTACCACAATGTTTTCAAAAGTTGTCTGCCACAGAGACTTCAAAAAGCATCAGAACTGTAATTGGGAAAGTCTTTTAGTCATTTGTAACAATTTTCCCAAAGCATTGGACTCATTTTAACCTTAATTTAACCATTTCCCTCAAACGACAATTCTGCAGCAGACGATTTTGAACATATTTTGTCAAAAAATAGAAAATCTCTATAATTGAATGGTTTCAAAAATCCGTCTGCTGCAGAGGCGTCAAAAAGCGTTTATATGAGGTAAAGGGTTAAATTAACATACATACTAGGATATTCAAACAATTGGAAATGAGTCAAGTCTTATTAATTAAGAATAAAATTGGTTGATGAGTATAAATATAATACCATTAAGAATACTAAGAATGTTACTAAACATTTGAACCCCTTTCCCTGATGCAGACAAACTTTTGGCGCCTTCTACAGTGAGAGCTTCTCTCAAAACATTGTGGAGAAAGGATAAAATAACTCATCATTAGCAATTTCTTCCTTTCCCACAATTGGTAGACACCTAAATATTGGATATCAGGGAAAGGGTTTAATAATGGTTATATAAAGTTCTACAATATTATTATGTAGGATTACAATTATATTTGTATTACCTACGCTTTTAAAACTCAATTATTAAATCATAATTTCACCAAATGATAATTAGGTGTAGATAATTTGAAACTAAATTAAGCTTGTGAATACAATAATGTAAAAACACATATTTCTGCAGAGTGCTCTTATCCATTGTCTCATAGGCATTTTATCTTCCTACAGAAGCCTAAAATAAAGGGAGGTTTAACCTCCTCTCACATATAGAAACTTTCTGACACCTCTGCAATAGACGTCTTTTGAAAACAGCGTGACAAAAAGGAGAAATTCCTCAAAACGAGAAATTTCTCCTTTTGCCACAATGTTTACAACTTTGTTCGTAATTATACCTACAATTATAGATATTTTCCCTATGAAATAACAATTATTGAGTAAAGGTTATAACATTAAGACAAAAGAAAGGATAGAGCACTGTATATGCTTTTCTGCCCTTGGAGTTGTATTAAGCTTAACGTCTTGGTGACAAATTCTTCTTTGTATGCGTACAAAGTTGGTCTAATTGACCAGCTTTTGTTATCTTATATCACTGCTTTGGTTGAAGAGGAATAAATTCTTATGAGAACAAAATATTAATTAAAAAAATAATTAACCCTTTCCCACATACATGCTTTTTTTAGCACCTCTGCAGCAGAAGACTTGAAAACATTGTGGCAAAAGGAGAAATTGCTCAAAATAAGCAATTCCCCCTTGTGCCAAAATATTTTCAACCCTTTCCCTCATATAGACACTTTCTGATGCCCCTGCAGCAGACAGCTTTTTAAAAAACATAGTGACAAAAGAAGAAATTGCTCAAAACAAGCAATTTCTCCTTTTGCCACAATGTTTTTCACTTTTAGTCATAGATTTTCCATTCAATTATAGAGATTTTCTATGTTTCCAATTTTTACAAAATAAGTTCAAAGTCGTCTGCTGTAGAATTGTAGTATGAGGGAAAGGGTTAAAACATTATACCTTTAATTTTTTCTATTTTTGCCTTGAGAAAATCATCTGCAGCAGATTTGTTGTATATGGTAAATTCAAAGTAATGTATAAAATGATGTGTTGTCAATCAAAGCGTATGTAATAATAAATGTTACTGAATGAACATCAATATGATTATACCAACATTATCTAGTGCATGATATTGGATGAAAAAAGTGAACTTAAAAATTAAAATATGATTTTAATATTTAAATATTCATTCAAAATATCCATTTACTCCATAATTCACCTTTTACATTTGATAAAATATGGATAATTTAAATTGATTTAAAACTTTAAAAACTTTGATGTTACAGATCTACAAGCAAATTTCCCCACATACATGTGTAAGTATCCTGTAAGCACAATGCTGTAGATATATGTTCTATTATCCATATTGGACCCAATAACACTATATTGTAGGTACCCACAACAGAGTGTTTGAATTGATAAAATGAGAAATATTGTTGGGAAAAGAGCTGTATACCTCTCCCTCCCCAAACTCTTCTGGAAGCCTAGAGAGAAAGATTTTGACCAGAATGGAACTTTACGAAAAGAAGAAATTGCTCACCATGTTTTCAACTCTATTCAATTATTGTACTTTCTTTACAAGGAAATTTCCAATTTAACCCTTTCCCTCATATAGACGCTTTCTGATGCCTCTGCAGCAGACAGCTTTTTGAAAACATAGTGACAAAAGAAGAAATTACACAAAACGTGCAATTTTTCATTTTGCCAAAATGTTTTCCACTTTTTGTCATAGGTTATCCATTCAATTATGGAGATTTTCTATGTTTTGACAAAATACGTTCAAAGTCGTCTGCTGCAGAATTGTCGTATGAGGGAAAGGGGTTTAACCGTAGTGTTGAAGGTGTGTACTCTTCTTTTTATACATGGTTTACTGTCTATCCTTTTTCTAGATGTAAGGATAAAACTGAAACTCCCAAACATTGGCTCAGAAGTTCTGGCTTGGAACTGTTACTGTCAAAAACCAAATAACATGTAAAATGTATATGGAGTAAAGGTGTATTATAAGAATATTACATACCGGTGCCACACGACTGCCATTCTAATTCATAAAAATCGTATAATCTAAACTAGTCTGTATATATATATATATACATGGAGATATTTACAAATGCTCTGCACTCCAAGAAAACTCCCGCAAGGCATTTGCAGCTGGTGTAGATCCCAGTTCAATCTGAATCTACACCATTGGCCAATTACTCACAGGAAGAAACTTCTGAGAGACATTGTGAAATTTGGATATATTAAATTACTTTGATGTGCAAGGATATCTATCTTGCAACAAATAAGCCCAGATTGGTTTTCCTGGAGAATTGCTCAAAAAAATGATTTTACCCGCCCCAAAAAATTCTATGATTTATTTTTCACTGTCTGTAGAGAATTAAGATTACATGATACTGGTATTTGATTTAACCCTTTCCCTCATACGACAATTCTGCAGCAGACGACTTTGAACATATTTTGTCAAAAAATGGAAAATCTCTATAATTGAATGGATAACCTATGACTAAAAGTGGAAAACATTGTGGCAAAAGGATAAATTGCTCGTTTTGAGCAATTTCTTCTTTTGTCACTATGTTTTCAAAAAGCCGTCTGCTGCAGAGGCGTCAGAAAGCGTCTGTATGAGGGAAAGGGTTAACTAAGCTAATAAAAGCTTTAACCACAACATATTAAATTCTTGATAAAATGTCATTCTTTGTACTCAGATGCTTTAAAGGTGCTGAAATCCAGATGGAGATCACAATTTTGAAATGTTGTTCAAAACTATTTTTGGCAGTAAATGTTAAAAACAAGTCAATCGAAAGTCATGAAAATGTACAAGATTTGGCATACTGGGTATGCCTACCTAGTTAAAATGAAGCTTACAAGATCAATATTTAGATGTTTATTGTACTTGAAAGTGAAATTAATACTCTAATTTTATCCCAGAATTATGATTCTAATACTTTAAGACAACTTTTTAACAGTTTTTAAACTTTTAAAATACTATCTATAATCTGGAGTTCAGCACCTTTAAAATATGAATATGCTGAAATTAAAAATCACATCACATATCTACATGGTAACAGAAATGTTTGTTTATCCCTTTCCCTCATATAGATGCTTTCTGACGCCTCTGCAGCAGAAGTGAGCAATTCCTCATTTTGCCACAATGATTTTCCACTTTTAGTCATAGGTTGTCCATTCAATTATAGAGATTTTCTATTTTTTGACAAAATATGTTCAAAGTCGTCTGCTGCAGAATTGCCGTATGAGGGAAAGGGTTAAAGGCAAGTATTTAGTTTTCTATAATATTCATTTGACATTCAAGCCATCTGTAGTGAGCACTCAGAGAAATCGGCGCACCAAGAAGATTCACTTGGATACCAACAACATAGGGTTTGGTTGAGAAATAGGAAAGGAAAACCTGTCCACTTATCTAGACTACAGACCCATATATAGATCATCGCCATCGCCCTACCATAAGTATACTCCATGCTGCCTGGCAGACTATGAAAGCAAATCAGAATGAATACCGTACTTCTTTTGTTCCTTGCCAACAAAACTTCATTGGCTTCACGCAAAACGGTTGTAAGTAGCAACATGTAGCAATCAAAATAGTGCTTTCAGAAAATCATAGATAGCAATATAATCCTTTCACAAATACATACGCTCTCTAACTTTTGAAAACAGTGTGCCTATATATATAAAAGAAGAAATGGCTCATAATCTATGGGAATTTAGTATGAAAACTATACACTACTAATGCCTACAACATTTCCATTGTAACTGTTCATTTTTACAATCATTTCTTCAGCAAAGGACCTTACCTTAGAACTATCTTTATGCATGAGTTCTGCCATGATGCCTGTCCACTCCCCGGTGTCTTTTTCAATACCATAGGTCTTGTCCGGTGCCTCGTAAATCGAGTAATTGAAGCCCAAACGTTCGGAAATATGGTCCAGTAAGTCGACAATAAATCCTTCTTCAGTTCGGCCCCTCTCATCTGGCTCCTTTCTCTTTATCATATATGGTGCTTCCTGTTAAGATATATTGCAACAGTAACTATCATTCGGTGTGACATTATCCATTACTTTTGAAAACATTGTGGCCAAAGGTGAAATTGCTCATGATGAGCAATTTCTCCTTTGGCCACAATGTTTTCAACTTTATTTAACACTAAAGCTATCTTTTATTGAGATTTTTCAGGTTTTTGTCACCATGTTTTCAAAGTTGTCTCCCGCAAATTTGTTGTATCTGCAGCAGACAGCTTTGGAAACATACCAGAACAAATTGGAAACTCCCTTTAAATGAAGGTGAAGGTACACATATTAAACAGAGTTGAAAACATGAGGACAAAAGGAGAAATTGCTCGTTCTGAGTAATTTCTTCTTTTGTCAGCATATTTTCAAAAAGCCGTCTGCTGCAGACGCGCCAGAAAGAGTCTATATGAGGGAAAGGGTTAATACATATAATATGAGAAGAGAAGTCAGCTTTGAAGAAATCTGGTTTATCTAATACAGAGATGGGAACATGGTGAGAAAAGCCGAAAGTGCCAATTTTCCAACAATATTTCAAAAATGTGCCTATATGAAGATTATCCATTAATACATCTATATCTCCACAATTTACCGGCAACACTCTTTATATCTATAAGCAGTGCTCTAGGAAAACCAGCCTTAATGTAAGTATTATGTGTGCAAAAAGACATGCCTGCATACAGCAAACCTGCAGCAGACGACTTTGAAAGTATGTTGGCAAAAACCCGGAAAATCTCAATTAATGACAGTTTAATTATTAAATAGAGTTGAAACCCTTGTGGCAAATGGTATGATGAGCAATTTCACCTTTGCCACAATGTTTTCAAAGGTCGTCTGCTGCAGAGGCATCTGAATGCGTCTCTATGCAGGAAAGACTTAAAGGATCAAAATCGATCCTGCCTTACAGAAATATTTTGAAACCTATGACTTTTTGAGCCATTCAGCAAGAAAACCAACATTATGGACTCTGCATAATGTATCGACCCAGATCAGCCTGCACAGTCCACTTAGGCTAATCCGAGACGACACATTTCATCTCAGGGAGAAAGACGTATAGAGTAATGATTCCCGAAACAGAAAATCCACAGGAGGCGAAAAGTGTCTGGGGTTAGCCCACAGGGCATGTCTAGGCTGATCCGGGTCGATACTTTACGGAGAGTCAATAATGTTGGTTTTCTCGTTGAACAGCTCATTTGGTGAACAGTACAGAGCCAGATCAGACTGTGCTGATGTGCTGGCTAATCTGACTCTACACTGGTCACACATGCATTATGGTAAGTATTCACAGAGTGCTGCTCAAACATTAAAGTTCAAAGGGAGATAACTCTATGAAATTATTCAGATATCTTGGTGGAAAGAATGGAATACAATATGTTATTCCAACAAACGATTGATTGATTGATTGATTGGGGTTTAACGCCGTTTTTAACAATTTCTCAGTTATATCACGGCGGCCAGTTCACCTACTCATGCTTTTCCAGGTTTTCTCACACCAGTACTCCACACAACAATCTTCCCAAGCAACTGGCTGCTTTTCCACATAGACTTAGCCCATTGGTGAAAGACGAATGATGCATGTCGCATTGACTTTTGTCAATCGTCGGAAAGAAAGTTGGCCGAGCCGGGATTCGAACTCACAACCCCTGGATTGACAGCCCGCGTCGCTACCGACTGAGCTACCGGGACTAGGTTTCAACAAACGAACAAACGAATACTTACAAACACCGTGACCACTCTCAGTGTTTTGTTCTGTAATCTAGCTAGACTTTCTTGTACTCTTTCCTTGTACGAGGTGGTAATATTAACTCCCTGATCAGGCTGCCAGTTTCCTACCTAAAATAAAAATTATGTATCATTTAACCCTTTCCCACCTGTAGACGCTTTCTGACACCTCTGCAGCAGACGACCTTTGAAAAGATTGTGACAAAAGAAGAAATTGCTCAAAACAAGCAATTTCTCGTTTTGCGACAATATTTTCAACTTTATTCAGTAATTATTCCTTCAGGTTTAAAGATTTTCCATGTTTTGGAGCAAATATGTTTACAAAGTCGTCTGCTGCAGATTTGTTGTATGAGGGAAAGATTTAACACTTTCCCACATAGCACAAAATTCAAGCAGATTACTTTTAAATCATGTAGCCACTAAAATCACTAAACTAGATGCCCACAGGCAATATGTCAAGCCTGCTCTAAAGGTTTTTCCATGCAATTGTAACACAGACTGATGCAAGAGTTGATCCGCGATAGCAGTTAAGTAACCCTTTCCCACATACGATTATTCTGCAGCAGACGACTTTGAAAATAACTAGACAACAAGAGGGCCATGATGGCCCTGGATCGCTCACCTTAATTATACAATGTACTGCAATGCAAAACACATCAAGACAATTATTCTGAATGCAACCTCCACAGTGTTAACAATATTTTCCTTCATTTGGCCTAGTGATCTGTATTTTTTTTACCTGATATGAGCCATATTCCAACATGGACTAGATATCATCAAGACAACATTCTGACAAAGTTTCAACTTGCTCAAAGTAAAAATGCGGCCTCCGGAGTTTGAACAATATTTTCCTTTATTGACCTAGTTTCTGATCCAATATGACCCCTATTCGAACTTGACCTAGATATAATTCAGACCCAGCATGACCCATATTCTAACTTGGCCTTAGTAACATATCATCAAGAAAAACATCTGATAAAAGTTTCATCATGCTGAAATTTAAAAATGCAGTATCCAGAGTGTTAACAAGGTTACCCTTCAATTTGGCCTTGTGACCTAGTTTTTAACCCGGCATGACCCATATCCGAACTTGGCCTAGATATCATTCAGACAAACATTCTGACTAAATTTCAACCTGCTGAAGCAAAAATTAGGCATCCAAAGTGTTAACAAGATTTTACTTCAATTTGACCTAGTGATCTAGTTTTTGACCCGGCATGACCCATATTCTAACTTGGCCTACATATCATTCAGCTCAACATTCTGACCAAATTTCAAGTCGCTGAAGCAAAACATGCGGCTCATACAGAGTTAACAAGATTTTCCCTCAATTTGGCCTAGTGACCTAGTTTCTGACCCAATATGACCCATATTTGAACTTGACCTAGATATCTTTAAGACAAACATTCTGACCAAATATCAAGCTGCTGAAGCAAAAAATGCGGCATCCAAAGTGTTAACAAGATTTTCCTTCAATTTGGCCTAGTGACCTAGTTTTTGACCCGGCATAACCCATATTCGAACTTGACCTAGATATTTTTAAGACAAACATTCTGACAAAATTTCAAACTGCTGAAGCAAAAATTGCGGCCTCTGGAGTGTTAACAAGATTTTACTTCAATTTGACCTAGTGACCTACTTTTTGACCCGACATGACCCATGTTCGAACTTGACCTACATATCATCAAGACAAACATTCTGATAAAGTTTCAACATGCTCAAGTTGAAAATGTGGCCTCCAGAGTGTTAACAAGATTTCCATTCAATTCGACCTAGTGACCTAGATTTTGACCTCATATGGCCCAGTTTCGAACTTGTCCAAGATTTTATGGAGATGAACGTTCTGATATACTTTCATGAAGATTGGATACAAAATGTAGCCCGTAGAGTGTTAACAAGCTCAAATGTTGACGACGCACGACGCACGACGGACGCCGGACGGACGCCGGACAAAATGTGATCCCAATAGCTCACCTTGCACTTCGTGCATAGGTGAGCTAAAAATTAGTAAAATCTCTATAAATGAAAGGATAATTCATTTAACCCTTTCCCTCATACGACAATTCTGCAGCAGACGACTTTGAACATATTTTGTCAAATAATGGAAAATCTCTATAATTTGAATGGATAACCTATGACTAAAAGTGGAAAACATTGTGACAAAAGGAGAAATTGCACGTTCTGTGCAATTTCTTCTTTTGTTACTATGTTTTCAAAAAGCCGTCTCCTGCAGAGGCGTTAGAAAGCGTCTATATGAGGGAAAGGGTTAAAGAGTTGAAAACCATGTGACATAAGGGGAATTTGCTTGATTGGAGTAATTTCCCCTTTTGTCATAATGTGTTCAAAAGTCGTCTGTTGCAGAGACATAGCTTCCTGGAAACCATTGCTAATGTGAACAATTTAATCCTTTCCCACATGTGACAATTCTGCAGCAGACGACTTTGAAAACATACCCAAACATTTTTGAAAACTCCCTTTAAATAAAAGTACAATCATTGAATGGAGTTGAAAACATGGTGACAAACGGAGAAATTGCTTGTTTTGAGCAATTTCCTCTTTTGTCGCCATGTTTTCAAAAAGCCGTCTCCTGCAGAGACATCAGAAAGCGTCTATATGAGGGAAAGGGTTAAGCTTAACCAGATCTATTATATAAGCATATAAGCTTTTGTACAACAAGGCTGAATTGACCCTCTAACAGCTGATACAGATTTTGTGAAACCTGTCCCATCAGTATGGAGCCAGGTGAGCCGGAGGATCTGCCCTGTCTTACAAGATGTTCAAATATTTTATTTAAATATTTAGGCCACCGGCCAATAATATAACAAATACATATATAGTTTTACCCCCACAAAATACTATTATTTGTATTTACCTCTAGTTGTTATGTTGCAAAATATATACCATAGAAAGGAAATAGTGTAATGAACAAGGCTATATTATAACTGTTAACTGCCACCTCAAATCATGATTTCTTAATAGTGTAATGAACAAGGCTATATTATAACTGTTAACTGTCACCTCAATTCAACATTTCTTAATAGTGAAAACAAAGTTGAAAACAATGTGGCAAAAGTAGAAATTACTTTGTTTTCAAAAGCCATCAGATTCTGCTGGGTCAGAAAGCATCTGTATGTGGGAAAGGGTTAAAAAAGTCAGTCTTGAAATGGTTAAAAACTGCATATGTTACCGTTCTAAGACCGTTCTGGGTGAGTTCAATAACATCAAGTTTAAAGTCGACACGTTTTCCCTGTTCGAATCTGATCCTGCCAGACAGACCCTCAAAATCCATCTGAAAGTATATAAATAAAAAGATTTTATAACAAAATAGATGGATCTTAAAGCCAATAAATAGAAAGTTTGTCTTAACCCTTTCCAGCGTACAACAAATCTGGAGCAGATGACTGAAAACATATATGCAAAAAGTTAAATATAATCATCATTAAGAGTTGAAAACATTATTCATCATGAGCAATTTCTCTTTTAGCCAAAATGTTTTTTTATAAGATTTCTGTGTCAATATTTGTTTTCATGAGGAAAACAGCAAACCCTTTCCAACATACAACAAATCTGCAGCAGGCCGCTTTGAAAATATCTAGGCAAAAAAAAGGAAAATCTCTACAAATTAACGTTTTACTATATATTGAATAAAGCTGAAAACCTTGTGGCGAAAGGAGTTATATATATATAATTGCAATGTTTTCAACCTTGTCACAAAACTTTTCTGAAATTTGTCACAATTTTCTTTTCTTTCCTTCAAATAAAGAACATATATTAGGGAAAGGGCTCCAGTAGATAAACATCATAGTTTATAGCTTCTTTCTCTTGGTTTTATTTCAATTCTGATAGAATTTACAATGTCAAAACAAAATATATGTCTACATCGTAAATGTTTCTACTGTTATTTATATTTTAACCAAAAGACAGAAAATCAGATTTAGTTGGTTTTACAATCTATTTAAAAAAGTTCCCTTCAAAACTTCCGAGAATTTCAAGGATCACTTTGGGGAAAAATTTCCTTGTGAAATCCGATTTTTATTATTTTTTGTGAGAATCACATTCCATTTCTTGGAAATTTTGAAGGAAACATTTATCCAAAGCTGATAAAGTCCTTACTAAAGAACAAACACATTGCGAAAAAGAAGCAATGATCAAATATAACTAAGATTTACAATTATGTTGAAGGTATGCATTTTGCAGTCACAATGATAAGCTCAGTTGCAAACTATGAACGAGGGCTATTGTGTCAATTGTTGCGAGTTTGAACCACAGCTTGGCCATTCATTCTTTCTGACGGTAGTCAAAAGTCATTGCAACAAGCATCATTGCTCTTCCACCAAAGGGCTGTTGAAGTGTCTCCATTGGATCATCATAGTGGTAAATAGTTAACCCTTTCCCACATACCGGTACAACATATCTGCAGCAGACGACTTTGAACATATTTTGTCAAAAAATAGAAAATCTCTATAATTGAATGGATAACCTATGACTAAAATTAGATAACATTGTGTCAAAAGGAGAAATTGCTCGTTTTGAGCAATTTCTTCTTTTGTCACTATGTTTTCAAAAAGCAGTCTGCTGCTGAGGCGTCGGAAAGCGTCTTTATGAGGGAAAGGGTTAACCTGGGAAGAATGTTGGATGGAGTACATGTGCGAAAAAGCCAGGAAACACACATTATGTCAACTAGCCAGTGTTGTGATATAAGTGACATACTGTTTATCCCTTTTCCTCATACGACAATTCGGCAGCAGAATACGGCAGCGGACAACATATTTTGTCAAAGAATAGAAAATCTCTATAATTAAATGGATAACCGATGACCAAAAGTGGAAAACATTGTTGCAAAAGGATAAATTGCTTGTTTTGAGCAATTTCTTCTTTTGTAACTATGTTTTCAAAAAGCCGTCTGCTGCAGGGGCCATTAACCACAATGCTTTCAACTTTATTTAATAATTGTTATTCAATTTATTTATAGTTTCCATATTTTTGACTAATGTTTTCAAAGTCGTCTGCTGCAGATTTGTTATAAGTTGGACAACATTTGCAAACCCTGACACACGATTATTTAAATACCTTTCAATCAACCGAGGTATGCATATATGCTGAATCTATTTGATTGGGATAGTTCATTAACCCTTTCCCTCTTGTAGACACTTTCTCACCTCTCTGCGGCAGATGACTTTTGAAAACATTGTGACAAAAGAAGAAATTGTTCAAAACGAGCAATTTCTCCTTTTGCCACAATGTTTTCAATAATATTTATACCTACAATTATAGAGAATTTCCATATTTCCATATTTTTGAGAAGACATTTTCAAAGTTGTCTGCTGCAGATTTGCTGCATTGTGCATGGTTCTTGTATTATGCACTCTCTCTCTTATTGATATGTATGTATATTTCAAGTTTCATTGAAATATATTCAGTACTTTTAGATAATGCTTAATGCAAATAAAGTGTGATGGACAAACGTGATGGACAGACAAAACAACAACTATATGCTCTCCCAAACTAGTTTGGGGAGCATAAAAATCAACTTAAAATTTAGCTCCTTCCGAAATGTCAATTTTATCATGACCCTGAGTGTTGCTCATTTTTGTGGCGATTGGTTGACAATCGCCACAGTGCTACCAAAACAACAACAACGAAAAAAAAATTATATAGTCGTATTTGAACAATCGGTTGGATATTTCTGCAAAGGCAATTTACTCACTTCCGTTAAACCGCCATATATATATATAGTTCCATCAGTGATGCAGGCACACGATTAATAATGATAATGTTAGTGCTACTTTGATACCGGATTGGTACTAATATTTGAGATTTATCGAGAAAATATCTAAATAGAGTTAAACTATTTACATATTATCTTTCTTCATGTTTGGGCAGATAATAAATATCATCGGGCGTCTTGGGTACGCTATGCAGAGTATCATGATACTCCTGTGCCTCGTTTTATTTTTACTGTAGTCAACCGTAACCTTTTGACCTTTAACCTGATTCGGCAGGAGTTGGTTGTACTCTGATTATCTTCGTCATGATTTGGCAGATAATAAATATCATTGCGCGTTCTGCCTTGCAAATAACGACAACTCTGGTGATACTCAAATCTGGAAATTCCAAAAGGTTCTATAAATAGCTCGCGAGACCAAAAACCAGAAAAGCTTGTAAATCTCAATATTATAAACGCTTTATTTTGTACTTGTTTAAATATATGAAAGCGTCTAGATAATAAGACTGGTTTACAAAGGTTTAAAGGACACACGATGGCAGTGTGTACACACGTTATGTATACACGTCTGCACGTTCTAGAGTCAATTAGCAATCAATGCTGACAGTGTAGCCTAATTGAGTTTGAAGATCTAGCATTATAATATATGCCTATATTTTCATAAATTAAACAGTTTGGCAAATAGTGAAATTGTGCTTTTGGAGCATGTTTTGTGTTTGTTTTTGCACTCACATTATTCGAAGCAGTTTAACAACCTCAGAGACATATAAATACACTGTGACAACCCTCAATCATGCAATGTGAAGGGACTAAATTGAACAGACCTGTTTAATATCGGACATAATTGAAACAAACACCAAACTAATGGATACTGTTTTCTCTCCTTTCTTTAGTCATTTCTAAAGTGTAAAATATATTTTATCTTAATATGGCCTAACGACCTGGTGATAAACATGTGATTACCCAAACAATTTAGATTACAAATAGTCATTCTAATGAGCTAAAATGGTAGTCTATCGAATACCAACTAGATTTTTCATAACTTTGGAATGGCCTAATTTTGAACACATCATGACCAATTTCAGAACGTAACTAAATAATCACCAAGACAACATTCTGGCAAACTAACATTATTCTACTGTCAAAAGATGCAGGGTTGATACATTCTCAAATATACCCGCACCAGAGTCATCGCAAGCCCTACACCGATATACTGCTTGTTACTTTGCAGGATTTTCCATACGATCGCCACTACAGTGCCATTGGCGCTTTGATTAACTTTATCATGTCAGGATAAAAATGTCTTACTGATTGATGCTGCAAAAACATTGAATGTTTATCTTCTATCATTTGTCTAGAAAAAACAACAAATCACCTTGCCTATAACTTTTCCATTTCCCACCTGTAGATGCATTCTGACACCTCTGCAGCAGACGGCTTTTGAAAACAATGCTGCAAAAGGAGAAATTATTCATTATGAACAATTTCTCCTTCTGCCACAATGTCTGCATCTCTAATCAATATGTGGAGTTTTTCCATGAGCTTGCCTAGATGTTTTAAAGGTGGTCTACTGCAGATTTGCTATTTGTAAGAAAGGAACAACTGGGTTATCTATTAAGATCCCTACTTAGAAAAACAAGATATTTTTACCCATATTCACGCATGTCCTAGATATCGTCAAGACCAACATTCAAACAAACAGCATTCAGAGTGTTAACAAGATTTTCCTTCTATATAGCCTAAGTGACATAGCTTTTGACCTGACATGACCCATATTTTGACATTGCCTATAGGTATCATCAGAAGCAACATTCTGACAATCTTTTAAGCTACTGAAGCAAAAAATGCAGTCTCTAGAGTATTAACAAGATTTTTATTAAATTTGGCTTAGTGACCTTGTTTATGACTAAACATGACCTACATTTTAACTTAGCTTAGATATCATTTAGACAATTATTTTGAGAAGAGTTTCAACATGCTAAAATTAAAAATTAGACCTCCAGAGTGTTAACAAAATTTTCCTTCAATTTGACCTTGTTGTAACCTAGTTTTTGACCTCACATGAGCCAGTTTCGAGAACTTGGCCAAGATTTTATGGAGATGTATGTTCTGACATACTTTCATGAAGATTTGATGTTAAATGGTGCCTGTATTACCAAGACAATTGTTGACGATGCACGAAGGACAACGGTCAAAATGTGATCACAATAGCTCACCTTGAGCACTTCGTGCACAGGTAAGCTAAAAATGAGTAACAAAATTTTAAAAAATTCATATAGATCTGCGAGTAGTATTTTATATAACGTTTTGAGAGAGTTGAAAACATTACAGAGAATTCTGAAATTGCACAATAATTTGCTTATATAGTCCAACCTGTGTTTTAACCCTTTCCCTCATATGACAATTCTGCAGCAGACGACTTTGAACATATTTTGTCAAAAAATAGAAAATCTCTATAATTGAATGGATATATCCTATGACTAAAAGTGAAAAACATTGTGGCAAAAGGAGAAATTGCACGTTTTGTGCAATTTCTTCTTTTGTCACTATGTTTTCAAATAGCCATCTGCTGCAGAGGCGTCAGAAAGCGTCTATATGAGGGAAAGGGTTAAGACCACCCATGGGAAGAGAACAATCTGGTCTTTTGTTCACAGGCGGTCATTAATTACAGGTTCATTTATGCAGAAAATGAGTAATTGGGAAATTTTAATTGTAACTCTGAAGTGACTGGACATATATAGATGCTATAGGCAGGGAACCGCTAAACAATGGTAGTCTTTGGCACAGGTTTCACTGTATTTCCGATCACTTCAGTTCAGATCACTCTAAAAATATCATATCAGGTCATGGGGTTCTTGCAAAAATAAGGGAAAATAGATCATGACTGTAATGATGTCCAAAATAGTTGCTATAGAAACAATATTTTGGTCTCGTCTAAATATATCCTCCAGATTTCACTGATTTTAACCATTTACTGACAAAAACATACACTATATATTTTTAGAGTAATTGACACTAAAACAAACTGAGGAAAAAGCTGTAATATGCTTTAACCCTTTCCCTCAAACAGACGTTTTATGACGCCTCTGCTGCAGACAACTTTTGAAACCATTGTGGTAAAAGGATAAATTGCTCATAACGAGCAATTTATCCTTTTGCCATAATGTTTTCAACTCTTTTTAACCCTTTCCCTCATAAAGACGCTTTCTGACGCCTCTGCAGCAGACAGCTTTTTGAAAACATAGTGACAAAAGAAGAAATTGCTCAAAACGAGCAATTTCTCATTTTGCCACAATGTTTTCCACTTTTAACAAAATATGTTCAAAGACATCTGCTGCAGAATTGTTGTATGAGGGAAAGGGTTAATGGTTGAAGCCTCATTTATTGAGACTTTTCAGATTACTTGTACAGAGGTCTAATAAATGTTTGTTTCAGAAAAAATATTAACTCTTTCCCTCATATAGACGCTTTCTGACGCCTCTGCAGCAGACATAGGTTATCCATTCAATTATGAAGATTTTCTATGTTTTGACAAAATACATTCAGTCGTCTGCTGCAGAATCGTCGTATGAGGGAAAGGGTTAAATTGCCAGGCATAGACTGCATGCTGATGACTGACAACATCCAATGCAGAACCATACATGTAACCCTTCATTTGATAGTGTATTTTTGCCACAAAACAACATGTAAGTTAACCCTTTCCCTCACACGACAATTCTGCAGCAGACGACTTTGATCAGCTTTTGTCAAAAACTAGAAAATCTCTATAATTGAATGGTTAACCTATGACTTAAATTTGGAAACATTGTGGCAAAAGAAGAAATTGCTCGTTTTGAGCAATTTCTTCTTTTGTCACAATGTTTTCAAAAAGCCGTCTGCTGTGCCTCGGTGTCAGAAAGCGTCTATATGAGGGAAAGGGTTAACTGGCTTCAAGGATATCATGCAAAGTAAACAATACCTATAAATGAAATAATGATTTTTGAACATAGATGAATACATTCAGGCAAAAGGAGAAATTGCTCATTATTATGACATAGAGTTGTCAACTGAGGTTGCAACAAACAGCGTCTATATATGGGAAAGGGTTAAGTTCCACTGCTACCCAATGTTTATAATTGATTATCCACGCTAATAATCACTATTTTTCGCTAATAATCACCATATTTCGAGTCATCTGCAAAGAAATTATCAATGAGAAAAAATGCAACATCTAAGAAACAGGAATTTTTATTCCAAGCAATTTCTCTTTTTCCCAGTTGTTTTTTAAGCCTGCATGCTGCTGCAAAAATGTCAAAAGTCATCTGCGTCAGGAAAAGATTAAAGTATGATTTCCTGCGAATTGGCTTAACCCTTTCCCTTTGAAGACGTATTTTACAGCATATGACTTTCAAAAACATTGTTGCAAATCGAGAAATTGTTCATAATGAGCAAAATTCTCCATTTGGCACAACTCAATTCAACAATTATTCTTTCTTTTTAAAGATATTTGTCATATTTTCCCCAGATATTGTTCAAAGTTGTCTGCTGTAGACTTGTAGTATGTGGGAAAGGATTAAGTGAAGATGATGTACATTTAATTCAATAATACCAGACCAATAGTTTGTCTTCCAGTTTCCAGACATTAAACAATTTAGTGTAATTTAGATAACAACATGTGCTATCTGCTTCAGAATGCAGCTAGTTCCATTTAACCCTTTCCCTCATACGACAATTCTGCAGCAGACGACTTTGAACACATTTTGTAAACAAATAGAAAATCTCTATAATTGAATGGATAACCTATGACTAAAAGTGGAAAACATTGTGGCAAAAGGAGAAATTGCTCGTTTTGAGCAATTTCTTCTTTTGTCACTATGTTTTCAAAAAGCTGTCTGCTGCAGAGGCATCATAAAGCATCTATATGAGGGAAAGGGTTAACTCTTTCCCACATCCAGATGTTTTATGACGCCTCTGCTGCAAAGGACTTTAGAAAACACTGGGGCAAAAGTAGTATTCAATCATAATGTGCAAGTTCACCTTTTGCCACAAGATTTACAACTCTATTCATTATTCATAGAAAGTTTCAAAAATTTGAAACATTTACAGGGTCGTCTTCAGGATATTTTTCTGTATTGTGGTAAAGGGTCAACAATTTTCCACATTCAACAAATCTTATAATAGCAGATCCTTTGGAAAATATCCAGATAAAAAATATGGGGGAAAAAAAGTAAAAATGTTGAAAGTATGACGCATCTACAGATTGCAACTTCTGAAAACATCGGGGCAATTGCTCATAATGTATAATTTCTCATTTTGCCAAAATGTCTTCAACTCGATCTATTCAATAATTATACTATCATTTTTTAAAGATAATGATGATTTTTTTGTTCTCAATGTTTTTAGAGTCCAGAGCTAAAAGACTGGGTTTGACTCAACTACCATTGGAAACCCAAAAAAGCATAAATTTTAAACATTTGAGCCTGTACTCAGAAACATAGACCTTCCAATATTTGCGGCATGTGTATCATTTAGATCAACCTGTGCATTAATAATTCACACAATGTGATCAGGATCAGCACTGTTTGCTATCAAGTCACTAAGTCTATTAAATAATTCTTAACCCTTTCCCACATATAGACGCTTCTGACGCCTCTGCAGCAGTAGACTTTTAAAAACACTATGTCAAAAGAAGAAATTGCTCAAAACAAGCAATTTCTCCATTTGCCAAAATGTTTTCAACTGATTGTTCAATAAATGTATTTTCATTTATAGAAAAAAAGATTCCATACTTTTGCCTAGATGTTTTCAAAGACTTCTGCTGCAGATTTGCTGTAAGTTAAGCACAAACCAATGACCAGTTTGTACCAATATGTGTGCTAAGGTAAAAACTAAAAAGGGTGTGAAAGCTCCTTTTCCAATGTCAAGTATCATTTGGTAGTAAATCAAATCTGCACATGGTTGGAGAGATAACACTTATCATTTGTAAAGACAGCCATAAAAACTGTACATCAGACAAACTACAGATTCATAAACTATGGAACCCCTTTTTTACCTGTATAATAGTTTTTACAAATTTAACCCTTTCCCACCTGCAGACACATCTTGACCCAATAGCAGACAACGACTTTTGAAAACATTGTGGCCAAAGGTGAAATTACTCATGATGAACAATTTCTCCTTTGGCCAAAATGTTTTCAACTTTATTTAACAATTAAGCTATCTTTTATGGAGAATTTTTAGGTTTTTGTCACTATGTTTTCAAAGTCAACTGCAGCAGATTTGTTGTATGTGGGAAAGGGCTAACACATTTTTTTTATAGATATGAAGAAAACAAGGTAATATCTACAAAATAGAAAGTTTCCTTTTGTTAAAAAAGTTGAAAGATACATTGTAGAAACAGGAGATATAACTCATCGCTCTCTCTTACTCCTTTTCTAGCAATTCTTTTAAATGTTGTTGATAATAATGGCATCAAAGATTGTCTCTACCAGTGAAGGTGTTGAGCACTTTGGCTTATAAGTTATAGAAACTTTCAGTGTGAGCACATTGGTCTTATTTATTAGAGTTTAATGCCGTTTTCAACATTATTTCAGTTATATCACGTTTTCAGTTCACTTTTTCATGATCCCTGGGTCAACAAACCATTACTAGGCTAGGAAATGCGCCTTGCCCAATGGCACTCTACTATGACCGTAGCGCCGCAAGTTGGGTTCGAATCCGGGAGACACATTGGAGTCTGAGCTTGTTTTTGAAAACATAGTTACAAAAGTAAAAGTAACTGATTTTATTCAGCATAATTTACTTCCTTTTTTTCTTGTTGGAGACAGTCATGCAGTGGTATACTCAGGGTGTCATCCTCTCATACAAAAGGTCCAGTGTTTGAACCCTGTGTGATGAACATATTCTGTTTTGAGGATGTTTTCCAAACTCACGGCACTATAGTACTGGTTATAAGTCTCCAGGAAGAAGACATTAATTGGGATTGATAATAAACTGACAAATTGTGTCAAGAACTAAACTAAATGTTTTCTACTGTTAGATGTTTTTATGAACCGCATATGCCCCTCCGATGGCAACATATGTTTAAAGTATGTCAACAGTTTATTTCAACAGGGCAATATTACAATATGCCCGCAAATCTTTGATACCATGGTCATTCAAAAGTAAAATATACATGTAAGGTTATTGGTCTACCATAATGGCAACTAGATTTTTAGTTTCATTTGATTTAGAAGAGCAATTTCTCCTTTTGCCACAATGTTTTCAACTCTTTTCAGCAAGTACACTTTTATTTTTAGAGATATTCCATACTTCTGACTACATGTTTTCAAAGTAAAACTGTTGTCTGCTGCAGATTTGTTGTATGTGGGAAAGAGTTAAACAAGATGCAGATTGTCAACATCTACAACCTGACAAGGAACATAACTCGTACAAATTTGATAGTAAAAAGG
The DNA here is from genome assembly GCA_031761405.1 of Serripes groenlandicus. Taxonomy (NCBI): domain Eukaryota; kingdom Metazoa; phylum Mollusca; class Bivalvia; order Cardiida; family Cardiidae; genus Serripes; species Serripes groenlandicus. The sequence goes on from JASEVX010000005.1 coordinate 23,650,134, forward strand.
ACGAAATTCCCGATAATGTGTCAATGTGAGCTTAATTTAACCCCCCTTTCCTGCATACAACAAATCTGCAGCAGACAATTTTGAAAATATTCAAGTCAAAAATATGGAAACTCTCCATAAATAAACGGACAATCGTTGAATAAGATTTAAAAACATTTTCGTAAAAGAAGAAATTGCTCATTATGGGCAATTTCTCATTTTTCCACAATGTTTTTCCAATGTCAACTGCAAAAGCACCTGGAAGCGCTTGTATGTGGCAAACGTTTCTTGATAATCCCTGGAGTAGAGTGAGAGATGTTGTCCACAGACAAATATTTATCTTTTTTGCTGCAACAGTAATAAAACGGTTCACTTATGTAAATATGATTGAACAGTCATATCCAGATAATATACCCTGAGGAACTTCATTAACCCTTTCCCACATACAAGAAATCTGCTTTGAAAATATTTCGACAAAAACCAGAAAACTCTTCATAAATAAATAATAGGTGAAAACATTGTGGCTGAAGTAGGGATTGCTCTTATGAGCAATTTCTTCTTTTGTCACACTGTTTCCAAAAATCGTCTGCTGTGAATACGTCAAAACGCTTCTATAAGTTGGAAAGGGTTAAAATGATTTTCCTGTGTGTTCAATGGACACTAAAACAGTGTGATGTTAATGTTCCGTGAAAAAATAACCAGTGTGTTTCAGAGCTTTCTTTGGGAAAACAAAATATGTGAACCCTGGACTTAAGTTCAATTTATAGCTTAAATAACACTTATCAATTGCGAGACAATATCTCACAACTTTCTTTTTTAAAGACCTATTTATATATGTCTGTTTGCTTGATCCTCAACCAGTACTTGCAAAAAGTGTACACTTATAACATCTGTTGAGCGCACCCCTAGTCGATCATCCTGAAGACTTGGCATTCCTATGACTACAACTGTGGACCCAGTTGGACACTTTTCAGTGTCTTTTAGTGAAAACCACAAACACACTGCCAGGCATGTTTTGTTAGAAGGTGGTGTGACTTTGAGCATAGATTTAACTTATCTTTTACATTTATTGCAAAGCAAGCTCTTACAACTAAACCCTTTCGCACATACAGATGCATTCTGGCACCTCTACAGCAGACGTCTTTAGAATTTATTGTAGCAGAAGGTGAAATTGCTCATTATATAGATTCAAACAGTAGATGTACATGAATGTCGTGTGTGGAGGTCAAACTATTTTAACCCAGCTCATGCATAAATCAAAAGTTGGCTCTTTGGATAACAAGGCTGCCACTCTACCTCCAATCTTAGCAATTAACCAATTCCTACATACAATAAATCTGCAGCAGACCACTTTGAAATCACCCAGAGAAGAAGATGGAAAATCTCTTTATTTAAAAGTCTAGTTTTAGAATAGAGTTGAAAACATTGTGGCAAAAGGACAAATTGCTCATTATGAGCAACTTTTATCTTTGCCACATCCTTTTTAACAGAGGCGTCAGAAAGTGTCCATATGTGGGAAAGTATTAAGGCTTAAAGTATTTGTTGGAAGATAGCCGGTTGCCTTGGAAGACTGTCACGTTCAATACCCTTTCCCACATACAGAATGCTTTTTGGCACATCTGCAGCAGACGACTCTTGAAAACATTCTGCCCAAAACAATTGCACATGATGAGCAATATATCCATTTGCAACAATGTATTCAAACTGAATTCTTAAGTCATTTTCATTCTCCATAATCTTGCATAGTCATCTGCTGCAGATTTGTTATTCTTAGTTAAGGGGGCTTTACCAGATTGGTAAATATTGCGCCAAGTATAATGACTAAAGTACTTAGATGATTGTCAATAGTGCTGAAAACCCCAATCATCAATTATCAGCAGGGCCCTTTTCATTCAATGGGTACAAGAACTATGGGAACAAAATTTGAAATTCTAAAATAGACATGAATCTTGTTTTAGAATAATACTACAGTTTGACAAAAAACAACATAGTAACAGCTACCTGGGATACTTACAGATTTCATGTAGTTCAGAAGACTGTTGCCATGCATCCATGTTTGTTTCTTGTTACAAGACAGAGCCTCTGTTGTGACATCACGTGCACCTGCTAACTCTGCTAATGCACGTGCAAACAGATTGACAGCATCATACATCAAAGCTGTTTCAGTCTGAAGTAAAAGGCAATTTTGTATATTCTCAATATCTTTATTAACATTTCCCACATACACCAAGACTTTAGTTTGCACCAGACGACTTTGAAAGTATCTATGCAAGCATATGGAAAAAGTAAAAATGTAAAATGAGACAAAGAACAAATTGGTTCTTTAAAGGTTCTTGTACAATAGTTCAAGAACATCCCTTTAAGAACATTTTTTGAACATGTGTTCAAAAACAAAGCTGGAGAAGCTGTTGAACATAAATATTAAACTGTTCCAAAAGGTTCTTTAAATTTGTCTTTTTTAAAATAAACAAGAACAATTCTAGAACATTCCAAGAGTGAATGTGCATGAATTGTTCAAGAACACATCATAAACTGTTTAGGAAATGTTCCGAACAACAGTTCAAATATTGATCCTGAATGTCCTAGCAAACTTCTTGAACTTACATTGAAAGGGTTCTTGAAATGTGTCTCATTTAACAATTCTTGAAATAATCAAGAACATTTGTAAAATATTTCCAGAGTTCCTGTGTACAAATCTCGAAATCTAAAACTGATCACAGGCATAACCCTGCATACTGTATAAGATTACATTTATAGTGTCTGAAATTAGAACTTATCATTTCATAACATATTACTTCATGGCTGTTCCTGTAGTGATAAAGTTGTCATTTCACTGTATATTCACACTATAAATCACTGAATAACCAGTTATTTATATAAGTTTACCTGTCAAAACTTTCATAATCAAGTTGTGGGTTTATCTCGAGGGTGTGAAGAAAAGTTATTTACAAGTCCCTAGGAACATAATATTTGATGAAAATCCATTTTGAAAACTATGACATGGTAAGTATCCATTTCGAGAAAAAAAATGGCAGTTTCCTACTGTTGTTGTTGTTATTGTTACTGGCAGTTTCCTGTTGTTGTTGTTGTTGTTTATATATTAATAGCACATAATTAGTGGCTGTTAATTTATTTATAGCTAAAAGAACAGTATTATAAAAATTGATTGTAAAAAGACAAACAATGAATGATGTTCCTAATTTATATAACTATAGCAGATTGTTACAGGTACTTTACTGTTTCTGAACAGTTCTTATAAGTGTTAAATGACTTCTAGAACAGTTTTAGAACATTTTAAGACCATTAAAGCTCTTTATTTTTTTGTCAATTGTCCTTGAGTTCTTCAGCTGTTCTTATACTGATTTCAAGCACAGAAGTTGAACATATTTAGACCTGAATGTTCCTAAAATGATCTAAAGTTGTTCTTGAAATGATTTGTAGAACGTTTTAAGAACAATAATGTTTTAAACTGATGTTCTGAAGTTCCTAAATAATTTCTGGAACAGTTGTTTCTAAGAACCATATTAAGCACTTAGAATTCCTGAACTGCTCATATGATATTCTTGAAATATCATCAAGAACGTAGTTGAACATTTTAAGAAAATTCAAGTTTATGCCCTTTTCTTAAAATGTTCAAGACCATTTTAAGAAACCGAAGGACGTTCTTAAATCATTCAAGAATTGTTCTAAAACAGTGTTCTTGCAAAGTTCATAAGGTTCTAGTAGAATTCTTGGTACAAAACATAAGAACGGAATTTCGTATAGGATTGTGACTAGCACAAAACCAGATTAACTTGCACATTCAGGATCAGGATTTTTCAAAATCGATTAATACAAGCCAGTTCTTGAAGCCAATCCTGGAGAATGAATATGACCAAAGAATGCAGAGCTCTAGATAAGGGGGTGTTTTTACTTTATTTTACCCTCTAACCCTATGATGTGGGTACTCAAAAGAATCGTCTTATTGAGATGTTTCTTTTGAGTACCCGCAACATAGGATTTGCTTAAATAATAAGAGAGAAATTGTGGGAAAAAGAGCTGAATAGTTCAATACCCCTCCTTATCTGGACCTCTGAAATAATGATTATATAGTTTGGATGGTGTTTTATGTCAGCTTCAACAGTATTTCAGATATATCACTGTGTTTCCTGAATAAACCATGTTTACTATCTGTATTATTTATCCTGAAAATGATGCCTCAGTCTTTATGTTATCCCCTAAACCTTCTGCGCCAAGGAGAGAAGCAATTACTACCATTTTTTAAAGTCCTTGATATGACCAAATCGGGGATCAAACCATTATGTCCCGCACCCAAGGCAGATGTCCTAACCAGTAACCCCTAGACCATGGAGGCAGTCAAGCGTGATTATATGAGTATGCACCGTCATTAGTTTCAATATATTCAAAGGTCTTTTTTGTGTGATGCTTCTCAAATAAAAACATATTCTGCAGTTAGTATAGCACTATGTTATACTTACTGGTATGATAGAGCTATTATATCCTTCCTTAGAGTGTGCATAACAAAGGAAACAATAAGTTTTCAATATTAAATAAAAACAAGAGGGCCATAATGGCCCTGGATTGCACACATGAGTTAATTTAACCACATAGTCAATGATAATAACTCATTTTGCGGTCAGGTAAGCAAACACTAGTGTTTACAAGATTTCCCTTCAACTTGGCCTAGTGATCCTGTTTTTGACCTGACATCTGACATGACCCATATTCAGACTTGGCCTAGATATCCTCGAACAAAATTCTCGCAAAATGTCAACATCCTCCAGTTAAAAGTACTGCTTCCAGAGTGTTAACAAGATTTGCCTTCAATTTGGCCTAGTGACCTAATTTTTGACCAGACATAACCCATATTCAAATCTAGCCTTGATATAAAAAAAAAAACTAAACACCAATTCAGACAAAGTTTCAACATGCTCTTGTTAGAAAAATGGCTTCCAGAGAGTCAACAATATTTTCCTTCAATTTGGTATTATGACCTTGTTTTTGACCAAACATGGCCCATATTCAAAATTCGCCTAAATAACATCAAGACAAACATTCTGACCAAGACAATAATTATTCTGACAAAATTTCAACAGACTCAAGTAAAAAATGCAGCTTCCATAGTGTAAACTATATTTGCCTTCAATTTGACCTAGTGACCTTAGTATTTATCCAGACATGTCCCATATTGAAAACTTGACCTAGCTATCATCAAGACAAACATTCTGACAAATTTTCAAAGAGCTGAACCAAAAAATGCAATCGCTAGAGTGTTAACAAGATATTTCTCAAATTTGGCCTAGTGAACTAGTTTGTGACTAGACATAACATATATTCGAACTTAGCCTAAATATAATCAAGAAATTTAGTCTGACAAGATTTCAATATTCTCAAGTTTAAAATGGGACCTATAGAGTGTTAAAAATATTTCCATTCAATTTGGCCTAGTGACCTGGTTTATCAGCTGACTTGACCCATATTTAAACTTGACCTAGGTAACATCAAGATAAACATTCTTAAAAAGTTTTAAGCTGCTGAAGCAAAAAAAAAGTGGTCCGAGTGTTAATTAACAACCGGACATGACTTATATTTAAACTTAAACTTGATATCATCAACATATTTATTCTGACAAAGTTTCAACATGCCCAAGTTAAATATGCGGCCTCCAGAGTGTTAACAAGAAATTGCTTCAATTTGGCATTGTGAACTAGTTTTTGACCTGACATGACCAATATTCGGACTTGGCCTAGAAATCAGCAAGATAAACAAACTGAATAAGTTTCATGAAGATTGGATGATAATAGTGGCCTCTGGATTGTTAACAAGCAAATAGTTGACGACGCACGACAAACCACAGACAAAAGGCAATCACAAAAACTCACCAGGAACACTTCGTGCTCAGGTGAGCTGAAAAATAAAAAATAAACCTTATTTCAATAATCTGTAACACTGATGTGCAGAGAAAATACAATTTCAACCTTTTACATCAATCTAAATAATAATTAACACTTTCCTACATGCAGATGTATTTTGACGCTTCTGCAGAAGAGGACTTTTGAAAACATTTAGGTAAAAGGAGGCATTGCTTTGTTACGCGCAATTTCGCCTTTTGATTTACAACTATATTCAGAGACATCATCAAAGTCCTGGGTTGCAGATTAATTGAAATGATTCTGCATATGGGAAAAAAACAATTTCACATCAGGTAATGACTTTAAATAAATTGAAAAATTTCCTGGCTCATCAAAAACTTAAGAATTAAACTTCTTCTTGAAAAATGTATTGAAAATTTCATAAATCTACTAACATGCATCATAAATCATTGTTTCCTGCATAATTTAACAAACCAATTGTCCATGAAATTAATAATTTTAGTTTAAAATCAGATATAAATGTTAAGTCTTGTAAATTTCATAACTCTGATGTAATACAATACCTTTAAGGAGTTCTGTCCGAGAAGTGGAGATTTGGCCTGTATGTTATTTTCAGCCATTAGCCATTCTGCCACGACCTCCATGACCTGGGGTCGCGTAGGGTCAATCAGTCTCATAGAGGTGATATTGGCTCCTCCATACTTATAGTCATCTAAGTTCACCATACCCAAATCCTGAAATATTCAAATACATGCACAGTCATCGATCATCATCATGTGCACAGTCAGTGCTCCTCCTCATCATTATGCAGGTGAAGTTTTGAAGTCATGTGATGTAAATGACTGAGAACACCACTTCTACCAAATTCAGTACACCAAACAAATCGAGGGCTTAACGTGAAACGGTTGTAACTGAAAACCTATTTTGAAAACCCTGCTTTAGGGGCAATTTCGACCCCTTTGTAAACAATGCAAATTTACATTGTTTACCAAGAAAGACTATTTAACGCTTATAAAAACTTTATGGCGAGGTGATTAACCTTGGTGAAAAAAATACCAATTTTAGTTACAACCATTTCACGCCAAGCCCTCGAAATAGTGCAACAAATTCTTGACTGAATAACTAATGCAAACATAGGCAAATGTAAAATAAGTAAAACCTGATATATCAACCCTTACCCACATACAGACCCTTTGTGACGCCTCTGCAGCAGACGACTTTTGGAAATTTTGTTGCAAAAGAAGAAATTGCTCAGTATATTTATTTTCCACGGAGAACTTGCTGCAACATCAGAATGGGTGAAATATGCCCAATTTTTAAATATTTTCCTCTGAATCGTTGTCTGATACCAATATAATGTGTTAGAAATGTTCACTGGATGACTCTCTACAAATTTAATCATATTGATTGGATGTTAAACACGACAATCAGGCGGATTTAGAAAAGGGACAAAATGACAAAGTTTTAAAACTGCATTCTTTTTATGAAAGTGTTTGTCTGATTTCCAGATGATTTAACTTTTCATTCATTGACATTCTACATCTTTTTAATTCTCATTGAGTGGTTGAAAGTCATAGAAATTATTCTTATTACTTCATTCTGGCCTGATGCATCATTACTTGTCTGTCATGGTGGGGATTTTTTTTGGAGAAATGTTTCTATATGCACTTCTGCATCTCCTCTTAAACGATTGCAATTCTACCTTCAGTACTTTGAGTTTGTTGAATCAATATTCCTCTGCTGTAACTGGGTGGTTAGCATGTGTGATTTGGGATCAACATCACAGGTCTGATTCCTGCTCACAGAGGTCATGGCAGTGTGCACTTGGGCGAGGCTTTCTTAATATCCTAGTACTGCTTAACCCTTTCCCTCATACGACAATTCTGCAGCAGACGACTTTGAACGTATTTTGTCAAAACATAGAAAATCTCCATAATTGAATGGATAACCTATTCATACTGAAAGTGGAAAACATTGTGGCAAAAGGAGAAATTGCACGTTTTGTGCAATTTCTTCTTTTGTCACTATGTTTTCAAAAAGCCGTCTGCTGCAGAGGCGTCAGAAAGCGTCTATATGAGGGAAAGGGTTAAAAAGAATATCACCTAGAAATTGGGATGACAAATAATTGTTTTGAGGCTATGATACATGTAGCTAAAATACTGTCGTAAATGGGATACAACTCCAATAAAACAGAAGCTGTGATTTTTCAAAGACTCTTAAAAATACCGCAACAAGAAAAACTGTACAATACTTACAAGGGTTGTAAAATGGAAGTGGTAATACTCTGACAACATGTTGACTTTGAGTGCCTGAAATATAAAACAAAATTTAACTAGAACTATCACTGAAGATGATAAATACCCCCAAAACAGCACCTTGACCTACACCATAACTTAATAAGTAAAAGGGCCTTAACTCTGTAAAATAACATGCAATTGTAAGACGTTTAGGATATGCACATCTCCTCTTGGTATAGAAGCTTCATGTAAAATTTTATTGATTCCACCCAATGGTTTGTAAGAAATAGGCCGGACAAAATATGGCTTCCGACCGAACCGACCGACCGATTGACACAGTGACTCCTATATACCCCCCCAAAACTTTGTTTTTTAGGGGTATAATAATTCATCAGATAAGAAACAAGAAATAAGACAATCCATTGTCCAACACCATGTTGTATATCTAGGGATTCTCAACAGCTCCTTAAATGGCTAGTGCATTATAATCTTGAACCCATTGGAACATTGTTTGGTTAGAAAATTGTGCTTTAGAAACTATAGGATAAAATCAAGTAGAGCTAGCTGGGTTTTTTTTCCATTCTTTAGAATCACGTGTCAACCAAAATAATGCAAAATCTCTAGAAAATATTAAATAGTAAACGAAAACGATTCAACCGACTTATTTCCAGTATCAACTCTTAGATCGTAACAACCAGGGGGTTTGGGTTACAGGTCAAGGTAACAGTGAAGGTCACAGTGATGTTATTTTGGCACACCCTATTCCATCGATGTATGTGCATACCTCATTTGATGTATCTGGAAACATGGTCTGGGCAAATGTTTCATCTTTGTGTAGGTCAAAAGTCAAGGTCAAGCTCACAGTAACCATAATTTAACCCCTGACCCATTTGGGAAAGGGTTAAGGTGGAAATAAATTATACTCACTTCATGTAATATAGGCTGTACTTTTGCAACATCACAGTCTATGATGATATGGAACTCTTTCTTCTCCTTGACGTCCTTAAACATGGTGATGTAGCCAGACTGATATGTGTCTAATTTTCGGACTGTTATACTGTAGTCTGTACCTTTAGCTGCCTTCAGCACTTCTTGAAGACGTATCAAACCTGAAGGATAGGATTAAATTATAAATGTTAAATAGGACTAGATAAAGACGAGTAAATTGGTCTTTCTCCACGAAATATCTCTTATTAATCAATAATCATCCAAACCCTTTGTTGTGGTTACTCAAAAGAATCGTCTCATTGACTAACAGACGCTTTCTGACATCTCTGTAGCAGACAACTTTTGAAGAAAAAAAATCAGTAATCATGCCATAACCCTTTCCCTCATATAGACGCTTTCTGACGCCTCTGCAGCAGAGGGCTTTTTGAAAACATAGTGACAAAAGAAGAAATTGCACAAAACGTGCAATTTCTCCTTTTGCCACAATGTTTTCCACTTTTCGTCATAGGTCATCCATTCAATTAAAGAGATTTTCTAGTTTTTGACAAAACATGTTCAAAGTCGTCTGCTGCAGAATTGTCGTATGAGGGAAAGGGATAATGTTTACAAAAGTTGTCAACTGCAGAGGCATCAGAGAGTGTCTACGTGTGGGGGGGGGATAAACCAAAGACACCTGAATTTCTGATATTTCAATAGCATGCGAATCCGGCTTTCTTAGTAATTTAGGTCTCTGGATAAACCAGATTCTGACCTTTAATTGTGCAGAGATATACATTACTATGGTATGCATCTGTTTTCATAATTTAAGATGTATGAGTCATAAATCTATAATTTCTTTCAGGATTTTACAAATACATCACAAAAAAGTTAACACAAGAAGCTAAGCATGGAATATACTCAGACATAATAATATTATATGTTAACCCTTTCCCTCATATAGACGCTTTCTGACGCCTCTGCAGCAGACGGCTTTTTGAAAACATAGTGACAAAAGAAGAAATTGCACAGAACGTGCAATTTCTCCTTTTGCCACAATGTTTTCCACTTTTTGTCATAGGTTATCCATTCAATTATGGAGATTTTCTATGTTTTGGCAAAATACGTTCAAAGTCGTCTGCTGCAGAATTGTCGTATGAGGGAAAGGGTTAAATAAAACCTTGAAAAACCTTCTAATATTACAACTACTGTAAAGAACTATCTGTGTAATAGCACATAAAACAACCTGGCTTTTCTCTCTATAGTGTAATTAATCAGCTAGAATAAGTAGTCTTGAATGAAATATCCATGGTCTCTATTCTGAGGAGATTTTTAGTTTCTGGAGTTTCAAACGAGACAGTTTTGTTTGGCCCTTGAAAGGAGAATTTTTTTTGCTGAGAGTGAGCAATTTCACCCTTCTGTTGTTTACAATGCTTGTCTCTCTGTGTCCAAAGTTTCAAAGGATTTTTCTCACCCTTGAAAGGAGAAAATTGCTGAGAGTCTTTGTCAAAGCTGTTGCATGATCATTCCAATTATCCATATTATTCTATTTCATTATGATGCTAATAAGACAGACAAAGATTTAATTAACCCTTTCCCACATACAACAAATCTGCAGCAGACGACTTTGAAAACGTCTAGGCAAAAGCACAGAAAATCTCTTTAAATAAAAGAACAATAAATGAATAAGGTTGAAAACATGGTGACAGAAGGAGAAATTGCTCAAAACGAGCAATTTCTCCTTTTGTTGCAATGTTTTCAAAAAGCACTCTGCTGCAAAGGCATCAGAAAGTGTCTATATGAGGAAAAGGTTTAAATGGTATATCCTGTGAAGCCTTAACCTTTTACCACAAATAACAAACCTGCAGCTGACCACTTTGAAAATATCTACCAAATATGTAAATGAAATCTCTATAAATGAAATTTTATAGCATTGGATTCGCCACAATTGTTTTCATTAGTCATCTGCTGCAGAGGCATCAAACAGTGTTTGTTTGTTGGAAAGGGTTTAGCAATGTCTATTAACCCTTTCCCTCATATAAACGCTTTTGGACCCTCTGCAGCAGACGGCTTTTTGAAAACATGGTGACAAAAGAAGAAATTGCATAAAACGTGCAATTTCTCCTTTTGCCACAATGTTTTCCACTTTTAGTCATAGGTTATCCATTCAATTATGGAGATTTTCTATGTTTGACAAAATACGTTCAAAGTCGTCTGCTGCAGAATTGTCGTATGAGGGAAAGGGTTAAGATGAAAACTTTAAAGATTATGACAAATCATATGTTTTTACTTTTCTCAAAATCTTTTCTACCCAAGCTCTCTTTAACAGTGTGTGTATACCACGTGACTTTTGACGTCATATTTGCATGGTCAGACAGCAATAATTGCTTTTTTCAAACACTTCGACGAACCTGTTCTCCAAATCCAGTTTTGATAATGCTCCGGCTGTTGGATATATTAATAAATTTTGAGAAAAGGTTCATCAAAATGTTTGAAGAAACTAAACCACTAATCAAACTCCGTTGAATTCGAAAACATGCTGATAAAGAACAATCCTAAACTAAAATACAAGCTTGCAGTTAAATTCAAGACAAGCTTGCAGTTTTGCAACAACAACAACAGGAAGTGGCTTAACATATGTGACAAACGTTTTCACAACCCAAACCAAAATACTAGATTGCACCAAGCTTTAGACAAGTGCATCATTATAAGCTTGTGCAAGCTCACTGCATTATTTTTAAGATTGCAGTCCTAGAATATTATGCTTCCTGATGCACACAAGGAAATTAATCTTGTGAATAGTTCTTGTTTAGCAAACTTCCTGTAAGCTTTCCGCAAACTTAGAACAGTTAAGTTCATGACAAGCTTGCAATTTTGCAACAACAACAACAGGAAATTGTGAATTTTTAAAAGTTCAAAATGGAGGGTTAACATCTGACATTTAAATTTGAAGCAAATTGTTTTCACAATACGCTCTGTTATCATGGATTGTCATCAAAATAGATCAGTATTTTCAAAGTGACTTCTATTAAGTACCGTAACTTGTGTTTAAATGATAATGATTAATACAGATATGATAAAATTTAAATTATTGTGAAATCTTTATAATGACAACTTGTGCATGCTTAAAGGTAAGATTTCAAATGTTCCAATCGCAATCTCACTGCATGCTTTTATAATTTAGTCGCAAGCTTACTATGATTGCGACGGTAATCTTGCCGCGACCTTGCCGCAATCTTAATTAAGCTTGCTGTTTTAGTTTGGGATTTCTCCTTTTGCCACAACATTTTCAACTCTAATCTATAATCAGATTTTTATTTATAGATCATAAAATGTTTTTAATATTTTCATAAAGATGTTTTCAAAGTCGTCTGCTGCAGATGTGCTGCATCTTGGAAAGGGTTAAATGCCCTTCTATAGAAACCATAGCATTTAAAATGTATAACTGTAACCATTTTCTCCCAAACAACAATTAATCTTGATTCCCCTTTTAACACTTCAGAGATGTAACATGTTAAATAGTCATTAATCACAGGGGCATGGGTTTTATACCATCTCTCCAAAACTTAGAATTACCCATAATTATCCACTACTTCACTCACATGCAATTAAATTGTCAACAATAATTCAAGTAATTTGATATGTCTGTCTTCAACCAGTTTCCTCTTTCTTTCTAGTTCCCATTAAAGTTCTTGGCAATCTTTGCATTCTTCTTTAAATTAACCCTTTCCCACATACAACAAATCCACAGCAGATGCATTAATACAATGCATCTAGACAAAAACATGGAATATCTCCATGAATGAAGGTATAATTTTCTAAGAAAAGTTACAAATATTGACGTAAAAAGGATAATGTTTTTAAAAATTGTCAGCTGCAGATGTGTCAAAATGCGTCAATATAAATTATGGGGAATGGTTAAATAAGGCCTTAACTATTTACAGTTAGAACAGAATTGCGGTAGATGACTGAATCTCTAAATTAAAATTATGAAAAAATACTTCATATACCGGTAAGTATACAAGTATAATAAGGAGCAATATTTTCCATTTGCCAAACAGCTTTCAAATTATTCTGCTATATTGTGTCAAAATGTGTATGCTTACTCTTACTTTTTCACAAAGTTTTCAACAACTGCATGTGTAACCCAGGTGAAATGAACACCATGGTTGACCATGGATACCATGGTATTTTACTGTTGACCATGAACTACCATGAACAGCCATGATTTTCCATGGTTTTACGAGTCAATTACATAAAATATTAACCATGATAACTCTTGTAACATGATTATTTTCTGGGACACTTTTAGGCCTTATAAGGCAGCTCCTGGCCCTGGCATTTTCAATTAATTTTGTAATTGTGAACAATTTATAATGAATGTCTAACTGATATTTTTAGATTTTTATTTGACAGCTATCCAGTTGATATTTGGTGTGTATTCACCACAGACAACCATGGTCATTCATGGTAAACCATGGTCTTTTATGGTCAACTATGTTCTTCCATTGTATTCAGCCATGGCATTACAGGCAATGAGAAAACATGATATCTCATGGTCAACCATGGAATTTCATGGGTTACCATGGGTATCAGTGACCATTGTCAACCATGGTATTCAATGGTTAACCAGGGATATTGATGACCATGGTCAACCATGGTTATAAACTATGGTGCCATTTAACATAACATGGTTTTCAATGGTAGACCATGGTTGTACAGTGATGGTATATCATGGAATACCATGGTATTTCATGTATTACCATGGGTATCAGTGACCATTGTCAACCATGGTATTCAATGGTTAATCATGGATATTGATGACCATGGTCGACCATGGTTATACAATATGGTGCCATTTAACATAACATGGTTTTCAATGGTAGACCATGGTTGTACAGTGATGGAATATCATGGAATACCATGGTTTTTCATTGAAGAATACCGTGATTTCTCGCCTGGGTAATTGTAAAACTTATTCCCACATATAGCAACCATGCAGCAGACAATTTTGAAAGTATCTAAGTAAAAATATAATTATCAAATAGAGTTGAAATTCTTTTGGCAACAGGAGAAATTGAACATTATGATAAATTTCTTCTTTTTCCAAAATGTTTCCTGTACATGCCTCAAAATGTGACTTTAACCCTTTCCCACATACAGCAAATCTGCAGCAGACGACTTTGAGATCATAGTGATAAAAACCTTAAAAAGAGCCATAAAAGATAGCTTAATTGTTAAATAAGTTGAAAACATTGTGGCCAAAGGAGAAATTGCTCATCATGAGCAATTTCACCTTTGCAATGGCCACTATATTTTCAAAAGTCTTCTGCCGTTATCAAATTGTCAAAATGCGTCTGCAGGTGGGAAAGGGGTAGGAAATGGTTTAAACAAAACTTATCTTACAGGAAGATTCAGGTGCAAACAAAGTTTTACAACAGTAAATCCCTCCAAAGCCACAGGACCAACAATAATAGGTGATCCATTCTTAGTTGTAACAGTCACAATACCTTGATCTTAGCACCAATGACCTCTAAAATAAGTCCAGCCATTTCTACCTTCCTTATTAACTTATCTACCTTCCAACACATTTTTTTCCCTCATACGACAATTCTGCAGCAGACGACTTAAAACATGTTTTGTCAAAAAATGGTAAATCTCTATAATTGAATGGATAACCTACGACAAAAAGTGGAAAACATTGTGGCAAAAGGAGAAATTGCATGTTTTGTGCAATTTCTTCTTTTGTCACTATGTTTTCAAAAAGCCGTCTGCTGCAGAGGCGTCAGAAAGCGTCTATATGAGGGAAAGGGTTTAAGCCTCTCCAACTTACAATAAATCGGCAGCAGATGACTTTGAAAACTTCTAGGCGAAAATATGAAAAATCTCTATAGATAACGTTATGTATAATTACTGAAAAAAGTTGAAAAAGTTGAAAAAACAATGGTAAAAGGAGAAAGTGCTCACCATGAGCAATTTATCCTTTTGCCACAATGTTTTCAAAAGTTGTCTGCTGCAGAGGTGTAAGACAGCTTCTGTATGTGGGAAAGGGTTAACACCTTCCAACTCAACTAACACTTGATATTTTCTCTAAGCTGTAACTTTGTCAGCACTAATGATGGTAAAATCTTAACATTCCTGTCAACCCACCATCCAATTATATACATAACTCTCTGTTCCTCTATTATAAGTGTTGCTAACCCTTTCCCACATACAAACAATCTGCAGCAGACAACTTCAATAAGATCAAGACAAAAATATTAAAAATTCCTATAAGTAAAAGTTTAGTTATTGAATTGAGTTGAAAACATTGTGGCAAAAGGAGAAACTGTTCGTCTTGAGCAATGTCTTCTTTAAAATTTGTTTTCAAAAGTCGTCTCCTGCAAAGGCATCATAAAGCGTATATATGTGGGAAAGGGTTAAAAAGGAAATTACTGAGAAACCATGCTCCAACTGTTTACTTGATATGATATCTTGTTTTTTGTTTTTAAAACTTCTGGGCAAATTGAAATAATCTGTATAATTTAAATTAAAACATCTATAAAAACAAAGTTGAAAAACATTGTAGAAATGAAGAAATTGTTATATTTAGCACTTTTTCTTTTGTCCACAATATAAAATTGTTTTAAACTGCCTTTTTCTGTAAAGCTGTCTAGCTGTCTGTATTAGGTTTAGGTTTAAGTTCCCATGAAAATCTCAAGAGCAATATCCAGAAATAATATACAAACCATCACTAATTTATTGTCTTTAACCCTTTCCCTCATATAGACGCTTTCTGACGCCTCTGCAGCAGACGGCTTTTTGAAAACATAGTGACAAAAGAAGAAATTGCACAGAACGTGCAATTTCTCCTTTTGCCACAATGTTTTCCACTTTTTGTCATAGCTAGGTTATCCATTCAATTATTGAGATATTCCATTTTTTGTCAAAATATGTTCAAAGTCGTCTGCTGCAGAATTGTCGTATGAGAGAAAGGGTTAAGAATGATTCCAGATTTTCTTTTATGAATTCTAGTTTAAAAACTTAATTGCATTTTCTGCATTTGTTGATTTCAATTACAATTCAATTAACTTTCCTTTATATTTGTTGATATAGTTTTATTCCCAGGAAAATGTGTACTTGTGTTTAAATGATAATAGTATGAACAGATCAAGATTTTGTCAACAAATATGGTATACAGTCATATGGAGTTATTTAATTTAATCATTCATGTTGGATGCCTACACTGCATTCAAAGTGTCCTCCTTTAACCACAATGTTTCCAGCTTTATTCAATAACAGTTTATAGAGAGTCAACATATTTTTGACTGAATGTTTCAAAGTCATATGCTGTAGATATCTTGTATTTGGGAAAGGGATAAGCTTATAATAATTTTAATTCCAGTGTCTCAATAATTTAGTGAGACACTGGAATTTATTTTATTGACATTTGCCCTGACTGTATGTGTGTTCATTGTTAAAGATTATTCAACCCACCCATTCCCAGACATTTGGAGTCATTTGGTAGGACCTGCCAGATCAAAATAAATCAAAGACAGTTATCATGAAACAAGACTCTTTTTGTTATGGACATGGCTCAAATCATCCTGACATGATTTAAACCTTTCCCACATGCAGATGTATTTTGGCACATGTACAGCAGACACAATTTTGTAAGCATTGTGGTAAAAGGAGCAATTGTGCCTCTTGTCATAATGTTTTTGATTCTTAAGAACAATTCAAATTTTACTTCTTAACCCTTTCCCACAATCAACAAAATAGCAGCAGACGACTTTGGAAACTAGTGGACAAAAACATAGAAAATTTCTATGAATGAGGGAATTATAATGTAATGAAAAAGATTGATAACATTCTGGCAAAATGGGAAATTGCTTGTTTTGAGCAATTTCTTCTTTTGTCACAATGTTTTCAAAAGTCTTCTGCTGCAGAGGCGTCAGAAAGTGCCTATATGTTGGAAAGGGTTAATTAAAAGTGTATTTTCTACATTTGGTAAAGATAATTAACCCATAATCTGCATGCTGCGCGCCCTGGAGAAGATGTATGTTGGAAAATGTTAAAAACATGTTTAACCTCTTAAACCTTTGATGACAGTGAGATCATACTCAGACACATCTAATGAAGGACCAAATGAATATAATTGTATTATAATATCATAAACAGTAATTAATCTTTTCCCACATAAAACGAATCTGCAACAGTGAAAACACAATAATAGGGGGAAAATTTAAAATGACTTAAACATGTAAATAAAAATATAGTTTTTGAATAGAGCTTAAAACAATTTGGCAACAGGAGAAGGTGCTTAATTATAATGAACAATTTCTGCTTTGCCACAAAGTTTTCAAAAGTTGTCTGCTGCAAAAAGGTTTGTAAGAAAGCATCTGTATGTGGGAAAGGATTAACAGTAATTATTAAACAAGACCTCTTTTCCCCTCACTTGGCTCGTCAATAACTCTGCCATAACACTGAAGTGATTTTAATGATAATTTCAAATCCAATGAAAATAAATCTAAGTAGGTTTTTATCAGTAAACCAGTTATATCTGCAGACTTCAGGTGATATCTCCCTCTGATTCATCCAATATAACACAAGTTTATCCCTCTGATATTTAAACTGTTAGTTATAATTGAATTTTGCACTTTATACATTCCTGTATCTCACACTTTCTCACACTTTCAAAGAAATCCGGCGTGGTCGAATAGTAAGCGTCGGTGATTTGAAACCGGGTGTCCTGGGTTCGATCCCCAGTTGTGACACGGCGGTCATGGTGGAGTTCCCTTGGACAAGGCACCTTTCCTAGCCTAGTACTGGTTTGTTTACCTAGGGATCATACATATGTGAACTGTCGCCGTAATATAACTGAAATAATGTTGAAAACAGCGTAAAACCTCAATTAAACAAACTCAAATAATACCCCCCAGTCTATAGTCTGCACATATTGATTTGAAACTTTTAAATCCTTTCTTATAAATAACAATTTCTTCTACATTTATTTACATGTAGAAAAAAATATTGAAATTATTGTTAAAATTCTCTATTTTTGGTGGTATTAAAGTTTCCTAAAGCTGTCTACTACACATACTGCATCGAAATGGTCCTGAACATGGAAATGGGTAGAGAAGTTATTCAGAAATTCCTCCATTTTCCAAAATGTTTTTACAAAGATAGTGCTCTCTTATAAAACTATAATTCTACATGTAACTTAATGCTTCTATAACTATTTGCTAGAAACAGACATCTTTTAAAAACATTGAGGTAAAAAATAGAATTTGAGAAGTTTTTCCTTTTTCCACAATTTGTTCAATTGTACAGAATACATGTATCGATACAAATTACTCCCAACATTCCAAATTTCCTTTTAACCCTTTCTCACATACAATAAATCTGCATCAGACGACTTTGAAATTATCAATTTAAAGAAAGGGTTAAAGATTGGCCTTCTTTTAACAGGAAGTTCATAATTTGATGATTAATGCTTATCCTGCACTAAGAGACTTTAAATTTTCTTCGGCTTATTCTACTTCTCACTAGCTGAACTTGCCAAAAATCATTGATGAAGATACCAACTTTATGAATTCTTCAATTATCCACTCCCCTATCATTCTGGTAGTGATAACCCTTTTTCACATGCATATGCCTTTTGATGCCTCGAGATCAGGCTGAGTGCAGCAGAAAGGTTTTAGGAACATTGAGGTAAAACGAGAAATGGCTCATTAGCAATATCTTCTTTTACCACAATGTTTTTAACTTATTACCCAATAAATACACATCAATTAGTAGATATTGTCAATATTTTCGCTTAATTGTTTTCAAATTGGTCTCGCAGCTGCAGATTTATTCTATGTTGGAAATGGATAACAGAGAATAACAAGGTTTTTTGATAAAGCTATTCCCTGGATTATCTTCACCCAAGATTATAATCTATATTAGCCAAAGTTACATGTTCCGAGCCATCCTCTCTTATCACAATAACTCATATTACAGGCCAAAACTTCTGCCTGTCTACGCCCTGTCTTTCATATCTTATCTTTGATAAGCCTTCATACAATTTAACAAGAGAGCAATGATGAATAAATACCAGAAACCAACTTTAATGCAGGTTTCAACATTAATACATTTTCTTTGTTTCAGATTTATGTTTTAAACAGTATTTCAGATATATTATCAAGGCCACAGAACACAATGACTTATTTATGATTCCTTGGTGATAAACCAGTACCAGGCAAGGGCACTCTACCGTGACCACTGTGATGTCCGCTTAACTCTTCCCCACATATAGACATTCTGACGCCTCTGTAGCAGACAGCCTTTTGAAAACATGTCATCAAAAGAAGAAATTGGTCAAAACGAGCAATTTCTTTTTTTGTCACCATGTTTTCAACTCGATTCAATTATTGTAACTTTCATTTAAGGGGAGTTTCCAAAAAAGTTTGGGTATGTTTTCAAATTCATCTGCTGTTGATTTTTTGCATGTTGGAAAGGGTTAAACTGTTTTAAAGATCAAACCTTAGAAGAACTTACTATTATATTTTGATGGAGAGCATTTTCTGAATTGTAATGATTAAAATGTTCAAGCCTGGACAAATGGAGCTCTGCATGGATTGAAATTCTGCAAATTCTAAAAGAGAACACAAAACCCTTTCCCACATATAGATGCTTTCTGGTACCTCTGCAGCAGACAACTTTCGAATAGAGTGTTGCAAAAGAAAAAATTGAACCTCCATTTATGAAGTTTTTCCATATTTTTGCCATAATAATTTCAAGTGCATCTGCTGCATATCAACCCTTTCCCACCTATAGATGCATTTTAATGCATCTGCTGCAGACAACTTTTTAAAACATCCTGACAAAATTCAACATCTTTCAGGAATTTATACCTACAATTATAGATATTTTCCATGTTTTAAAGTATATCTAAGACATTTTCAAAGTCGGCTGCTACAGATTTTCTGTATGTGGGAAAGGGTTAACATGAGTTCCATAATGAGTGAGGGTTCTACTGAAACTGACTGCTAATCATTTTAAGACACAATTTAACGCATCTGCAGCAGACAAATTTTGTAAACATTGTGGCAAAAGGAGAAATTGCTCATAATGAGCATAATTTTACTTCTTTGCCAAAATGTTTTTCAACTCTACCCAATAATTATTCTTTCATTTACAAAGATTTTCCTCATGTTTCCAAAGTCGTCTGCTTCAGAACTGTTGTAGGTGGGAAAAGTTTAACCCTTCTCCACATAAAAACGCTTTCAGACGCCTCTGCAGCAGACGACTTTTGTAAACATTATTACAAAAGAAGAAATTGCTCAAAACGAGTAATTTCTCCTTTTGCCACCATGTTCTCAACTCTTACATAAATTTACATAGTTTTTCCACATTTTTCCAAAGTCGTCTGCTTCAGATTTGTTGTAGGTGGGAAAGGGTTAAGAAAAGGCTCAGCTTCACCATACATAGATGCAACAAGACCTGTAACAAATCACCAGACACAGCTCATTTATATTGGCTTAAATTGTACATGTGTTACTGTCATTTGCTAGCCTAGCTGCGTATAAATCAATTTTATCAATCTTTGTTAGAGACACTGACTTCTTTTTTGCCCAATATTTGGTACTGTATCCCTTTACTGGATAGACCTGTTAATCCTTTCCCACATACAACAAATCTACAGTAGACGACTATATAAACATGTGGACACAAATATGGAAGTCCCTATAAATGAGGGTATATTTACCGAAAAAAGTTGAAAACATTGTGGCAAAAGGAGAAATTGCTCGTTTTGAGCAATTCTTTTGTCATAATACTTAAACTTTCTGTGATATGTTAACGTGCTACAGAGTTATCGTTCTAATCACCTGAACGGAAGGGCTCAGGGTGATCTATTCTGATTAATTCTGCCTATCTGTCCTTTTAAAGAACATTCACATCTTCGAAGAAAATAGTAATGTAATTTATGTTTTTGTTTATTTCAGGCTTCCAATTTTCTTAAATGCCTCACATTTGTTTAATATTTCATCAACTTCAATGATTAAAGTACTACATAGAGGATATTACATGAGTGGTCATTCAATACGAAATTTTATTAAACAAGTTTTCTAAAATTGATAAAAACGAGCCTTGGCGAGTTTTTAGCAATTTCAGAAAACGAGTTTAATAAAATTTTGCATTGAATGACCCTGAATGTTATGTTCTATTTATATCATAAATTCCAATTCGACGATTATTAGCGCAAAATATATATAACGTCGCTATATAGCGCGGTCATTTTCAATGATTTTTTTCATTATGACGTTACGTAGCATTGTTATTACACTAGTTATATATCGAAAAATATAGAATGATGTTATTTCATGCTGGCGACGTCATTTATGATATAAATGTATTTATTAACTTGAAAACAGAATATTTTGGAAACATCTATGCAAACAGATCTATTGAAATATCTATAAAGGATAGTATAATAATAATATTTTGTCTAAAGACAGTTAAATTTCGCTCCAACGCACAACCTTCTTTTTGCTGCATTTTGCAGCAATCTTTGTATTTTTTCTGATAAGATATTTCTCAAAGTTGTCTTCTGCCAATTTCGTCTATATGGGAAAGGGTTTAGACAGCTCTACATCAAAAATCTGTTAAACAATTTGTTCTAAATTAAGCAAGCAGGAGATTTGTTGTTTTATTAGCAATAAAACACCACTTATCTGATCGAACCCTTTCCCACATGCAGAAAAGGACTTTTGAATACATTTTGGCTAATGTAGAAATTTTCATTTCTTTAACCCTTTTCCTTATATAGACTCTGACGCCTGAAAACATAGTTACAAAAGAAGAAATTGCTCAAAACGAGCAATTTCTCCTTTTGCCACTATATTTTCTACTTTTAGTCATACAGGTTATCCATTCAATTATAGAGATTTTATATGTCTGCTTCAACAGTCTTATCTCAATGAATATTCATGATCTTCTTATCCTCCTTTTTAATGACTTATCTCAATGAATATTCATGATCTTCTTAATCCTCCTTTTTAATGAGACATGAATATTCGTCAGGATATTATTCAGTGGAATATATAAGTGTCTCTCCCTTTCATTTTCATTAAACACTTTCTCACATACAGACTCTTTCTGACACCCCTGTAACAGATGACTTTTGAAATTTTGTGACAAAAGAAGAAATTGCTCAAAGAGAGCAATTTCTCCTTTTGACACAATGTTTTCAACTCTATTCAAGAAGTATGTCTTTCCATATTATTGTTGAGATGTTTTTAAAGATGACTGCTGCAGATTTGTTGTATGTAGGAAAGGGTTAATTAAATAACACAGGTAATTTAACGATTATTTGGTACAGGTAACAAATTAATTAGTAATCCAGACTCCACCATTTATTTGTTAAAATTGTCTTAAATATTCTTACCTGAATTAAAACTTGATTTAATCACCCCTTTCCAACATACATATGCTTTCTCATACCTCTACAGCAGACAACTTTTGAAAGTGACAAAAGGAGAAGTTGCTCAAAACATTGTTGTAAAATGTGAGAAAGGGTAATATGCAGCAATTGGCACGGGAATCAGCATTTTATGGCTTAAGAAATACTGTTTTATTCGAAAAACACGAAACCCGCTTTTAAATATATGATATAAATATATGATAACAATAGTTTTTTAGTTTAATACATAGTACGAAAACAAAAATACCTTTTCCCAACGTGTTGACGTCGATCTCCCAAAATTATTGTAAACATTTGTCTGCGCATGCGCGTCCTTTTTTTCCCTTAATATATTCTTAAAATCACAAAATTCAGCACAATAACTTCGCATTTATGAAAAATATTCCCATTTTCCTAATGTAACAGGAACGGGGTAAAGGTATATGTATAAATATCACTTCTACAGCCTTGCTGTGGAAGCCGGCGTTTATAGCGACGTTGGTAGAGTGGTTGACCTTTGTGTAAAGTTAAGCAACGTTCATCGCGGTTAGTGCATGGATAAGTGACCCACGATGGCTTAACACAGGTACACGTTACAAATCGTGGCAGCGGAGGGGGTTATTAAAAAGCTATGGTTTTAATTTACATTTTAAATATAAATAAAATAATCGCATATAAATAGACTGGTTCACTAATCTTAATATTCTATTGCAAACTCGAACGAGAACCAGTCTAGTGAAGAACTACTACGGAAATATCCGAGAGCTGACAGTAAATTACGGCACATGCGCGATCAAGACGATTAACATGGCTCATACGCAAGCCCATTGCACCAGTGACAGTATTTTCACAACCAATATATTCACTGGTGCTGATGCATCCGCGCAATAAAGGTAAAATTACTGAACAAGTTGAAAACATTGTGACAAAGGGAAATAATGAGAAATAATTTCTCCTTTAGTCACATTGTTTTTAAACGGTTGTCTGTTGCATTAAGAAACATGTATACTATACTCACTGTCATCATCTTGGTAAATAATGGTGTATTTCTTCCAGCCCCATGTTTTTACGAGATCTGCATAGGCTTCCCCAAGTCTTTTATAATCAGGGTATACACTGATTGAGAAGTAGTCACGTGGGTCCCGAGAATCCCACTGGGCCTGCAGATGTGGGATTTCGAAGGCGTTGCATATTGACTGCACATGTCCTCTAGGAATCTTACTTATTGGTCCAAACACAGCAGCGATCCCACTTTTCATTTGAAGACAAACTGCAATAACAAGAATTAAATTGTTTTTAATCCATTGCCACATACAACAAATCTGCAGCAGACGACTTTAAAAACATCTTGGCAAAAATATGGGATATCCTTATAAATGAAAGAATTACAAACATTGTGATAACAGACGAAATTGCTCATCATGAGGTGTCTGTTCAAGATGCGTTAAAATGGGGAAAGGGTTCATTAAACATACACATTCCCGTGTGAAACCAAAGAATTCAAGTCAATGAATTTCAGTAATGATAAATTTTAAGCATTCTCATCTATTAACAAAATCGTATTCTGTATCTAACAAGATTTGAAAAGACTTCAAAACGGATTGAGTTTCTCATCCTTTATCAACAATGTTTTTAAACTGTGCCTCAAAACTTAAATTTCAATATTCCATTTTCCAGATTACATAATTTTATCCTATGATCTTTTCAAAACAGACAACTACCTTTTAATCCTGTCCCTGATACAAACACTTTCTGACGTCTTTTTCAGCAAACGACATTTTGAAAACAGGGTTAATATTTTAGCAGAATGATGCAAAATCTTCATGATATAAGCTTCCAGGCACGTAGCTGACTGTACGCAAAATACGCAGCTGCGTACACATTGATTGTCTACAGTACTCAAATTTTAAAAAGTTCAAATCTGTAATAAAACCTTGACATGGGGTAGGCGTAAGTATAAAACAACCGATCTGAGTTGATAGATTTGACGAAAAATGACAAATGCAACACATTTTACTATTTCAAAATTTCCGAGAAAATACGTTTATTTCACCGTCAAGATCAGTCATATTTTGATACTGAAATGCTCCCAGAAGCTACCACAGGCGATATAGAGGGGAAAAAATCCCGGGGACCCCCCTAAAACTTGCTTACACACTCTGTATACCCTAGCTACGCCCCTGGCTTCTGCAAATAAGCAGGAATGACTACTTCTTTAAAAATGCCTTTCATTTCTGAGAGCTTGTACTTCTTCTAACCATATAGAGTTTCATTAGCAATAACTTAATCCTATCCGACATACATCAAATCTACAGTAGAGGATTTTGAAAACATTCAGCAAATTTCTTTGAAGATTATTATCTTTAAATGACATGATTATTATTGGAGGGAGCTGAAAACATTGTTGCAAAATTAGAAATTGTTGTTGCCACTGTATTTTCAAAAGTCATTAGCAGCAATTGTGTCAAAATTCTTCTGCAAGTTCCTACCTAAAATGACTAATAAAAGTAATTAACCCTTTCCCTCATAAGACAATTCTGCAGCAGACGACTTTGAACATATTTTGTCAAAACATAGAAAATCTCCATAGTTGAATGGATAACCTATGACAAAAAGTGGAAAACATTGTGGCAAAAGGAGAAATTGCACATTTTGTGCAATTTCTTCTTTTGTCACTATGTTTTCAAAGAGCAGTCTGCTGCAGACTCAGGCATCAGAAAGCGTCTATATGAGGGAAAGGGTTAAATAGCTGAAGAAATATGTCATATTCTCAAAACAAAGAATATACATAGAGATGGAAATTCAAGAACATGGCACTCAATATCTAAGTACCTGTGATTTCAGCCGGTTTCAGTATTTCAATATTTAAGGGAAGAATAACACACTTATTAAGTTATTTTTCTCCCATGGAAATTTTTTGTAACCCTGGTTAGGTCATTAACACATGCACATGTATATGTATGGTAAAACGTTGTAAACCTTTTTCCACCATTCAGATGCTTTCTCATACCCTTGTCGGAAAGGGTTAACTTATTTCATGAAAAGATAACTTTTATAAGATATGAAATCAGACTTATTAAGTCAGTGAAGAAAGTCAGTGCCAACAATAACAATAAAACTCTCCAAAGGATCCAACTTAGACATATCTGTCCTAGAAATTACCTTCATCGTAAATAAAATAATCAAATCTCCAACTGGAATCCCTCACAGGTGTTGACTCAGCAAATGTTCAAACATTCTTATGATGCAGAAAAAGACTGCACGGAGAAGAGAAGAAACCACAAATCTTTCATAGAATCCATTTTTTCGCAGTTTTATAAGCAATAACTCAATGGAAATGGTTGCTTGAAAAGAAAAACAAATAAGAACCATTTTCCTTTTCCCTCTATGTTTCAGTACATAAATTTGGCAAAACTAAACCGCATTTGTCCCGAACGTTATATTTGATTCTTTATTCTTTCTTGCTGTATTTGACTCACTCACCTTTAGAAGTAAATTATCAAATTTTGGTTATCACAGCATTAAGAGTACCAATCAACATTATAAAGGCACAGTTAAGGGCACTAATTTTGCAAAGTAACATATTGACACTTGCCCTAGGATTTTTTTTTTTTAACCCTTTCCCTCATATAGACACTTTCTGATGCCTCTGCAGCAGACGGCTTTTTGAAACAAGAGGGCCATGATGGCCCTGGATCGCTCACCTTAATTATACAATGTACTGCAATGCAAAACACATCAAGACAATTATTCTGAATGCAACCTCCACAGTGTTAACAATATTTTCCTTCGTTTGGCCTAGTGATCTATATTTTTTTACCTGATATGACCCATATTCCAACATGGACTAGATATCATCAAGACAACATTCTGACAAAGTTTCAACTTGCTCAAAGTAAAAATGCGGCCTCCGGAGTTTGAACAATATTTTCCTTTATTGACCTAGTTTCTGATCGAATATGACCCATATTCGTACTTGACCTAGATATAATTCAGACAAACATTCTGACCGAATTTCAAGCTGCTGAAGCAAAAAATGCGGCATCCAAAGTGTTCACAAGATTTTCCTTCAATTTGATCTAGTGACCTAGTTTTTGAACCAGCATGACCCATATTCGAACTTGGCCTACATATCATCAAGAAAAACATTCTGATAAAGTTTTATCATGCTGAAATTTAAAATGCAGTATCCGGAGTGTTAGCAAGCTTACCCTTCAATTTGGCCTAGTGACTTAGTTTTTAACCCGGCATGACCCATATCCGAACTTGGCCTAGATATCATTTAGACAAACATTCTGACCAAATTTCAAGCCGCTGAAGCAAAACATGCGGCTTCTACAGAGTTAACAAGATTTTCCCTCGATTTGGCCTAGTGACCTAGTTTCTGATCCAATATGACCCATATTTGAACTTGAACTAGATATCTTTAAGACAAACATTCTGACAAAATTTCAAGCTGCTGAAGCAAAAAATGCGGCATCCAAAGTGTTCACAAGATTTTCCTTCAATTTGATCTAGTGACCTAGTTTTTGACCCCACATGACCCATATTCAAACTTGGCCTAGATATCATTCAGCTAAACATTCTGAACAAATTTCAAGCCGCGGAAGCAAAACATGCGGCTTCTACAGAGTTAACAAGATTTTCCCTCAATTTGGCCTAGTGACCTAGTTTCTGACCCAATATGACCCATATTTGAACTTGACCTAGATATCTTTAAGACAAACATTCTGACCAAATTTCAAGCTGCTGAAGCGAAATATGTGGCATCAAAAGTGTTAACAAGATTTTCCTTCAATTTGACCTAGTGACCTAGTTTTTGATCCGGCATAACCCATATTCGAACTTGACCTAAATATTTTTAAGACAAACATTTTGACAAAATTTCAAACTGCTGAAGCAAAAATTGCGGCCTCTGGAGTGTTAACGAGATTTTCCTTCAATTTGACCTAGTGACCTACTGTTTGATCCGACGTGACCCATGTTCGAACTTGACCTACATATCATCAAGACAAACATTCTGATAGAGTTTCAACATGCTCAAGTTGAAAATGTGGCCTCCAGAGTGTTAACAAGATTTCCCTTCAATTCGACCTAGTGACCTAGTTTTTGACCTCATATGGCCCGGTTTCGAACTTGTCCAAGATTTAATGGAGATGAACGTTCTGATAAACTTTCATGAAGATTGGATGCAAAATGTAGCCTGTAGAGTGTTAACAAGGTAAAATGTTGACGACGCACGACGGACGACGGACGGACGCCGGACAAAATGTGATCACAATAGTGACAAAGAAGAAATTGCTCAAAACAAGCAATTTGTCCTTTTGCCACAATGTTTTCTACTTTTATTCATAGGTTATCCATTTAATTATAGAGATTTTCTATTTTTTGACAAAATATGCTGCAGAATTGTTGTATGAGGGAAAGGGTTAAGGGCACTAATTTTGCAAGCATATTGACACTTGCCCTAGGAAAATTCTTTTTAATGCAAGAGTACTAGACAGTAAGTGAAATCAGAAATGAACCAGAGCTATTGTATGTCATTGGATAAGAATGAATTTGCTGCATAGTTAGATCTTGATCCATTTATGTTATAGTTTGGAGTTCCTCAGGAGCCAATCTGAGTCTTTGCTACACTTCTATGCAATAGGTATGTTTTCTAATGTTACATTGATTTCTCAGTCAGGGGCGTAGCTCCCTTAAGGCACTGTAGGCACGTGCCTACCCATTTTTTCTCAAAATACGCCAAAATGCAGCTGAGGCGATACACATCTGCGTAATGTGTCGGCCAGATCAGTCTGCCCGTCTTAGAGGGATAGATGTATAGAGTAGTGATTCCTGAAACAGAAAATCCACAGGAGGCGAAAAGTGTCTATCCGGGTAGGCCTGTTTGGCATGCTTAGGCTGATCCGGGTCGATGCTTTACGCACAGTCCACAATGTTGATTTTCTCACGAGACGCTCCTACTCATTGATTATTGCAAAGCTACGCCCCTGACAGTCATATTACAACAGAGGTTAGTTCACCTCCATATGTGTTTTCTTGTTTTCTCACACACTTGTCTATCCAAGCAACTGGCTGCATTTCCTCATAGACTGTAAGCCAATTGATAGAAGATGCGCATGATGATTGTCGCATTGACTTAAATTTAGTCAAATGTAAGAAAGAATGTTAGTTAAGCTCGACTTTGAGCTAAAAAAACCCTTGATTGACAACCTGTGTCGCTACCCACTGAGCTAAAGGGGCTTGGCTCTAATGTTACAACACAGAGGATTAAAGAATAGTTTATACAAAGACATAGCTTTGGGATGAAACATCTGGAACAGCTTCTTCCAAGCCATTAACCCTTTCCCTCATATAGACGCTTTCTGAGGCCTCTGCAGCAGATGGCTTTTTGAAAACATAGTGACAAAAGAAGAAATTGCACAAAACGTGCAATTTCTCCTTTTGACACAATGTTTTCTACTTTTAGTCACAGGTTATCCATTCAATTGTGGAGATTTTCTATGTTTTGACAAAATACGTTCAAAGTCGTCTGCTGCAGAATTGTCGTATGAGGGAAAGGGTTAATTAAATGTTTACCTCATGTTTCCTCACATTCCACTCTTTGCAAGAGTTCCAATTAATTCATTTAATTCTAAAATAATTATCTGTGGGATAAAATGATTATATATATATATATTGAAACATTGAAATACAATTTGATACAGACTTGAAAAATTCAGGAAAAAGAGTTTGATTTAGTAGTTTCTTAACTGCTCTGGATTATAAATTGACATTGTTGTAATCAAATATTTTAATACATAGTATGGCATGCACTGAAAAGACTTTTAGAGAAATGAAATGAAACAAAATGAAGCTTATAAACTTCCGTGGTGACTACAAAATGTACAAAATGAGCTTTAACCCTTTCCCTCATATAAACGCTTTCTGACGCCTCTGCAGCAGACGGCTTTTTGAAAACGTAGTGACAAAAGAAGAAATTGCTCAAAACAAGCAATTTCTCCTTCTGCCAAAATATTTTCCACTTTTAGTCATGGGTTATCCATTAAATTATAGAGATTTTCTATTTTTTGACAAAATATGTTCAAAGTCGTCTGCTTCAGAATTGTCGTATGAGGGACAGTTGTAAGTTTGATGAAGATCATGTTTTCATTAGTTACTACAACAGATGCACTTCCAGTTGTAAGTTTGATGAAGATCATGTTTTCATTAGTTACTACAACAGATGCACTTCCAGTTGTAAGTTTGATGAAGATCATGTTTTCATTAGTTACTACAACAGATGCACTTCCAGTTGTAAGTTTGATGAAGATCATGTTTTCATTAGTTACTACAACAGATGCACTTCCAGTTGTAAGTTTGATGAAGATCATGTTTTCATTAGTTACTACAACAGATGCACTTCCAGTTGTAAGTTTGATGAAGATCATGTTTTCATTAGTTACTACAACAGATGCACTTCCAGTTGTAAGTTATAAAATGTGTAGAAGTAGGTGAGAAGTAAAGTTATTTGAGAGTTTTATTTTTATTAGATGATTTTTAACTCTTTCGATCCGACTTGCAAACACATTATGACGTAGTCCATTATTGAAATCATTGTGATTAAAAAGGATAAATTGCTCACAATGAGGATTTTTTCCTTTTACCACAATGTTTTCAACTCTATTCGATAATTATGCTTCATTTATAGAGATTTTCCATATTTTTGCCAAGATAATTTTAAAGACCTTTGCTGCAGATTTGATGCAAGTCCGAAAGGGTTAAAAAGCAATTAGACAATATTCCAAAGAGTTATATTAGTATGCATTGAGAATATGTGCATTTAAATGTCTGCGTTGTATATGTAATATGGTAAAAGTTGTCTGTTAAGATGGATTACAACAAGAACTATACACCCAATGTTGCTATTTTCATCCTGGCTTAGTGGCTTAGCCATTGATTCCTACATGTATGTCAATTGTTTTCCATTAAAAGGCTTTAGTCCTTTCCCACATACAACGAATCTGCAGCAGGCAATTTTGAAATTATCTTGGTAAAAACACAGAAAATCACTCAAAATGTAGGTATTATCACTGAAAAAAGGTTGAAAACATTATGGCAAAAGGAGAAATTGCTTGTTTTGATAAATTTCTCCTTTTGTCAGAATATTTTCAAAATTCGTCTGCTGCAGTGGCGTCAGAAAGTGTCTGTATGTGGGAAAGGGTTAATTCTTATACGGATTGTAGTCAATTGAAAATGTTTTGTAGAGAACTGGAACAAGAGAGTCAGGAAATACATTGTATATATGGTAACATGAACTGTGTTCCCTGTGATACACCTAAAGTAGTATTGAAAACAGTGTTAGCCACCAACCAATCACTTGATCATTAGGTTTATCTCATTATCAAATGAACAATGTGAAAAAGTGATCTCCCTTGGGTATTTTATGTCTTTAAGAAGTTAACCTTGTTACCACTGACAGCAATTTCTTCTACAGACCAATTTGAAAATGTCAATAGGCAATTAAACAAAACTTAATCACAATAAATGAAAGTCATTTTATTGAATAGGGTTTAAAACAAAATGGCATATTGAGAAATGGCTGTATATAAGCATTTTGTTATTTTCCTACAATGTTTTCAATGCTATTCTCTTGCAGATTTGTCAAAATGTGTCAGCATTTGGGAAAGTGAAAAATAAGTAGGATCTATATACCTTCTCTATGGGCTTCAAAGCTGTCCCTCTGAGCTGTGTTCTTTACATTATATATAATGAGCCGACCTGATCCCACTACATGGTGCAAGTTCATTTTTTCTGTGGCAGACTTGAATGCTAGTTCTAAGTTCTCATATTCTGGTTCGAATAACCCACCTGGAAAGAGAAACCAAATATAATAAGTATTTACATGGAGTTTTAAAAGCTCGAAGTAACAGTTTTTATTTCAGGTTATTTAACACTCGGATTTGTGAATATTGAAAAGAATGGCCTCATTGAACCGATTCTTTTAGGTATACCAAACAGTTGTATGATTGAGTTTTGTGACAATATAACATAGGTTTTTGAGGTTAAATAAGGATTTTAGATCATGAAAAACGCTCCTTATCTAGATCTCTGCTGCAACATCATTTAGATAGCTGAACTGATAACTAGGTAGAATTGCCACCTTTACGAGTATATACAGATTGTCATCCTCAGTATATACTGAGGGTGACAGATTGTATACAAAGTGAAACCAGATTGCATGGACATTCATAAAGTATATAAAATCTGATTTTTAAAACACTGGTCCAAAGATATATGAGCCGTTCCACGAGAAAACCAACATTATGGACATAATATACCGACCGAGATCAGCCTGCACAGGCTTATCAGGGACGACGCATTCCTTCTCAGGTCCGGATCGAGGTATAGAATAATGATTATCCATAGGAGGCAAAAACTGTCTGCCTGGATTAGTTTGTGTGGCATGCTTAGGCTGTCAGATCTGGGTCGATACTTTCCACAATGTTGGTTTTCACGCAGAACGGCTCATATATATTGTGGGAAGTGGGATAAGAGTCAATTTGCAGGCATACACAGGACTTTAGACTTTAGCCGATTCATGACAGGCGGGAATTTGACACCCCAAATGATTCCGGGTCACAGGAAATAGACATTGGCCAGATTTTACATCCCAGTATCTGGAGTACACAAAGCATCTCCCACTATGGGGATTTAGACAAAACTATTGGCTCTAGGGTGGGGAATTAGACCCCAAAAAGGAAAACTTGTCTAATTCCCCTGGGTCTATCCCCCCCCCCCCCTCCCTGGGGCAAAATATTGATAGGTGCATTACATGTACTAAACAATGACCAGAGCTCTAGATAAGGGGCGTTTTTATGTTCTAAAATCCTTATTTGACACTCAAATCCTATGTTGTGGGTACTCAAAAGAATCAACTCATTGAGACGATTCTTTTGAGTACCCGCAACATAGGGTTTGGTTGAGTAATTTGTTAGTTATTGCAAAAAAATGCCAGTTTACTCCCCCTATCTAGTCCTCTGAATGACCCTTTTCTATTCAGCCATCAACAGACACCAAGTAGATGTAGTGGGGCAATAGATATACTTCAGCAGTTTCAATTATAGACTACTATCACATTTCTTTGCACTGATTACACCTTGTAACATAGCTCTAGTATTTACTAGCAAGACAGGTAAGCTTAAACTCTGTATTGCTCTTCTTTTTTTTAACCAAATTATCAAGAGGTTCAAATCAAACATTTTATATTAGCATTTTTTTCATTGAGAAATTTCATTTTACCTACAGTTCTAGATAATTATAATAAAGGTATTATAAAGAAGTACATAAAGAAAATATATATAGTTATAAGAGAAAAGAAGAAATATTTTTGCATCCCAATCTCAAAATCCCATAAACAAATTGAACTTGAAGCTTACAGCTCACTAATATGATGAAATGTTCAAAACTCGATGTCTTCACTTCTTTGGAGATCTGGATAATGTAGGTGTGAAATTATCCCAAAGATATTATATCCCCATTCACAGCAAATATGAAATTTGTAGACCAAGGTCATAAAACACTGATGTGAAGTTATAAATACTAATCATGACAATTTCACAGCTGAATGATCAAACACAAGTAGGAACAAAAAGTGGCACAGTGATATTTTTAATTGCTTCTGCAGACATCTTTTACACAATGGCCCAGTTGTGTGTGGAATGTCATGAAAACAATCTGTGTTTAAACGGTTGCCCTGTGAGACCATCGTATAAGTAAACAAACAGATAGTGCAAATCATCAAGAACTGACTACTGGACTTTGTAGAATAAAAAATAACATGGTTAGTTCCGAAACACATTTAATCTTTCCTTGGTTCGGAATGAAATTAAGTTGATGCCTTTTGTAATTTTTTAGAAAAAAACAATATTTTACCTTATATACATTTTTTTCTAGTTTGCGTTTCATATAAAACCATCAACAATTTGTTTGTAAACAAACATATTAACTTATATTGCAATGTAGAAAGAACATATCACTGCCAAAAGAGAGTTTGTTATGACACCCAGTCATTTTGAAGGCTCTGTTCCCAGATTTGAAGTGTTTATATACAAAGGTATCTATACAGATTTACCAGAAACACCAGCTACCAACCCTACCATCAAGTTTAGCATTATGCATGCAGACCAATCACACCTGCATATGAAATCGACACAGTTATTGGACAGCTTCGATCGAATATATCACACCGTAATCCAGGAATCTAGAAGTAAACTCTACATTTCTGCGTATAGGATACATTTAAAGAAACAAAGTTGCTGCTAATTAGTCAACATTTCCGACTGTAAAAGTGTCCCTTCATTATATCTAGATCTACTGCTTAATTTCGTGTCTTATGTTCACAAAGTGTGTTCACTAGTTGCCGATACTTAGGTCATTCTTAGCGGTTAAAACTATAAATAGATATCTCGTAATCTATGGCTAAGTTCATGACGAGGGTCAGGGGGCACGTGTATCAATAGCGCATGCGCAGACACTTGGTTCTCGTGAGCCTCGAGTCAAAATTCAAAATGGAAGCCTCCGTGTAGTATCCACTTATTTCATTATCGACACCAGAAAGCTCGTTTTCTTGTCGTCTAAATTACGGATCGCAATTATTTGAAAGGCCCAATTAAACTAATCCTTATCTATCTGCATTACAAATAAAAACATCACTGGTTACTGAACTCAGAGGTTCGTATTTTAGAATTATTTACACACCAGCATCAATAATTGCCACCCTCCGCCATTTTGGAACTCTTCTAACTCTCGCTTGAAGCAGGGTTGCAAATAGTCATATGACGTCACTAGGGTTAAAGCTCTTGCCCATGTAACTCTAGTCGGAACTCGGGTACGTCGTGAAATTAGCCTATGTATTTAAACCTTAGAGTTCTATATATGGCGTATCCACGATTGTAAATCAGGCGCGTTCTGCTAAGTAGGAAACATTCGGGTGAGCATGCATCATCCTACCTGTCCACCTATAGCGTCTTCTGACAAAATGCTATGACTGTTGCCCCTTTTTAATTCTCCTCCATGTATACCTTTACGAGATTTCACAACACACAGAATCGTCCTTAACACCTTTACGAGATTTCACAACACACAGAATCGTCCTTAAATTTATATCAAGTTTCACCTATTACATTCTAATATGTTGTGTTTCATTCTTTCAGCTACCGATTTCGCCTAATGCCAAATAGGAACTGTAAGGCCCCGAAATGTTATCGTACGCGTGTGTTATGTTACGTCACAATGTGACGTATATCTCTATGTGCAGGATTAGAGGTCAATTTCAGAATTTCAGGCAAAGAGCTTAATAACGCTGACCTAGATATCTGCATCACATGACACCCGTATAGCGTATCGGTATGCCAATATTTAAATGACCGACCGAATAAAGCGTGTTTTATTTGAACCGTAATTTGAAAAGCAGTTTTAATTAATCCCCGAGAGCCACGTTCTGTCTTAACAAAACATACTTGAAACCCTTTTTTCGGGTTAAACGGTATAAAAAGAGTGCCACAAATTGGAAATTTACCAAGTGATAAAGCAAACTAGAATTAAAATTCTCTGTCGCCCATTGAAATCCGAACACGTTCATTCAATATACCTTGCACAGTTAACATAATAACACTTTCACCCGAATGTACATGTAACAAATCTGCACTTAGACGACTTCATAAACAACTGGCAAAAATAAAGAAAATCTCTATAAAAGAAAGTATATTTATTGAATGGATTTGAAAGCTCTGACACAAACGAAGAAACACAGCTCATACACATATTTTAAAAGTCGGCTGCTGCAGATGCGTCAAAATGCGCCTACAAGTTAAAATGGGTTAAGGAATGTTTTGAAGAACAATAAAGTGCATCTGTGAATGCAATATCATAACTGTAAATAGTTATGGACCAGGTTCCTAAGTATGAGGCAATACTAAAGTTTACCATCATGTTGGTCCCTTCATATAGTATTGAATCTCTTTTGTAAGAAGATTGTATTATATATATACATGCACATTTTCCAGCTCAAATACACGAACATTGTCACGTGCAGTTCAAACACGACGGATTAAAATTCCGTAGTTGTCCAATACGGTACCAAATATGGTAATGGTACGCCACCGAAATATGATGTGACGTCATTGAAATATGAATTCAAAATGAGGAAGTGGGGCGTGATTCACAAGCCATTCATACATTTTAATTTATGTGTAAATTGTGTTATTTCGTTGTTGCAAATATCGAAATTTGCATAATTGTTCTTTATACTGTCTGAATAGTTATACCAAGTTACTAATAAAATGAGAAGTGAGACATGGCTGTGTAGTGTCTATTTGGGACGTGGTCAAATTTATATCAACTTTCCACGCCCTTCGTAGACAATACCAAACCTAGTATCGCTAAAGCAACATAATGTTTCATATTTACCATACCGAGGGATTGGCGTGAAACGGTTGTAACAAGAAATTGGTATTTTTTTACCAAGGTTATTCACCTCACCATAAAGTCTTTATACGTGTTAAATCATTTTTCTTGGTAAACAATGTAAATTAAGGTGCCATTGCTCGTTCTGAGCAATGGCACCTAAATTTGCATTGTTTACAAAGGGGACAAAATTGCCCCTAAACCAGGATTTTCAAAATAGGTTTTTAGTTACAACCGTTTCACGCCAAGCCCTCGATACGTCTTGCATGTCAACGGTTATGTTTAAGATTGATCACAAAACAGTGTTACACCTATGTTCGACCTTTGACACAACAGTTGTCTACATTATACCCAGAGTGAAACGCATGGTGAATTACGAACTGGCTCAACTCACGTGTTGTATATACCAAGGGCCATTGACCTGAATTATAATACATAAATACACTAGAGATGGCTTGTTTACTACTAAGATGTAGGATTTATTATCTAAATCTTTCTTAACCCGTTACAACTGAGTCGTTTATAAAATATAATTAATTACTACACCAATATGGCGCGTAAAACAGCGTCGTTGTGAAGTGTGGTTGGACAAACTGACCAGAGTCGCTGTCCGCAGCACCGCGTATCA
Organism: Serripes groenlandicus; assembly: GCA_031761405.1. Classification (NCBI taxonomy): domain Eukaryota; kingdom Metazoa; phylum Mollusca; class Bivalvia; order Cardiida; family Cardiidae; genus Serripes; species Serripes groenlandicus. Next base: position 23,686,650 of record JASEVX010000005.1, read on the forward strand.
TCTACATGTACTCATGTATTACTGAATTCCTGAAGCTGATCGTATAGTTAGGACACAGTATATCCCTTCAGAGGACTAGATAAGGAGGAGTAAATAGGTATTTCGTATATGATATCTCTCTAAGCACTCATTAAAACCTATGTTGTGGGTACTCAACGGAATCGTCTAACTGAGACGATTCTTTTCAGTACCCACACCATAGGTTTTGGAGGTCAAATAAGGATTTGAAAGCATGAAAATCGCCCCTTATATAGAGTTCTGTCCTTTAATGTAAAATGCTTTGTTTTAAGTATTGTGCTATATTGCCAGCATGAATCGCATCCGTCGATTTTAAGCAATAATGTCAGAAATAACACGTCAAGTGTTAGGATTACAGATTATACCGAGTTCGTGAATTAAACTAGGTAGAATAAGAAATGGTTCAATTTCTCTCAGTACGTCAAAGGCTTATTTATCATGACGAAATCTCCGTCACAGGTGAAAAAATGAACGCACCCTGTCAGTAGGTGCATTGTTACACTCACAAAAACTTCTATTATATTTACGCTGGCACTCACTCAGAAAATATGACGAGCTCTGGCAGAATAAAATGAGAAAAATAATGTCTTTGTTTATTGGTAGTTTTATGTTGGCTAGTCGTGGTTTTTGCGAATGATATGCACCCGTAAAAGTGCTTGGTTTGTCTATGCAATTCCAACAGCTGGCAATAATAATATTGACATTTCAGATCATATTGAAACGCCAATATAGTGCAACGCAGATTTAAATACATGTACAGTTATTACCGTCATATTCACAAGATACAGTTTTAAGGATATTTGGAAGTGTGTTGGGTTGTAAGTCGAAATATTTCCAATGCCAATTGCTTTCAGTAGTGGTCTTAAATTTCTAAAATCAGTTCGGGTATGTTTAAATTAGGGATGGCAACGAATATTCGAATATTCGATTGTATGGTCGAATATTCGAATACTATATCATGATTCGAATATTCGATAAAAATCAGAAATATTTATAAAATATTTATATATTTAAATCTAATTGACGATACTTGAAATATTTACTCATACTTTTTTGCTGTTAAAAACTGCAAGTAAAGGGTTACCGATGGTCAATGTTACGCGTATTGTATAAGGTGTCAATACTGTAGACAAGACGGATGTTTGATGCAAAGCATCAAAGAGAAGCCGCAATATTTCGTTTCACATGAAGAAATAAGAAAAAAGATCATTTAAATCCACAAACATTAGAACAATTTAATCTGTAGTCAGTAATGCTGATATCGATTATTGAAGATATAAGTTTTATGTAGGATATTTAACCTGGCAGGGTCTGTGTTTTAAGTGAATGAGATAATTTAGAGTTAAGCTGATCATAAAAAGTGACATATAATACTAAAGATAAATGGACAAGAGGTTATGATAAATTTAAATTAGTACCAAAAACTATCAACTATTTGTATTGAACACAAGCCCTGTTATGATAATGTTTTATCAAATAATGCTGACACTCAGAAAATCTGTTTCTCGTTTGTATCGGTAAGTCATGATAATGGATAAGGGTTTCCCACATAAAACAAATCTGCAGTAGACGACTTTGAAATTATCAAGTAAAAACAATCTCTATAAATGATCGTATGATAATTGAAAAGTGTTGAATTATTGTGGCAAATGCAGATATTGCTCATTATGAGCAATTTCTCCTTTTGCCACAATGATTTCAATGATGTTTACTCTGACAGACTTTAAAATCATCAAGTACAAAACATAGAAAATCTCTATAAATGATAGTAAGATAATTGAAAAGAGTGGAAATTATTGTGGCAAATTGAGCAATTGAAAATCAAAGCTGTCGGATTACAAACGCACAATCTCGAGTGGACGAAACTGATGTGAACTCGTGTCGTGATTACTGATTAGCATTCAGAAAATCAAGTAAACGTATTTCTATGTACACGTAATCCGAAAGACTGACAATAGCTGCAGCGACTTTTGAAAACATTGTGACAAAAAGAGAAATTTATCACGAGGAATTTATCCTTTTGCTCCAATGTTTTCTACTTTATGTCCATAAATTATACCTTCATTTAGCAAGATGTTCCAATTTTTACTTAATGTGCTACGTATAAGTGAAAGGCTTTGACATAGGAACTAGTTTCAATTTTTTTTGAAAACGTTAAACCAGTGCTTGAAAATTTACTTGAATTTATTTCTCAATCTGTAAATTTACCAGTTGATATAAGAGTTGAAATGCTGTCTACATTTACAGTGATAAGTTAAATACAGTTCAGTTAATCCGATCACACTTTGTTTGTAAGAACCAGTAGATTTCATTTCATTTAAGTATTCTGGATGTTCACATCGCATCCGTGATAAAACATGTTGTTGGCTAGGCAAAATACACCGATATTGTGTTTACCGCGATATTCATGAAATGTGGAACTGCAACAGAGGAAAAGAACGAAATTGATCTTGAAACAGATATTTCTGTGGTTTAAATCTTTTCATGTCTGCATTTTGCGATGACAATTGTACTCAAAGTTAACTTTGAATCCAGCATGTACTGAACATGAAAGTCAGATTATTAAAAGCAAAGCAAATGAAAAATGTATGTGAAATTGCGATAAAAATGAAAATCTATAAATAGACTATAGATGAATGGTACTGTCTTTTATTTTAGCTCTTAACTTGATTCGGGAACCAGAGTCGCTGCGTGGCCGCTTACGACATTTACACACTAGACCAAATTGAGATCGGTTTAAAACGCGTTGGTGAATACGGATTAAATCTAAAACCCACGTTAAATATTAAGATTTAGATTTATTTAGACAAATATCTAAATTGAAAAGTTTAGTGAATTAGCTTCTTCGTCTAATTACTGCGTAATATATCATAGCAGGTAATTTTAAGGAACCAGACTACATTTACAAATTCAATAGAAGGGTTCTCTATTTTACTGTCTAGAGTAGATACAGTATGAATTTCGCTTAAATAAAAATGTACATACATTCAATTAATATACTGGCCTGTGTCTTTTGTTTTTAATTTGTAAAACTCACACATGTCTATAGAGTGTAAAAGGGATGTTTTAAAAGTCATTACCTTAAAGTAATGTACTTAGAAAGGACAAAGAGAAATCAAGATATGTGGTCACGCTGGCAGGTCTAAATATTCTCCTTGACCGAAAATTAAAAGCATCCTGGCGGCTTCCAATAATATGTCAAACTGATAATCCTTGCTTTGGGCTATTAAACTGATCGATACAATACTGATGGTTTCGTTCCAAAATATAAATAATAATGTTTGTAATTTGACATAAATCAATTAGTCATGATTTACAAAAAAACACTTACTTTGGCAAAATTGGGAAGGGGCTAGTTAAAACAAACTAGAGTTGCATCCATCATGCTTTAAACTTCCTTTCCAACAGCAGATTACTTTTGAAAACATTGTAGTAAAAGGGAAAATAGCACAAATTCACGTTTTACAACAATGTTTTCAGAGTTGTATCATTATATTTTCATTCATATGGATGGTCTTCTTTATATTTGCTAAGATGTTTTCAAAGTCATATGCTGCAGTTTTGTGGTAAGTGATAAAGGGTCTACTGAGTAATCTCGACAATTGGAACAATTAAGCTACTGTGCAGACCGATCGCGTACACATGCATACACTGTTCCTATTTATCTGTGCCCCCAACAGATCAAAATGTTATTCAGACAAATACTAGATCTTCTGGTATAACAAATATATATATATACCATACATTATCGCATTTCTGCATGTGTTCTTTGTGTGTAAAAATACACCACCGAATGTCTACCGTGCGGTCGTATAGGTGATATGAGTTCTTTGATAAGTAGATAACTGGTAGGATTTATGGACTAGAAGGTAAATGGTCGGTTACTGGCGCTGTGGGAATATGTGATAGATGAGTAGGATTTGCTTCATAATATTTCTGGTTAATCACGCAAGCGTATATATCTGTCTATGTCAATGGCTAGAGGCTACGTTTGTCTTAATACTTATCCTGTTGAATTACTTCAACTAGTAACATCTTCTTTGATTTACCACAAGATCATCTTCCATATCTACTAGGTAGTGTTTGCTTCGCCTCAATAAATGGTCAGCGGATTTGTGGACCGGTAATACAGTCTCCAACATTACGCCAGAAATTTCCTCAAATCTGAGGAACGATAAACAGTTAGCTTTTAGGCTATTAAAAGCCAGCATCAATTACCCATGGGTCATTAGACCATTCATTTTCTTGATAGAGTGATTAAATTGCCAAGATGTTTGTTTGACATTTTCCTACAATGATTCACATCGAAACTTTACGCAGAGTCCACAATGTTGATTTTCTCACGAGACGGCCTACACATTGATTATTGCCAAGCTACGCCCCTGAATACAATGGTTTATAAATAACTATCAATTCATCAATTATCTGATGGTAACGGACTCTACATCACTCTGGATAGGTCAAAAAAGCTTTTAGGACAAAATAAAGGTCATGGTAAAAAGAATCCATGGAGTATTAACCCTTACACTGCCGAATTTCACAAAGTCGACTCTTCCTTGTTGAAAATCTGAGCACTTCATTTTACGACCAACAGGGACATTTGGTAAAATGTAATGTCTAAGTGGGAAACAATTCAGATTTTAGGAGATTAGCTGTCTGCATTGTTTGCAAAAACACTTTAATTACCTTTTTTCAGCTAAAGGTTTAACACGAAATGGTCTACAAGTCAGCGAATTCGTATGCGAATGTCGCAGTTTCAAATGAACGAAACATTGATAGTTTAAAACACTATGAGCTTAAAGACTTAAAGGGATCCCGTTGCATCTGCGAGCAGTGAAAACGTAGGTGTGTCATGGTAAATATGCACACTGCCAACCAATATGCATGCAAAAGAGTCCCAGATGAAACCTACAGCGAAAGGTAAGAAGTGTAGCCTTTACGACTGTTATTATGAGATACGTTTCGGAGATGCAACAAAGCACTGGTTACTTACCCTAGCAGGATTTTTGTTGTGGCATAATAACATACTTTTAATGACATATATACAACAAATTTACCAGCATTTATAGTCTGTCCTTGCATGCATGGTATGCACCAGTATAGTTGCGTTTTGTTGGACAATTTTACAAAGTACTTCCTAGTGTAATTACCAAGGCACAGGCATAAGATGCCAGTCTATAAGTGTTTTAATAAATGTCCTTTCATACGAGGCCATCCTCAATGGAAACCACGCGTCTGCTCTTATCACGTGTTCTACGTTATTTATAACAACATAACCACCTAACGATTACAAACAAACACATCGAAGTGTCTATTTGAAACACAATTCAACAGGCGATTACGGATCTTGTTACAAATGGTGACACTAATGGGCCCTTGCATACGCACAGTCTCACCATGAGATAACATGTCGTCAAACGTGTGTACTAATAAGATAAACGCAAGGGTGTTCATATATCGCCTACCAATACGAGAGACGACGTCGAATGGATCCCTGTGTCACCCATGCCAATTCAGCAGCCAAGGCAGGCGACATAAGAAGGGTACCCCTGATGATTTGACGCCTATATATACAACTTTTAGATGCATAGCTGGTCCAGGAAAACCAACCTTAGTGTGAATATTTCCAGTGTTGAAAAAATAAGACCTGCTTGCGCATCCATGCTAAGTATCGAATTAAAAATGGTATGCTTTTCTTTTCTTTTCTCTTGAAACCTTCTATGGCTATTCTTTTAACAGTGCAGAGCCAGATAAGACTGTACTGGAGGACACTACACTCACTGGTCGCAAATACCTCCAGAGCTCTAGGTAAGGAACATTTTTCATGTTCTAAAATCCTTATTTGACATTCAAACCCTATGTTGTGGGTACTCAAAAGAATCGAGTACCCACAACATAGGATTTGGTTGAGTGATACGAGAAAAATTGTGGGGAAAAAGACCTGTTCACTCCCGATTATCTAGTCCTCTGTGTAACCTCACTGTTGGGTTTCGCAGAGAATCGTTCATATACCGTGACGGAGATGCGATAAGAATCAGTTTAGTACAAAACGGCTCATTGACATTGTACGTTAACCCTTTCCCACGTGCAGACGCATCTGAAGCAGACTTTTGAAATTATTGTGACAAAAGAAGAATTTGCTCAAAGTCTCCTTTTGCCACAATGATTTAATCTCCATTCAATAATTACACTTTCATTAATAGAGATTTTTCTTCTTTCGCTGAAATTGTTTCAAAGTCGTCTGCTGCAGAAAGCTTATGTGGGAACGGGTTAATCCCGTCACATCAATGGTCTTATCTACAGTATGTACCTTGAGGGTAAGATGCAAAGGATTCTTAAGTACAAAACCTACATGACGTGACAGGATCCAGGGGCGTAGCTCCCTCTAGGCACTGTAGGCACGTGCCTACACATTTTTTCTCAAAATGCCCCAAAATGCAGCTGCTGCGATAGACATCTGCGTAATATATCGACCAGATCAGCCTGCGCTGTCCGCACAGACTGATCCGGCCGACACATTCCGTCTTAGGGGGATAGATGTATAGAGTAGTTATTCCTGAAACAGAAAATACGCCTGTGTGGCATGCTTAGGCTGATCCGGGTCGATACTTTACGCAGAGTCCACAATGTTGATTTTCTCACGAGACGGCCTACACATTGATTATTGCAAAGGTACGCCCCTGGGATCGGAACGACAATTTCACACATACTGACACTTATTATGCAGCTGTAGCAGACGGCTCTTGAAATAATTGTGGCATACGGAGAAATTGCTCATGTTGAGGAAGTTCTCCCAGTTTTCCTCAGAGCTTTAATATATATTCACTAATTACTTTTATTTCTATTGTGTTCTATATTTTGCTCAGGTATTTTCAGAGTCGTCTGCTGAAGAATTATAGAAAACGGGAAAGGGTTAATATCTTGATAAGTGTTTTACATTCCCGTAAATTACGTGAAGCATTTAATGATTACAGCATACGATCTACTATTTACGAATGTTGTTCCATTTTTCGCGTATCATATAGTAAAGCGTACAAAACAACACTCATCTTAGTAAACCATTGTCTGGAATCGACAACAACTTAAACGTTTCTCCGGGAGTCGACTTATGAATTATTATTTTCGTACATGTTTACTAAATTTATTATTTTGCATTGCTGCGTTTGCGCTTTTGTTTAGGAGCGGGGGGGCTTCCATGAAATGCTTAGACTATCGGCGAATCTAAAAAGTTCATTGGAATGGTGATGGTGTATCACGTACTTATTTCTGTTATGCAAGATCATGTCAGATGCTTCATTGATTAGCGATGTTTTCTCTTTCATTTTTTTTTGTATTTACACGAAGAAACAAACTGAATGTGTTTTACAGTGAATGTGTCGATATCTTCGTTGTCAAGTATGAAATAAAGATTACAACCATGTCGTGTCAGTCGAAATGTGACCATTAAAGTTTAACATAATCATTCCGAAACACAAATGCAGAATTATACATCAATAATTTATTTGAAAATGTTCTGTTTCGTGATTCAAAAAGTGCCGTCCTAACTACTCTCACGTTTTTAAGATAATAGTGATTGTTTATTACCCGATATGTCTTAATTAAATAATATATTTCAGATTGTAAATCTCGTATCACAATTTCTGAAGCGTAAACAAACACTACAAAAAAAGGTCCAATGAATTAGTTTTCCTATCTATTTTGTTGAAGAGAACATTTCAGGGGAAGACAGAATAAAAGGTTAATCGGGAACTTGTCGTGTGTACCATCGCGAGATGGTTTGTATCAATTTACGAGATGTATCACGCAGTAAAGAAAAAAGGTAACGCCACATACAAAATATCTTGTTGTAAACCAATTATGTCACAATACAAAGTTGTACTTTTACGAACATTAACCCATTAAAATATTTCTTATCAACGGCTTTATACATGACACTCGTGTGATAACTGAAGATTTTTACTAGTCTTTAAGAATTCACAGTCTCGCCTGAGAATATTGTTCACAGGTGGCGCTTAACAGCTGGACGCGGCCAGAATAAACCATAACAAATGGCTCTAAATACCATAAGTCGTACATCAGGATTAAGAACCATTGGTTTTTGTTGGCTAAATCATTCATCACACGGGCCATTCATCATAATTCAGTCATATTCTATTAGGTTCCCGGATCGTCTTGGAATCTCGCGAGAGTTTGTAACAAACAAGATGGAGGTCTGGTCTTCAGTATAAATAAATCGCGAAGATAATAACACGTTTTCAAATATACATTTGTGTTCCTGTTCTGATGTTCATTGATAATAATGGGTTACTCTGTGAAGTGATTATAAAAGACCATTTCTTCCTGTACGATTTCCAATAATCTTTTCGTCTTCTGTTGAATGTGAATACTCATTGAAAGTTCTAATTGGAAAGTAACTTTGCTTAAGAAAACAACATAACGTATGTATATGCCTCAGGTAGAATACAATCTTCTAAATGTGGCCTTACCGATTTCACTTCAATTTCTATTTCTATTTTAGTAGGGTCAATGTAGTCCTATAACATAAGACTCCGTCGAGCTTGTGATAGGTCATATATTATAGGACTAGGGTCAAGGCAGAGATGCATAAGAGCCTGTTCCGTCGGGCATGGCACCTTTATATTGTTGTCCTGTTTCCCATTCTTTGATTCATATATGATATTTTAAACGTTAGATTACATGTTGGTTTTACTATAATTGTTATGTTTAAGTTATAATATCTTCCGATACTGTCATTTGAGCAGTCTTATTTTGTCCGTCATGTATTTTTTTTTAAATGGCATTTTCATTGTCATTTTGCTGTTGTTGATTTATTTGTTTTAAATCAACCGAGCGAACCCTGCTTAGCGTCAATCATAGTTGTTAAAGTATAATCATAGAATCGAGTTTAAGTCATTATGGCAAAAGTCATAGAATGCATAGACGTGCCGTAGATAATAAGCTCTGTTCTACACAGTTTTGGACCAAACTTGTATCAATCATGCACTATTTGCTTTTGGCGTCAGTTTATAGTTTCACTGTTCGGAACACGCGGTATTTCACTATTCACCAACAAAGCGTGAATCACTCACGAGTCACGTCTCCATAGTTTCACTTTTTTATCCACAATTAACAGTCGAGGACAACAGATGGTACCTTTGAGATGCCGACCCATACGACCAATAGAGGCACAATTGTGTGTTCTTATTCAACAACATTCCATTACTCAGGAATCTTCCATATGACGTTTCTAAGGACTTTCTAACAGTTTGTTTGCATGCTTAACTGTTTGATGCATTGAGTTTATCAACGTTATTGAGTTTATCAACGTATGATATAATGTTATCTATGTAAAAGAAAGCACAAGTAGTTCAAACGGTTAATAGTCAACTTAATACACATGTGTTTACTAGACTAATTTTGAAAAATTTCTCCTTTTGCCACACTGTTTTCAGAAACCTTTTTACCGAGGATGCGTCTACATGTGGAAGGGATGTATTAAATAATCGAATTTTGGCCTCCGATTTCTTCAGTACGCCACACAATAACTGACATTCGAAGGTTTAGAACTTGATAACAATTGCGATTCAATTGCCTTCATGTCTCATCGGCTTTTCTTTGAAGCAGTTCCCCAATAATTACCCAAGAGACATTTGCCTTGACGAGTCCAAGGCCGTCTGCAACAGGGTCGTTCAACTGAGGGTAAGGGCTAAAGCAACATATATTTCGTATCTTTCTTGAAGTTTCCAAATCGTATGAAATTGTGTAAATATTGTTTTTGAATTGTTGCATTGGTATTTCGACAGATTTCCAAAGCTAAACATTAACACAGCTTACCCACAAACATAAACAACATACTGAAACGACTAATATCACTTCGGAATAATGCCAGAGTATGTGCATTTATATAAGGTATGTGCACCGAGATAAAAGTTCGGTTCAGTTCGTATTGTGATATAAGTATGCAAGGAAAGAAGACTTTAATCTTACTAAGAACAAATGGTAACAGTTGTTCCTCATTGAGTAACTGTAAGGTTTAGCATCTACATGTTTGAATTGAAATGAACTATGCCACACGAACATTGAACTTCACGACTATCAAACGCGTAGAGATCCAACTCTGTGTGATCCGGATCTTACCGGTTCGCCATGTAGTCGTACAAGCTGTTGGATAACTAACTGGACCATAATTGATTAATTTATTGATTGGGGTTTAACGCCATTTTCAACAATTGTTAAGAAACATCACAACTACCAGTTCACCTACTCATGTGTTTCATGGCATTCTCAAACCAGTACTACGCATAACATTCATTCCCAGCAGCTGGCTGCTGTTCCACATAGACTATTATCCAATTGGTGGAAGATGATTGACGCTTGTCACAGTTACTTTTGTCAAACGTCAGGAAGGATGTCGGCAGAGCTGGGGTTTGAACTCACAACCTGTGGATTGACAGCACACGTCGCTACCAACTGAGCCAAATGGGTTCGGCCAGAAGATACATGTACCATCCTCACATAATAACATATTTATATTTGCAAAATGATGCGCAACACGTTTCCAATGCATTGGCAGGGACGTTCTTGTAAAGCAATGTGTTTCTATAATTTTGAAATCGTAACATCCTATTTTATTTAAAACCAGAAACGCGAGGTTTAGAGGGTGGAATAAGATGTTGGAACTCGAAAAAGTCTCTTATCCTGAGCTTTTTTTTTTGGTTGCGAGTCAAGTTTAACCTTGATATCATATTATAGCCGGATGAACAGTGTTTCAAACCACATATATGTATAGTAAGCTTCGTAACTATTTAATACTAAACGGTTTACTATGCAATGCAAACCAGTGATAAAATCATATTAAGAAATAGCAAATGAGCAGTTCGGAGTTCTTGTATGAGCAAAAAGACAAATTCGTTCCAAGAATGTTTTCGAGTTAACCGATGTATTCGAATTATGACATGTTCGAGCTATCGCAAGTCAACTTTATGTAACAGTGGGTCTTAACTCTCGAAAGATGCGAATCAAATCCTCTGTTATGACAGACTGTCGAGTTTCTGCTTGATCTATAGCAGGGGTTCGTGAAGGGTAGGAATGGCTTACAGACCTCAAACTGTTTTGTTGATGCACATTGTCGATAATTTTGAGCGACATATGTTTGTCAACACTCCAAAAACAGCGAACGTATGATAAAGCCCTCTCCATGTGATACCAATGTGATTAAGAGATCTTTTCAAGTAAATAGAAACACTTGGTATCAGCACGACTGACTTTACCACGGTGATTAAGAGATCTTTTCAAGTAAATAGCAACACTTGGTATCAGCACGACTGGCTTTACGACGGTGATTTAGAGATCTTTTCAAGTAAATAGAAACACTTGGTATCAGCACGACTGACTTTACCACGGTGATTTAGAGATCTTTTCAAGTAAATAGCAACACTTGGTATCAGCACGACTGACTTTACCACGGTTGTTTTAAAAGTTCGTAAACTTTCTCAAGTCATTCAAATTGATAATTACGTGACTGGTAACAATCCTCTAAATATAGACAAATACAAATATATAACTTTACGGTCGGACACCACACTATGGTTCATTTTGACTTACATTTGTTATACCCAGATGCTTTATGTAGAATTTGCTATATATATATGATAATTCATACTGAAATATTGAAGACGTCATAATCTATTTTTGGAACATTTTCTCATTACAAAAGTATATTTTTTTGGTACGATCATTCTGGATAACCAACAAAAATCAACTCGCGCTTTCGCAGCAGAAATAATTAACGCCATTAAATGAAAATATTGATTGATGGAGTTTTTCAAAGTCGTCTGCTAGCCTGCAGATTTGTAATATGAAGGAACTTGATAAAAGAAATGACAGGCGTTTAACACTTCATCGACAGTCTATTGCAGCTGCGATTCGTAATCCCGTGTGCAAACAAAATTGTCCGAATGATGTAGTTCGGACACATACAAATTGACCGCTTATTAGATCTACTAGAGCCAAGTTGTTATATCAAGTCCGAGCGGGATAAATCATTATTTGTCTTCGTACATCTGCTACAGGACAGTGTCTAGACTAATTTGGGGAGTAATTTACCAGATTCCCTACTTCGTACGAAAGAGAATGGACAGTTTACAAATGCGGATGCCCATAAGAGACCTAAAGATAAGGAGCGTTTTGCTTGTTCTAAAATACTTATTGTTTCCGCTAACTCTATGTTGTGGGTACTCAAAAGAATCGTTTCAATGAGACGATTCTTTTGAGTCCTCACAACATAGGGTTTGGTTGGATAATAAGAGAGATCGTGTGGGGAAAAGAGCTGTAAACCCCTCCTAATCTGGTCATAAGGGAGTCGGGCCCAGAGCTACATACTTGTCATACCATCAATCAAACCATCGGAACTGACCCTGCCAAAACAAAACATCCCCCCTCCTTCGCCCTTATCGTGCTGAATTCATGTAGCCCTTAGCACCATCATTTAGTTTTAAATATATGCTAAAGGTTACAACAAATACTAGTTCAATAGGCCACATGGCCTGTGAGAAAAACACAAGATACAATGTACGCTATATATATTACACGTGGCATATATACATTTATCAGGTGGAGCAGGGGCCGAATGTTAGACTATTCGATAAACACCTTTGGCACAAATCATTGTTTAAATAGTTTAATAGTCTTTACTACGGATTTATATATGACTACATATACAAGAAGCGGGCAATATTGACCGCATGGATGTTAATAACTATTTCTCACAATTATTAAACGTCTATAATTATTAAAATATTTAAAATAAGGAGTAATAAAAACATGTATAAGGCTTTGTCAACGGCACAACACTTTACATTGCTTGTTTCAGATTTACATATATCCGTCTTCAAATACAGCCATACAACAACAATGCTGACAGTCGACCAGATTCAATCTGAACAATTTGTCTTCAATGCCATAATAGCCCAGACCGTCGTCTGATCTATACGATAAGAATAGGATGCCCATTCTCTCCCAGTGCCATTCGCGCCCGATATGGGACCGTGACAGCACTGCTAGGTCGGTCTAACAGAGCTTGCAATGTAGTTTATGACATCCTTGGCACTGGAATTGAGGACGAATTTCCGTTTAAGCAGGGGTGTATGTCGCTGTCCGAACTTGTACACATTTGGAGAGATTGCATGTTAGCGGACCGTTAATCTCAGTCAGTAGGTCCCGGGTTCGAGCCCCGGACTAGCTGCATGGTTTTTCTCTCCCTGTGACATTTATGTAAAAGTACATTTCTCATTCACCTACTTAACTACATCGTCGATCAGTCAATTTCAATAATCTAGAAAAACAAAAGAATAATATTGTTAAAGAGTTGAAAATATTGAAATAAAAGGTGAAATTGCTCGTTTTGAGCAATTTCACCTTTTATTGCAATGTTTTCAAAAGTCGTCTGCAACAGCTACGCTCCAAATATGTCCGTGGGTGACCAACGACGATGTTTGAATTACTGCAAATATTGCTAATAGTGACAATAAATTAAGTAGTAAGTAGTTCAAAACTATTTTGGCAGTAAATATTGAAAAGATGTCAAAATGAAAGTCATGAAAATATACAAAATTTCGCTTACTGGGTATGACTACATAAATGAAGCATAAACGATCAGTCTTTAGACGTTTATGGTACTGGAAAGTGAAATTATTACTCTATAATTTTATCCCAGAATTATGATTCTAATATTTTAAGACAACTTTTGAACAGTTTTAAAACTTTCACTATAATGTATATTTACTGGAGTACTGCACATTTAAGTCCAACGGTGTCTTTGTTATAGGAAACTGAGCATTACTTAATGACCACTGCGGTTCTCAATATTTTCCTCTTATTCACAAATGGTCCGTTACGATTTGCTTTTACACAGCTGTTAAAACTTTTTAAATCTTGTAGAACTGAACAATATTGAAACCATTGTGGTTAAGGAGACAATTCTCGTTTGGAGCTATCTTAAGCAGTTTTTCATCATATGTTCAAAAGTCGTCCGTTGAAAATCATCCGTTTGAGGTCAGCAGTTCGTGTAAGATGAAACTGTCTGAAGAGCGGAACAAAATAATATAATAACATATTTCACTCGGAGTTATAAGATGTAATTTGTCCACTCCTGATTAATGATTCGCCGCCATCTCTTTAAACATTTTCCCACATACAACAACTCTACTGCGGAAGACGATTTTAAAATCATATCGAGGGCTTGGCGTGAAACGGTTGTAACTAAAATTGTTTTTTTTTTTACGATGTTAATCACTTCGCCATAAAGTCGTTATAAGCGTTATATCATTTTCTTGGTAAACAATGGAAATTTGCTCGTTCTGAACAATGGCACCTAAATTTGCATTGTATACAAAGGGGTCAAAATTGCCCCTAAACCAGGGTTTTCAAAAAAGGTTTTTAGTTACAACCGTTTCACGCCAAACCGTCGATATAGAACAACATAAGGATAATCTCTATAAACGATGGTTAAGGAATTACAAAGAGTAAAACAAAAATATTATGGAATATATAGAAATTGCTTGTAAAGATGTTTTCTAAAGACTACTGCTGCCATCACGTCAAAATGCGTCTGCAAGTTGAAAAGGGATGTGGGAGATATACGATGTAATTAATCTACTCCTGATTAATAATTCTGTACCATTTCCTTTAATAAGTGGTCCTCATGATAGCCTAAAATGATACCTCGTGTCCTATAATTTTACACAATAAATAATGGTACCATATTATGGTTCTTTGACATTTGCTTGTTCAATAGATTTGTTCCACTGGCAGAGCTCTAGTTAAGGGGTGTTTTGTTTTTTCTTAAGATCCGTATTTGATCTTATAACCCTATGTTGTGTGTACTCAAAAGAATTTTACAACATAGGATTTAGTTGAGTAACTAGTCCTCTGCACTGGTAATGACAAAAGCAACAAGCAAGGGAGTGTACAAGTGATCATGAAGCCGGTCACTATGCATCTATAGATATTATCAAGAAATGCTACTGCTTATAATGGTGAACATTTGATCAAGAGTGGGAAAGAACTCCAAATGAAACAGTTTATCAATAAAGGACATTTGTAATAATGCATTAACTCTTTAAACATTTTTAAAGAGGACTTCAGATGCCGTCTGGCATCGATCTTTCACAACCAATCAATATAGTTGGAACAAATATTATGTACAATGTTACTTAAGGAACATTTCTGCTAAACTTTCTTGCAATCAGATGAGCATTTAAATAATTTTGCCCATTTTCTGATTTTGTGGAGGGTCACTCTTGGACAATTTCTGCCAAATTATCTTGGAATCAGACAAGCGGATGCAGAGAAGAAGAATTATAAAATTGTGTATTTTTACTCCTTTTCTGATGCCTCAGCAAACAAAGTTTTGCATAGAGTTTATATCTTTGAACAATTTGAAAGAGGACACCAAAAGTAACATTCCTATTAAGTTTGGCAGAAATTGTTCCAGAGCTTTGCAAATGTGATCTTACTATAACTATGCACTAGGTATTAACTTAAAGAATATTTGATCGACTGAATACTAAGTTCAGAGGACTCTTATCAAATGAGTTACCCGCATTAGGATTGTAGGGTTTTGCTGGCCTTACTTCTCTTGAAGGTTGATTTTCATTTGCCGAGTTTAAACATTGCTAGTATGTGTGTATCCTCAAGACGCGCTTATAATTTATGCTAACTGTGCCTGTTTTTTGTCAAATCTGAAATGATCTCGTAGATCTAAAGCAAATATTTCATCCGTCTGTTTGATTTAATTACGAGTATACCGAGGGCTTGGCGTGAAACGGTTGTAACTAATATTGGTATTTTTTTACCAAGGTTATTTACCTCGCCATAAAGTCTTTAAAGGCGTTATATCATTTTTCTTGGTAAACAATGGAAATTTAGGTGCCATTGCTCGTTCTGAGCAATGGCACCTAAATTTGCATTGTTTACAAAAGGGTAAAAATTGCCCCTAATCCAGGGTTTTCAAAATAGGTTTTGAGTTACAACCGTTTCACGCCAAGCCCTCGATACAATCTTTGTCTATCTACATCGTTCCATATGTCCAGAAAACAAAGTAATTTGAATTTATTATGAAAATGTAAATCTTGCCTTTTGTTCTTGATCTAAACTAATGTCATCTGCCAGAGCTCTGGATAAGAAGCGTATTTCACATTCACAAATTCTTATTTGACCCTCAAACCCTATATGGTGGGTACTCAAAAGAATCGTCTCAGTGAGACGATTCTTTTAAAAACCCACAACATAGGTTTTAGTGGAGTCATAATGGAGATATGGATGGGAAAATATAAGTTCACACCTCCATATCTAGTCCTCTGCTCTCATCTTTTGAAAGGACAAATTCTTTTTTACCCTGGCTGTTCTAGTCTTTCATATTTGAGCCATGGCTGTTCTAGTCTTTCATATTTGAGCCCGTCCATGGAGAAAGTGTATACATTCTGGGGCGTAGCTTCCTTTAGGCATTGTAGGCACGTACCTACACATTTATTTTCAAAATTCCCCAAAATGCATCTGCGGCGATATAGGATTTCAACTTGTTTCCGGGCGGGGGGGGGGGGGGGGGGCATGTCCCAAGATCAACATTGATTATTGCCAAGCTACGCCCCTGAAATTGTCTTTTGTGAAAACAGATCAGTTTGTGCATTCCGCACAGTCTGAACATACACTGTTTATATATTTCTTGGAAGGGTTATCGAAATGTTCATGAACAAATAGCATGAATTGAATATGCATGACATTCAGATATATAGTCAATTAACATGTTTTCCATGAATTGTTAAAAATGGTAATGTGAAAAACTAGTGTAGGCTATTCGTTTTGATTTTATTCAGTTTTTCCCACGAACATTTTGATAGCCTCTCGTACATAAACGTTCTAGAAGCTTCTACACACGTATGCAGATTCTGATAAGGGCCAGAGCTCTAGATAAGGGTCGTTTTTCATGTTCTAAAATCCTTATTTGACATTCAAATCCTATGTTGTAGGTACTCAAAAGAATCGTCCTCAGTGAGACGATTCTTTTGAGTACCCACAACATAGGATTTTACGAAGTAATAAGAGAAATATTGTGGGGAAAAGACATGTTCACTCTCTGATATCTAGTTCTCTGTTAAAAGGGTATAGTCTTTGTTTGTAAACAAGAGAGAGAGAGAGAGAGAGAGAGAGAGAGAGGAGAGAGAGAGAGAGAGAGTGAGAGAGTGAGAGAGAGAGGAGAGGAGAGAGGAGAGAGAGAGAGGAGAGAGAGAGTGAGAGAGAGAGAGAGAGAGAGAGAGAGAGAGAGGAGAGAAGAGAGAGAGAGAGAGAGAGAGAGAGAGAGAGAGAGAGAGAGAGAGGAGAGAGAGATAGAGAGAGAGGAGATGAGAGAGAGAGAGAGGAGAGAGAGAGAGAGAGAGAGAAGAGAGAGAGAGAGAGAGATGAGAGGAGAGAGAGAGAGAGAGGAGAGAGAGAGAGACATATGACGTTACTGTCGGCGCCATTATTATAACATGTGGTATTTATATCGATTGGTGATTTACATCAAGAATGTTCTGATAATAAGCAACAAAATCAAGATTGATAACCCAATGTTTAATTTGAAAATGTAACGAAAGCTGAATTGAGACACATATGGGGCATATAACTAACCTGTAACAATACTCCGTGTATGATGTAATATATTGCCCTAACGCCCACATGAAGAAATGAAACCTGTCTGCAGCAAAATCCGAATGCTCCCAATTAAAATTACACTATTTATTATAATGCCTGGTTAAGTGTTCTTATCTTTTATATGAGGTATATCCTCATTCTAATCTTGAATATAAATGAAATCGACATTTTCAAAATTATAAACCTTTTACCTTGAGGATAGAAAAAGCGTTGACCTTCAAAATAAATTGTCAACTGGAACTTACCGCTTCCGAACAGAAACAAATCGCGACCCCAAAAACCGTTTTGAATACTTCAAGAAAGACACAATAATTTAAATCATGTGTCTGAAAACTGAAGTGTTACACTTTTCCCTGTGGAACGTAAAGCCCGGTCTCCACTACCATTATAATATTTTGCAATCTTATTAAAAATCAGACCAAACAACTTCTATGAACGTATATTGGTTACGAATGTGCGAGTTAATATCTGTTTTTTTTAATGAGATTACCATATTTGGTACCGCTAGTTCAAAGACGGAATTTTAAATCCGTTGCATTTGATTTGCGCATGACAATCTGCTTTAATTTGCCCCGGAAACAATGCAGGTATATGCTAAAAGCTGATATTGGTTAACATTGTACGCAAATGTTGTTAAGTTGTGTGCATTACGACATGGGCCACTGTTGTTAAAAGTCGCCTACAATGGGTTAAGGGTTACGAATTCGGAGAAAAAGTGGCTGCATGAATGTATTGAATTAGAAAAACAACTACCCCTGAATTTATCTAATAAGCCAGTAGTACCTTGATGGAGACCAATACATAGTGCTGCTTAAAAACGATATTAACTTGGCTTTCGTTACCAAACATGTAATTTGAATTAACCTTTCTCCCACGTTCAAGTTATGGTCATTGAAGGAGATGTGGTTGGTAGCCTCAGGCAGAGTTCTAGATTAGAGGCGTTATGCTAAAATCCTCATTTTTTATCCACTAACCCTATGTTGTTGGTACTCAAAATAATCGTCTCAATCATCAATGAAACGATTCGTTTGAGTACCCACAACATAGGGTTTCGTGGATAACAAGAGAGATATTGCGGGAATAAGAGCTGTAAACCCCTCAATTATCTGGACCTCTGTTGTAGCCTAGGAACATTTGAACGGCCATACAGACATCGGTCATTTACCAGTACTGCCGGGACTATCTGTCCTGACACGATGCCATTCGGAATACCTCGGTGATGAATGCTTCACCAATGATGAAAGGATTACGGAATTACCCGAGAAGTTCCGATTGACGCCGATGCATGCACCAGTCGTAATGGTATCCAACACATTCCCTTGATATCCAAGGAGGGGAAACCATAATCACAAAAGTATATGCTATGATCCAGAACGGGGATCTAACTCTGGTATCACGCTCCAAGGGCGGGATCACTAACCAATACATAACGGAGACGGTAGCGAATCGGGGGTACCATCCCAAAGGAAACAAAAAGACAAAGGGCGATATTGGTTCAATACTAATCACATCAATTTAGAATAGGTTGATGCATGATCGGAATCTCTAGAATCAACAAGCAAGGAATAACATTTTAAAACGTTTCGTTATTGTTTGTCTCGTCCGAAAATTTCGATCGATAATGTATTGTTCCGCTTGCGATCTTGTTAGTTGTCTTTTTTGTCATAGGGCGACCCCTTAAGTCCAAATATATAAGTATCCTTTCTCACATAACAGAGCTCTGGATAAGGGATTTGGTTTTATGTTCTAAAATCCTTATTTGACATTCAAATCCTATGTTGTGGTACTCAAAAGAATAGTCTCACGATTCTTTTGAGTACCCACAACATAGGATTTGATTAGGTAATAAGCTAAATATTGTCGGGAAAAGACCTGTCTAGCCTCTGTCACAAAGCATCAGATCTGCAACATATGACTTAAAGAACATCTGGCAATAATATGGAAATAATCTATTAAATGGAAGTTATACTTACTGATTAGGTTGAAACATGTAAGGTAAAAGAGGAAATTGCTTATTTCTTCCTCTTTCCGAAATGTTTTCAAACGGTTGAATATCAATCGAAATTGAGCTCCGAAATATATCGTTTAAACCTCCTTTCCCAACGTATAATGAATCTGCAGCAGACTAGATCAAATCCTGGTCAGACTGTGAGTATGTATGAACTGATCAGGATCAACACATTCATAAAATGCCCGATTATAACGTGCTATTTATCATCATGTCTAAAAGTGAACATAATGCCCGATTGGAACGTGCTTTTTATTATTCATGTCTAAAGTGAACATACTGCTCGCAAATAACCCGCTCTCTATCATTGCGTGATGTGATATAATTTTCGTTCAAATGATGCTTCGTATTCTGCCAAAGGACTATATAAGAGGGAATTAACAGGTCTTTCCCCACAATATTTCTCTTATTACCCAACCAAATCCTATGTTGTGGGGTACTCAAAAGAATCGTCTCACTGAGACGATTCTTTTGCGTACCCACAACATAGGGTTTGAATGTCAAATAAGGATTTTTAGAACATGAAAAATGCCCCCAATCTAGAGCTCTGTACTATTCAGCATAAGAGTGTGGGGGGCCAATCCTTTAGTATTCAAATGAAGCAGAAGATAATATCATTCGACAACAAAAGATGTATAATAAAAGCATAAAACGTTCCAATAACGTTTATATATTTTGACATTTACATTCAAAAGGACGATGGTAATGCATGTTGTCTTCAATTTCCGCCAATCCTTTTTAACCCATCAACCCGATATCTCTTTCAGCGCCGAATTGACTTAGAGTAGACTCTTCCAGCAGACTGAGAGAGGTCCAGCTAAGGAGGAGTATACAGCTCTTTTCCCATCAATATATGTCTTATCCTCCAACCAAACCCTATGATGTGGTACTCAAAAGAATCGTCTCATTGAGACGATTCTTTTGAGTACCCACAGCATAGGGTTAGAGGGTAAAATAAGGATTTTAGAAACGTAAATAAATCCCCTTTATCTAGATCTTTACTTCCTTGTTCAAAGTTGTGCAACTGTATTTGTCCACGTAATAAAAGGTTTGGAATATTTTGATAACCAAAATACATGCAGATGCTGATTTCAGGTGAGATAGCTCGTTATGAGCTGACTCATCTAAAAGTGTGTTGTTTTGAAAATACCTACATGTATTCTGTTTTCTCATGTATTCTGTTTATATAACTGAGAGAAATAAAGGTATTTGTATTGTATTTATTTTGGTATTGGCGTTGAAAGAGGATATATTAATAAGGATAACCCTTCCCTCCATCAAGCTCAATCCCTAGATAACTCCTTACCACCCGCAGAAAACATGCAGCTGGAGACGTTTTGAAACAGTGTAGCAAAATTGAAAAATGGTCATGCACGATTTCTACTTTTGCGACAATGTTTCGAACTTTATCCACTAATGATTATACTTCCATTCATAGAGATGTCCATATTGTTGCACGTATCTTTTCAACGTCGTCTTCAGCAAATTTGTCGAATATGGGAAAAGGTTAAAAGGTAAAAAGTATTTCAGGTTTATTTTTTACTTATTTAATTATTTATTTTATGGTACTCAAAAGAACAGTTTCATTGAGAACTTTATTTTTGGTAGCAACTACATTTGATTTGTGTTAGAAGCATTTCTCACATTGCGATTGGTCGACATAGAATGAGACAGTTTTCTTTGTTATTGTCGTTTGAACAATTGGACTCCATTAGAATCCCAAGAACATCGACTCTTATTAAAAGAACGGTCGCCCAAAGTGTCTTGCAATGTGTCGATGTTCTACTGGATCCTATTGAAGTATTTTGCCCGGGTCAGGAATGTGATCATTGAAATGAGGAAATGTTTGAGTCCGATCGTTAACCCTGCATTCTTTAACTCTTTCCCTCATATAGACGCTTTCTGACGCCTCTGCAGCAGACAGATTTTTGAAAACATAGTGACAAAAGAAGAAATTGCTCAAAACGAGCAATTTCTCCTTTTGCCACAATGTTTTCCACTTTTATTCATAGGTTATCCATTCAATTATAGAGATTTTTCTATTTTTTGACAGATATGTTCAAAGTCGTCTGCTGCAGGATTGTCGTATGAGGGAAAGGGTTAACCCTTTTAATGCTGAATTGAACTTGTTTGACTTAGCATTTGGCACAGTCCATAGCGATCTGTCATTTGTCGAAAGGGTTAAGCAATCAACCACTTAACTTATCCTACCAAACATGCCTTTAACCCTTTCCCTCATACAACAATTCTGCAGCAGACGACTTTAAACACATTTTGTCAAAAATTAGAAAATCTCTATAATTGAATGGATAACCTATGACAAAAAGTGGAAAACATTGTGGCAAAAGGAGAAATTGCACGTTTTGTGCAATTTCTTCTTTTGTCACTATGTTTTCAAAAATCCGTCTGCTGCAGAGGCGTCTGAAAGCGTCTATATGAGGAAATGGGTTAAACCACATTTGCGAACAATCAAAACCACAACTACGCATTAGTGTACTAATACGTAACTGCATTATTCAATTCATTAATTTATTCGTAGAAACGACTGCAAGAAGTAACATACATCCTCATCAAAAATGTTGTTGCGATAACAAGGAATTTAATTGAATAAGGGTTAAAACCGCATTATCTGACGCAATTTAGAAAATGGTTTTAGGGAAAACATAGCAGAAGAGTACCATTAACATATATTGAATAATTACATATCTATTTCAAAGACAACAATAACATATCAATTTCCAAGACAACAAAACAAATGTATCCAATTCCGAAACACATAAATATACTCAACGAACAACAGAAACGGCACGAAAAGTGCACCTTCAGTACGATAAACCAGAGAAATGTGGCAACACCTAGATACTGATGAGTAAGCTGATCTATCTCGTGAATTTCTCTCTTATTTCTTAACCCATTACTTCACACATACGACATTTGACGCCTGCTGTTGCAGACGACTTTTGAAAACATTGCAATAAAAGGTCAAAACGAGCAATTTCACCTTTTATTTCAATATTATTCTTTTATTTTTCTAGATTATTGAAATTGTTTGTTTGATGATTGTTAAGCAGATGACCTATGAAAAGCCATGTGAAGTAATGGGTAAACCAAACACTGACCGCCTTGTGTGTGGGACACCGCTGGTTTGATAGCCGGCCGGGTCATACAAAAGACTATCAAGAGCGTCGCAGAACGAACGCCAACGCTCGTCTGGTTTTTTTTTTCTAAGTCTAAACTATCAAAGCGAGAGCTATGTGACTTGGTATAGACAATGTCACATGCTTTTTGTTCCTAGGAACATGTGTACCAAGTTTCATGTTTGTGACGACGCAGATGCAGAAGACGAAGCCAATAGTACATGAGTATCACACTCGCTCTGGATTTGTTGAATTAGTAATTACGACTGCCTCGCGTTTGTCAGGGTAATTGAACCCGTTACTTATCCAGGAAACGCCGCTGATAGCTGCGTAGATACAACAGTATCCAAACAAAGGAATCGTCTCATTTAAACGATTATATTAAGTGCCACATCATAGGGTTTCATGATGATATAGGAATAAAGAAAATGATAAAAAAGAAGTTTCTTAATATTATCAAGATATCTTAAGTCATGAATAGAAATGATCTATCCTTATGGTGAAAATGTATCTTCAATTGGTCAATAGTTTATCATTGCGAAGCATATACTTCTTGTGAAAACTAGAAAAACATTTATAAGTTGATTGACTAGAAAGTGACTTAAGCACATACATTCAGATGCTGATATAATACAGGTATACAGGTAGTAATCATGAGGGACGAACACCAGTCTAACGTGACCCGGACTGATCATCGAATTATCATTGCATTAGCCATGAGTAATACCATGAGTTCACATTCATCCGTCTACATAAATTAAGCACGCAATGGCCTACCCTGGGAAATAGTGTTAACAGCGAAGAACAAGATCATCTTGTAGTTCAGTACATTATTTTCTGGGAATTGCATGTTCACAAGGGAGTCGATCTCTTCTTTTGCCAAAAAACTATTTTAAATTACATACCGGGAAATGAAATGGTGCCAGATGTTATAATATGACAAATAATAAACTCCAATAAGAACCGCTATTATTCGTGTACTGATGTTTTCCAACCGACTAGGATTGCTTGAGTATATATACTCGTGTATACCGTGTATACCGTGTATACCGTGTATACCGTGGTGTATACCGTGTATACCGTGTATATCGTGTATACCGTGTATACCGTGTATATCGTGTATACCGTGTATACCGTGTATACCGACCGTGTATACCGTGTATACCGACCGTGTATACCGTGTATACCGTGTATACCGTGTTAGATCTAAAAGACTTGAAATAAATATTCTGATAAAACAAGAAATTACATGAGCAATGTCTCCTTTGGCCACAATGTTTTCAACTGTATTCAATGATTACACGTTAGAGAGGTTTTCCATATCGATGCCAAGAAGTTTTTTAACCCTTTCCCTCATATAGACGCTTTCCGACGCCTCTGCAGCAGACAGCTTTTTGAAAACATAGTGACAAAAGAAGAAATTGCACAAAACGTGCAATTTCTCCTTTTGCCACAATGATTTCCACTTTTTGTAAAAGGTTATCCATTCAATTATGGAGATTTTTTATGTTTTGACAAAATATGTTCAAAGTCGTCTGCTGCAGAAATGTCATATATGAGGGAAAGGGTTAAAGTCATCGGCTGCTATCAGTAGTTCTTCTCGTTACGGGATCAGGGTAACGTCTGACTATATAGGATGAAGGGATTGGAGGAAATATTGAATGGCAATAAGTTGCGTCTAATTTCACGTTTCTATCATGCAATGAATGAACTCCTGGAATCATTATTTCTGACATTTAATAGGTTTTCGTTGTCGGTTGAAACCTATACTCAAGAAAAACCCTTTAGTCTGCATGTTTCTGTATTCCAGCGTTATGGGGCGATCACACTGGCCCGAATGAGCTTCCGTTTTGCTTTCCGTATACGAAAGTGGTGTGATTTTTTAAACTGTCCGAATGTCCCTCCGAATGTGTTTTATCCAATGTATCACTGAATGCTTTCCGTTTGCTTCCCGAATGTTTTCAGTATTGTTTAGAAAGCTTTCAGAACAGACCGAATGCTTCGATGAAAATTATTTTGAACATGCAAAACAAATTGTTGTAGCTACCGAATGCCGTTCCGTATGCATCCGTACGGGGCCGAACAGCCAGGATGCTCCTAGAACACATCGAATGCTTCCCGAATACGATCCGTTCGCTTCCCGAACACCCAAAGTCCTATTCGGAAAGCAAACGGAATGGCGTTCGGCCCAGTGTGATCAGGCCATTACACGTAAAGGAGTTTATACATTCGATGTTAACTCTTTTAGCGCCAAAGGCAATATTGAGGCAAACAATACAGATTCAGGTGAGTCAGCTCGTAACGAGCTGTCTCACCTGAAATATGCATTGTTTGGCTGTGAGTTATAAAAATAATCCAAAATTCCTATAACATGAAAAAAGAGTTAAACAATTCGGCGCTGAAAGGGTTAAACCCTGTCCAACTTACATCTACACATGTTAACGCATCTGCGGCTGACGAACTTTGAACACATTGGGACAAAGGTAGAAATGATTCATATAGGGCCATGCCTGTAATCTAGAGCTCTTAACAAAGTATAGTAATCCCCCTTTCCCACATACAACAATTCTGCAGCAGACACCTCGAAAACATAGTGACAAAAAGGTAAAAAAATCTCCATAAAAGATAGCTTAATTGTTAAATAAAGTTAAAACACATTGTGGTCAAGGGAGAAGTTGCTCATCGTCTGCAGGTGGGAAAGGGTTAATGAACTCTTGCACTGGTTAACCCTTTCCCTCATATAGACGCTTTCTGACGCCTCTGCAGCAGACGGCTTTTTGAAAACATAGTGACAAAAGAAGAAATTGCACAAAACGTGCAATTTCTCCTTTTGCCACAATGTTTTCCACTTTTTGTCATAGGTTATCCATTCAATTATGGAGATTTTCTCTTTTTTGACAAAATACGTTTAAAGTCGTCTGCTGCAGAATTGTCGTATGAGGGAAAGGGTTAATCACATGAACCTGTTTCCTAATAGTTTCGGAGAGGTCCGCTTTGATAGAACTGACTAAAGCATTGTCGAAATTAAATGTCGTTTTCGGCCAGTTTCTCATCATTTCTACAATGTTTTGGTTAGTTTAAACTTATTTATTTTAAATCGATTGCGAAACAAGCTTTAAGCTTATATTAATCACTCTCGATGTCTGCTTCCTGGATACTTAACCAGTACTCGCGCCGATTGTGTGGAAAAATCCCAAAGTCAGGACCCGCTCATCACAGGACTCGAACCAGGGACCTTTGATGTGAGAGGCCGACGCTCTACCTCTGCACCACTGTCTTCCACAATGTTTTGGTTATGAGTGCGTTGTATAAGACGCCAGAAGTCGTTTGTCTCTCAGGGAGGGATAACACGTATCTGTTTTTCTGAGCTGAACGGATTT
Source organism: Serripes groenlandicus (assembly GCA_031761405.1). Lineage (NCBI taxonomy): Eukaryota > Metazoa > Mollusca > Bivalvia > Cardiida > Cardiidae > Serripes > Serripes groenlandicus. Next base: position 23,712,884 of record JASEVX010000005.1, read on the forward strand.
TAGTCGATAAGTTGTCAGGAATGTGCCAATGCTTAAAGGTATATATATCTTAAGGTCTTTAACTCTACCCCACACGCAGATGCAATTGCAATTGTCGACATTCACTGTCGGCGACTAGTAGAAAGTATCTTGTCTGAAGTGTAATGTGCCATGTCATACTATTGTCATTGTTTTTGCAAATCTATGCCATGTACATGTATCTTGCAAAACAATTGGAGGTCTAAGTCAAGGTTGTATTTTACCCATATAACTCAGGAAGTCCTCTAAAGCCAGGGTTGAATCGTCTCCGGTATGTCATCGCATTGATCACCCGACAGAAGGTTCTGTTTTAAAACAAGCCCCGCCACGCCTACAACGAGGTTTGAAAGTAATGGCAATGCAGATCGGAATGCATACTTGCATTGCTTTATTGTGTTCCTGAATGCTCTCGTGTGGTCGTCAAAAAGCCTTTATGAATAAGCAGGGGACATGGAAGCGCATATTTGACCCGCCCAGTATGCTAAACTCAAATAACATGAATTGCAATTTTCCCATGGCGTTGTTTACATATATTAATCTAAGACTTTCTAAAGGAAATCTTCGTTTCTGAACATTTCTAGAATTGCCTACTCACTGTACTGTAATGGTCTAGTAGTTTTCTTAGGCATCATGAAGCATCTCAAGTATTTCGACTAATTTGCAGAAGGTAATTTATCAAACACTTGCACTTGTCAAAGATTCCATAAACATTGAAAGGAGTCTTGGCTGTGTTAAGCTAGGCGAGCAAAAGCTAATTGCCTCCCTTTATATATTTCTTTGTAAATATAATATAAACCCTTTGCATTCGCTTCTTCTGTCTTGTCCTCCTTAGATGCTACGTTAATTCATTCGGATTCCAGAGGTCTGCCAAACCAGCGTTATTTTTTCCAATTGACCAATTTTAGAACGTAACTTAAAAATCACCAAGACAACATTCTGGCAAACTAACATTATTCTACTGTCAAAAGATGCAGCTTTTCTCAAATTTACCCGCACCAGAGTGAACTATTATTGAAAATCGCAAGGCCTAACCCGAGATACTGCTTGTTACTTTGCAGGATTTTCTATACGATGCCATTGGCGCTTTGATTAGGTTATGTGGTTATATATTAGCGGTTTCTATGTAATTCGATACATTTCAACCCTAATTTGTCACACTTTCTTAACATTTTACAGGTAGAACAAACAACCTATAGCAAACGTTGCTTCAGATTCAAGAGGGGTGGGTCACGTCATATGCATTAAAGAAATAACTATGCGAAGAGTGTTTACTTTATTTAAATCACAATCAGGATGGGCCAAAGCTGGCTTTCCATTACTGTATTTTCAGTATCGGGTCAAAATACCAAAGACATATTCAATTACGTACAGTGTATCAAAAATGAAATTAAACTCAAACAGGGGTCCAGATAGGAAGGGGTTTACAGCTCTTTTCACCAAATTATCTTTCTTATTTTCCACTTAAACCCTATCGTGTGGGTACTCAATAGAATCGTCTCATTAGAGGCTCAAATAAGGATTTAATAACATGCAAAACGCCCCTTATTTAGAACTCTTTTGTCATCGTTACATATTCAATGCATTCTGGTGAAGGTATATCTCTTATTGAGGTCAACACGGTTTTTTAACCCTTTTTACTCATACGACAATTCTGCAGCAGACGACTTTAAACATATTTTGTCAAAAAGTACAAAAATCTCTACAATTGAATGGATAACCAATGACTAAAAGTAGAAAACATTGTGGCAAAAGGAGAAATTGCTCGTCTCGAGAAATTTCTTCTTTTGTCACTATGTTTTCAAAAAGCCGTCTGCTGCAGAGGCGTCAGAAAGCGGGAAAGGGTTAATTAAGGGACTAATTGTCCGCGGATATATTTCGTATACGTTGACCTCTTTCCGTACTATACAGTCCGTCTGTTTATCCTGCGGAATTCCTATTACTAACATCCTCCTCACTTACAGGTTTCCAACACGTGTATAGAGTTGTCTAGTATACGTATTAAACATTTCCCACAAACAACAAATCTGCAGCAAACGACTTTGAAAAAAGAATTAGTCAGCTCTTTTCAATAATTATAGATTCATGAAGATATGTTTCATATTTTTACCAAGATGTTTTCAAACTTGTCTGCTGCATTTTGCTGTATGCGACAAATGGATAGGATTATAATGATAAACATCAATGTGTTCTCTGTCAGTCTAGCATTAAGAATAGATATAACATACGAACAGTTTTCGGTTGTGTATTTTCCGTGGTCGCTGTTGATCGAATAATCGGATTTCATTATTAAACATCTATCAACTTGCTGAACAAGTTTTCGTTTTAAATTTATATCGACTCAACCCTTTAACCGCTTCTCACATACAATAAATCTGCAGCAGACGACTTTGAAATTATCAAGTACAAAATATAGAAATTCTCTATAAATAATAGTATGATTATTAATATGAGTTAAAATTATTGTGGCAAATGGAGAAATTGCTCATTATGAGCAATTTCTCCTTTTGTCACAATGATTTGAAAAGTCGTCTGCTGCAGAGGCTTCAGAAAGCGTGTATATGTGGGAAAGGGTTAACCACTTCTCACATACAATAACAGTTACTATGCAGCAGACGATTCTAAAATCATCTAGACAGAAAAATCTGGTGATTGTCTATAAAAGAAAGTGTAAATAGTTATTGAATAAAGTTGAAAACTTCTGGGAAAAGGAGATATTGCTTAACATGAGCAAGTTCATCCCTTGCCACAACGTTTCAAATGTCGTCTGCTGCAGATGCTTCAAAAGGCTAATGTATAGGGGAAAGGGCTAACCAAAATAATCTGATGAGCACTTTCGGTTTTTGCCACGATGTTTGCAAATTTATAAAAAGAGTTCTTTTCATTTACACCTATTTACTCTATGTTTGATGTTTTCAAAGACGTCTGCTGCAGATTGCTTTAAGTGGGAAATGGTTAATTGAAATACGAATAGTTAGAAAATAAAAAAAGGCATGAAATAACAGTAGCTATAAATATCATGCCATTGGGTAATAAATACTTCGTCTGAGGGGAAAAACAAGAAGGCTATAACTTTATAGTACTGAGGATGAATTGAAATGTTTCTGATATATACAGAGAACAGTCATTCATAGAAAAACATTTTAACCCTTTCCCTCATATAGACGCTTTCTGACGCCTCTGCAGCAGACGTGCAATTTCTCCTTTTGCCACAATGTTTTCCACTTTTAGTCATAGGTTATCCATTCAATTATAGAGAGTTTCCATTATTTGACAAAATATGTTCAAAGTCGTCTGCTGCAGTCTGCTGCAGAATTGTCGTATGAGGGAAAGGGTTAACACCCCTTTCTCACATACAGCAATCTGTATCAGACGACTTTTAAGACATATAGGAAAATATAAAGGAAATCTCTACAAATGAAAATGTAACTATTTAATAGACTGGAACTCGTTGTGGCAAATGGAGAAATTGCTTACATTGAGCAATTTCTGACTTTGTCACACTTATTATCTGATACAGATGCGTTAAAATGTTTCTGCAAATAGGAAAGGGTTAAAATATATGTTTGCCAAAGAATGAGAGAGAAATCAAGAAACTCTTAGCATGCTCTTGACTGGAGTTTAATTGATTATTGTTTGAGATTTTGTAAAGTTTGTCTCGTCAGAAAACTGCTATGTTGTTAAAGATGAATCTCGCGTTGTGTTAGGACGTCCAGTTTACAATGAACTTCTTCTTTTATATTTCCAAGAAGACTTGACAAATTCATGCCCAACAGCAACTACAAGGCTGTGCTTAATATAGAGGCATAATGAGTGACTGTAGAATCACTGATAAAACATCTTATTGAGACATTTACAATCAGAAAATTACTTTAAGATGAACAGGTGTCTAGTTGGATCACAACATGTGTCGTATTCTAAATTTCCCTATGTTTAATTCTTAATATCTTTTTACGATGTCACTCATATGAATTTATTATGTACATGTAAATGATTTGTAATGGGCACGAGGCCTTACATTACTGAATAAAACATTTGTATTTGTATTTGTAAAAAAATTGTATTGTAATGAAATCAAAGCGCTGAAGGCACTGAATTTGTTTGGGTACATAAAACTGTTCAAACATTTGCCTTTGCATAGATGTGGGATTTATAAACTATGCATTGTTTATAAATATTACAACTTCGGGTAAAAGAATAAATGACGCATCCGTTAAAATTAAATGCCATTTTAGATGTCTATAAAAATAAATCATGAGACATACATGTGAATATTATATTTAATTTCCAAGTTTTAAAAGACATGTAAAACAAATGGATAACCATTATGGCCCCGACTCACTCATCTAAGTATTTACCAATTTTTGTTACAAAAAAAATCACAATTGACCAAGGGTTTTCTAAAATCTTACTCAAAAGCTTCCTGCTTAACAAGAGATTTTTCAAGTTTTCACTATAGCCATATAAGGCCAAATAGCCCTGCCCCCCTGGCGGCCATGTTTTTCGACCAATCAACATGGCTTGGAGGAATCTGATAGATGGTCTCCCAATGAACATTTCTACAAAAAGAATTGAAAATTGGCCAAAAACTTTCGGAGGAGAAGATTTTTCAAGTTTTTACTATAGCATATTAGGCAAAAAAGCCCCGACCGCTGGCGGCCATGTTTTTCGACCAATCAACTTGGCTGGAAGGAATCTGATAGAGGGTCACCCTAGGAACATTTCTACAAAATTATTTGAAAATCGGCCAGACACTTTTGGAGGAGAAGATTTTTTTGAGTTTACACTATAGCCATATAAGGCAAAAAAGCCCCGCTTCCTGGCGGCCAAGGAACACTTCTTTAAAATAATTTGAAAATCTGCCAACCAGTTTGGTAGAAGAAGAATTTTTAAAGTTTTTTTATTTTCGTTGCCATGGAAACCATAATTCTGCATAAATCACAAACATTTGAAGGAATTCTGGTGAGGTCAATGAGAGGATGCTTTCTGTGAAGTTTCATCCCAATTGACCCACTCGTTACTGAGGAGAAGATGTTGACGGACGACAGACGCCGGACAAAAGGAGATCACAATAACTAACTTTTAGCACTTCGTGCTCAGGTGAGCTAAAAAAGAAACATCTATCCAAATGAAAGAGAAATTGAAATCATGTAGAAAATATTGTGGAAAAAGGCAGTACTAATATTTATATGAGCACTTTAAAAGAAACATGCTTCAGACTTCAGAGGCTTTTGAATTCATTTGCATTATAAAAGGATTAAATGCTCCAGAGAAAACCAATACCTGTGCCGTCCGAATTTTACTCTACAGTATACACCTAAGCTGGCCGCTGTTTCCTTTAAAGGGTGTTTAAGCTTGCCAAATCAATTAAGGATGCGTGACCATACACTGTTAATTACCATTGTGTACGAGTGTCATTCCAAACAAATTATAAATGTAACCCCTTTTCCCAATAAACCTATCATATACATGTATGTATTTGTAACTTGCCGGGATGTGTCGATACCGTCATGGTACAATGTGATATATGCACAAATTGGTTTCACAAATCTTGTGTTAATGCACCTGTGGATATTTTGACAACAGATGCGGACTTTAATTGTAACTTTTGTTAATTATTTGGCTATTATAATGATAAGATATGTGATTAAATTGGCAACATTTAAGTTGTTTACTTATAACAGCCTTCAAATACAAATTTGGTTTATACGACGGTAAAGAAAGGTTATGGGAATTAAGAAATTGTTTAAATAAGCAAACTTTCCTTTTCCCACAATGTTTTCAATATATGTTGCTTTTTACTATTTACACAGCAAGAAAAAAACATTTAACTTATTTGTTATAGATTAGTATTATAGTTGTATATATATATAATTACTAGAACCAAATTAAGATTAAAAGTGTTGTATATATATATACTTATTGTTTATTTGTTATTTAAATTGTTCTGCCCCTTCCAAGTACCCTACAGAATAGAATGTTGCATGGATCATTTGCCTCGTAGTATGGCACATGGAAAACTGTTGAAAGTTACAAAGTAGAAAATGAAGAGGCCCAACAATAACTAGAACTCATGACCCTTCAATCGATTGTAAAGGAGAGGATATAATTGAAGCAAAACCTATGGCTAGTTACTAGCAACCTATTCTATTCTTGCAATGTTTTCAAATTTCGTCCGCTGCAGATGCGTCAAAAGACATTTACTTGTCGGAAAATCAATCCATCAATTCTCTTTATTGATATCTATAGATATGATATAAAGAGGAAAGTCGTTAAAACACTTTACAAAGAGATTCCATTTCAGCATGATCTCGATTTTTGGTTTAATCTATATCACTGATAAAAGCAATCAAACACATTATATATTTACAAAGAAAACCCCGGATATCATATGTAACAAATTATACACATTTGCTCATCTTTAATTAAACATTTTTTACAACAAATCATAGCGTCCGCAGATTTGCTCTATATTCTATTGCGTCCGCATTTTCCCTCTATATTGCATTTGTCCGCATTTTCCCTCTATAATGTATTTGGCCGCAGATCGCGTCCGCACTTTAGACCCTCCCCCCATACCGTTGTATTTATAAATAGAATTCGACGATCACGATTTCTCTGCAAATGTGTTACTCTCATTTTAAATGCATTTTATGACGCACATATTTGTTTTTTTAATTCTTTATACTATATTTATATGGCCGACAAGGCACAAAGAAAATATTTTCAATTCTGTTTTTATCTACATTTGCAATGCGTGATTGAAAATTCAAATACCGTATCTGGAGCTTAAATCGGAAATAGTTCTCCCTGTAGCAGTTCACTCATTGAGATTTATAAATCTCTCCGCGTTCATGTTTTAAAATACAATGTTTCATTTTATTTCGTAATTCTCTTTGAATATAAGAACCACATAAGAAAACAAAGACGATATAAATATATCATTATTTCAAAAATCGTGATACATTTGAAAAGTAAGAGCAAGTATTGAGTACTACTTTCACGCGTATGAAATTTAGGAACTTTTCCATAAGACGTATGGCTTCAGAATTGCAGCTACTAAATTTGTTTGTTCCAAACAAATAAAAAACTAGTTGATTATAAACCCCCATCAGTATTCATTCTCAGACTATTTACTAAATGTTTACAACTATTTTAACATTTGTTCACATTACACAGATCAGCAGCAGACGGCATTAACACATTTAAGAAAACATATGGAAACTCTCTTATATGAAGTTATAATTATTGAATAAAGTTCAAATCATTGTTGCAAAAGGTGAAATTGGTGGAATAACTATTTCAAAGATTATAACTGTTCTCTAAGTTTACTATCCGTAGCTGTGTTCATGTACGTGAAGAGTTCATGCGGAATGACCGTTCACCCATTACTTCACACTGACCACATTTGACGACTGCTGTGGCAGACGACTTTTGAAAACATTGCAATAACAACGAGCAATTTCATCTTTAATTGCAGCATTTTCAAATCTGGGTCCAGTTCCACCAACCATACATCGAGGGCTTGGCGTGAAAGGGTTGTATCTAAAATTGGTATTATTTTACCAAGGTTTATCACATCGCCATAAAGTCTTTATAAGCGTTAACTCTTTTTCTGGTAAACAATGAAAATTTAGGTGCCATTGCTCGTTCTGAGCAATGGCACATAAATTTGCATTGTTTACAAAAGGGTCAAAATTGCCCCTAAACCAGGGTTTTAAAAATAGGGGTTTAGTTACAACCGTTTCACGCCAAGCCCTCGACATGTACTTAGAGGTAAATAATACTTAAATACTTAAATACTTGAAAGCATATTTCATATATAAAATATGAACCGTGGAATCATCAATGTATTTAAGAATATGACTAAAGTGACATAAATAGGTACCTTGTTGACAGGCAATTATTTTGAAGGAATGAAATACTTTGGCATTATAATTAGGGAAACAAAAATGATTAAATATGCTTTTAAGTGTGTATGTATTACTTAACACTTGGTAAGATTGGACCATGTTGATTTAAAATATCATGTGAAGTTATGGGTTCAAGTTTGTCAAAGAACGGAGATGTTACTGTCAAGTGTAAAGTATCATAGCTCTAGATATGGGGCTTTTTTCAAATTATAATAAGAGCTGGCCCGCGAGAAACCAACATTGTGGACTCTGCGTAAAGTATCGACCTGGATCAGCCTAAGCATGCCGAGCAGGCTTACCCGGATAGATACTTTTCGCCTCCTGTGGACTTTCTGTTTCAGGAAACATTACTCTATACCTATATCCCCCTGAGACGGAATGTGTCGGCCCGGATCAGTCTGTGTTGTATTCACAAGAATGGTCTCAGCGAGACGACTTAAAATACGATTATTGTTTGTACCAACAACATAGGGTTGGGCTTAGTAACACGATAGATGTCTATGCATGGTAGATAAATTATCAAATAAAGTGGAAAGAATTGTAGCAAATTTCTCCTTTTGTCACAGTGTTTTCCAAAGTTGCTTGTTGCAAAAGCGTAAATATACGTCCGAAAGATGGAATGTTAATGATCGTTTTGAACATGATGATCCATTTTAATTTCGTATTTTAGACGCGCACGTACCCCCAGTAACAGACGAAGCGGTCAACCAGGTGTTGCATTGACTGCATGTTCAGATACATAAACAAACACAATTGATCCGTCCCGCGAGAAATCCCACATTGTGGACTCTGCGTAAAGTATCGACCCGGATCAGCTAAAGCATGCCGCGCAGGATTACCCGAACAGACACTTTTCGCCTCCTGTGAATTTTCTGTTTTAGAAATCATTACTCTATACCTCTATCCGTCTGAGGCGGAATGTGTCGGCCAGGATTAGCCTGCGCGGAATACGCAGGCTGATCTGAGTCGATATATTACGCAGAGGCCATAATGTTGGTTTTCTCTCACGGGACGGCTCAAATGTATCAGTGTCTTCAAACGTATAAATATGTAAAAAGGGATACATTGAAGTACGGGTATATTCAACCGAGCATACACTAATTATTCCGCCACATATTAAGTATGCATTATACATGTTATGTAAATCAGTGACAGTCTATTATATAGTTAGCCTACTTTTTTTTTAATCCATACCTGGGTATGCTTCCACCGTTCTTGTTTGTTTGTTTGTTATTCTGTTAAATTGTATAAGTTGTACATGCACTTACAGTATCACCTACATAGTGGGTCATAAAGCAATTATTATATTTTATTGTATTTTATTGTATTGCCACAGAGGCGGCATAATTCGTATATATGTGGGAAAGGGATAAGAACACGTCTTGGGTTAATTCCGAACTAAATGGATTATCTTAAACCTATAATGCTTATATGAGCCGTGTAGACATAAGGTGGACGAGTGCAAAACTATGGTAGCTCAACTTATAGTCAAAAGGGAGTTACCAGAGTGTTGCACTATATGGTCAAAAGGTAGTTTTCATAGTTCGGCTCTCAGTGGATGATTTGCTCCCTACAATAATTATGTAGAAGCATATTTGTCATGAAACAATTAGTCAAATTAATTTCATTGTACAGTGGCAAATGTGAAAGTATATTCAAATTCATTTTGAAGTTTATGACATTGTAAGTGGAGAAAATTGTTTAAAATATGATCCAAAAAATCTGTTTCGTAGCAACACATGTCTAGCCTAGTGTGCCGGACAAACAAACCAAAGTATGTACAGACATCAGAGAATCAACAGTATGGCCTCTGCGTAATGTATCGACCCAGATCAGCCTGCGCATTCCGCGCAGACTGATCCGGGCCGACACATTCCGTCTCAGGGGGATAGAGGTATAGAGTAATGCTTCCTGAATCAGAAAATCCACATGAGGCGAAAAGTGTTTATCCGGGTAAGTCTGCACGGCAGCTGATCCGGGTCGATATTTTACGCAGAGTCCACAATGTTGGTTTTCTCGCGGGACGACTCAATTATAGTGATGAACAATGCAGTTCCGGTTCGAATCCAAGCTCGGTAAAAATTATCCTGGACGTTGCGTCATTCGTCATCACCCATCGCCGCACTAATAGTCTACGTAGAAAAGCAGCCAGTTGCTTGGTAAGTCTGCGCGGCATGCTTAGGCTGATCCGGGTCGATACCTAACGCAGAGTCCACAATGTTGGTTTTCTCGCGGGACGGCTCATATCAATATATCTGCGTAATGTATCGACCAGATCAGCCTGCGCTGTCCGCTCAGACTGATCCGGCCGACACATTCCGTCTAAGGGGGGATAGATATAGTAGTGATTCCTGAATCAGAAAATCCACATGAGGCAAAAAGGTGTATGTCCGGATTAGCCTGATCCGGGTCCATACTTTACGCAGAGGCCATTGTTGGTTTTCTCGCGGTTCGGCTCATATCTGGAACTACTCATATCATACTTCCTCCACACACACGATTTGATGATCTGGTATATTTGTGTGTCTAACGTTTGTTTAAGTAACGTAAAGAGACATTATATATACATACGTTATTTTACCGTTACCGTTTACGATGCGTAAACTCCGTGATACCTTGAATTACGTTAAACCTTTTCCCGCATTACAATTAATCTTCAGCAGTCGAGTTAAAAGGCATCTATTAAATGCTACGGGAATTCTCTATAACAGAATATTACAAAAAGTTGTATTATAGAAAAGAGTTGAAACCATAGTTGCAAAAAGAGAAATTTACCATTATAAGTAATTTCTCCATTTACCCGAAATTATTTCTAAATTCCTAGGCTTCAGACGCGTCGGAATGCGTCTACAAATATGAAAGGGCTAAAGACGGTAGGGTAGGTACACCATTAAAAAGTTGTGTGTGAAAGACAGCAAATATTGTTTCAATAACAATAACATTTCATAAGAACTTGTCAAAATGTCAAGTGGTTTTTTTTGTTTCCTGCAATGAATATGAAGATATTTCCAATCACGGAGAAGAAAGGTTTTACACGTTTGTAAATCGGTTTCTTTTTTCTGATAATAAAACACTTCATAAGAGACTATCGGCAACGAAAATTGTTTATTTACTACACTTTTTCCATTTAATCCTTTCGCTGCCAAAGGCAATAAAAGTATTTTGCAAACAATGCATATTCAGGTGAAAGAAACAGCTTGTAACGAGCTGTCTCTCCTGATATATCTGCATTGTTTGCCACTTTGACATAATAACATTTTACAAAATTTCCCGTTGGACGAAACATGGAGTGGTCCAATTCTCGACATGAAAATAAAATTGGGCAGTGAAAGAATGAGTTAGTCTATCAAACGACTGAAGACAGCTCTGTAGCCGACAACTTTATAAAACATTAATGGGAACATTATTCTTCTAATTGTATACTATAACATATGTGTTTGGTTAGTATGTTCAAAGGAGACGACTATCAAACGACTGAAGTGAAAGAATGAGTTAGTCTATCAAACGACTGAAGACAGCTCTGTAGCCGACAACTTTATAAAACATTAATGGGAACATTATTCTTCTAATTGTATACTGTAACATATGTGTTTGGTAAGTACATGTATGTTCAAAGGAGACGATACATGTAAACAGCTAACCCATTCTCACATACGGCGTATCTGCAGCAGCCGTCTTTGAAAACATATATGCAAAAATATGTATTGTATACAGTTGGAAACAGTGTTACAAATGAGAAATAGTTTATTATGGAAACGATGTTTTTAACCCTTTCCCTCATATGTCGTATGAGGGAAAGGGTTAACATTCGTCTGTTGGAGATGCATCGAGTGTGTCTGCAAGTGGGAAAGGTTTAACCCTTTCCCTCATACGACAATTCTGCAGCAGACGACTTAGAACGTATTTTGTCAAAACATAGAAAATCTCCATAATTGAATGGATAACCTATGACAACAAGTGGAAAACATTGTGGCAAAAGGAGAAATTGCACGTTCTGTGCAATTTCTTCTTTTGACACTATGTTTTCAAAAAGCCGTCTGCTGCAGAGGCGTCAGAAAGCGTCTATATGAGGGAAAGGGCTAAGTAACTTACTCAGGACACAGACATATTATATATGAGCCGTCCCCCGAGAAAACCAACATCATGGTCTCAGCGTAATGTGTCGACCCGGATCAACCAGCGCGGTCCGTGCAGACTGATCCGGATCGACACATTCCGTCTCAGGGGGATAGAGGTATAGAGTAATGATTCCTGAAACAGAAAATCTACAGGACACGAAAAGTGTCTAACCGGTAAAGCCCGTGCGGCATGCTTAAGCTGATCCGGGTCTATACTTTACGCAAAGTCCACAATGGTGGTTTTCTCGCGGGACGGCTCATATACTTTCTATTTAAGTCTTTGGTAAGTAAAGATGTATTTATTGCCTTCACTTTTTATTACCATCGATTCTACATAACCGTGACGGAATAAAGATTTACATAAGAAGTATATTTTGTATCATACATCTGACAAAATGGCAGTGTTGAACCGGCTTTTATAATATGACGATGTCTTTGTTCGTGTTGTTTACTTTTGTACATGTACTAAGTAAATATGTGTGTATTGCTTGATAAAAATACAATTACATGTACATGCAAGTTCGGGCTCTTATAAATATACATTGTAAAGAAAAGAAACTTTTGACTTACCGACAAAGAAGTTTTCCGGTAGTCCAGAACTGATCACCATACTAACAAATCCAAACACTTTAATTAAAATCCATAAATGAACCTTACATCCCAGTGCCATGGTTGAATGTTCTGAACGTTCACTGTATGTATTAAACCATCAAGAAAAACCGCGATCAACTTTTTCAAACCGTTCTATCACCGACCTAAAACAACCCCTTATATTAACCACTAACACATCTTTATATCCCAGCCTGTGTTTTGTTTATCTTCGTGCTATAAAATGTGTACGCTAATAAGCCCCGCACACTGATATCGGCTTGCCGTGTGTAGAATACGTGCGAGCGTATGCCTTTATGATATCTCTCCCCCCAAAGAAATTACACACTGATAGCACTCACAGAGCGTACCACAAATGTCCTCATTAATTCACTACTTGCGGCCTCTTTTCTCTGTAGCGCGGGCCTTTTGTTGTATTTCTAATCCATGTCGCGTTTATTGTATCGTTTTATTCCTGACTTAAGCCAACTCTAAATAAGAGGGCATTCTTTAATACACAATGCGTATATTTTCGTTTGTCCGATGATCGGCTAAAATCCGTAAAGGTAATTCAACGTCCTTTGTTAGCTCTGTGGATACCTGAAATTGAGACAAAATTAATATTATAATATCATTTGCTTGTCATTGTAATAACGACATTCACCCTTTTCCCACATATAGGCACATTTTCTTAACGCATCTGCAGCTGACGACTTTTGAAAAATATCGTGACAAAAGGAGAAATTGCTCAAAACGATAAATTTCTTCTTTTTCCACAATGTTTCAACACTTTTCAGTAAATATACGTACAATTATAGAGATTTTTGAGGAGACATTTTCAAAGTCGTCTGCTACAGATTTGCTGTATGTGAGAAAGGGTTAAAACCCGTAACCTGGTATGATATTATTTTTTATTACATGATACTGTTATTGTGATATACCCTCTGATTCAAACAGTGATTTTCAAGTATTTTATCAGAGCTCTAGCCAAAGGGTGTTTTGTATGTTCTAAACTCCTTATTTAACCCTCTAATCCTATGCTGTGGGTACTCAAAAGAATCGTTTCGATGAGACGATTCTTTTGAGTACCCACATCACAGGGTTTGGTTGGATAATAAGAAAGATATTGTGGGGAAAGGAGCAACTCACTGTCCCTTATATGGACCTCTGCTTTATATCACAATGATGAGTATCACTGTTTACGTGTTTCGTTATTTCGTTTCTTTTTGTCATCAGGTCGTAAACGTTTAACCCTTTCCCTCATATAGACGCTTTCCGACGCCTCTGCAGCAGACGGCTTTTTGAAAACAAAGTGACAAAAGAAGAAATTGCTCAAAACGAGCAATTTCTCCTTTTGCCACAATGTTTTCCACTTTTGGTCATAGGTTATCCATTCAATTATAGAATTTTTCTATTTGTTGACAAAATATGTTCAAAGTCGTCTGCTGCGGATTTGTTGCATGTGGGAAAGGATTAACACAAACAGAATATGCCTTGTTCAACCCTTTCCCACATACAACAAGTCTGCAGCAGACGACTCTGAAAACATGTAGTCCAACATGAAGTAGAATCATTTGAATAAAGTTGAAGACGTTTTGGCAAAAGAAGAAATTGCTCAATAGGAACACTTTGTTTTCATTGTCACAATGTTTTAGCGAGTCAATTACACCAGAGGCGTCAGAAAGCGTTTGTATTTCGGAAAGGGTTAAATGTAAGATATAAATATATTTCCATTATTTAGTCATGGTAAAGCTGCTCGTATAAAATAACACATTTTGTGATGATCACTCTGTGAAATATTTCTCGACGTTACACAAAAACAAACACTAGTCTTCTCTATATTCTTCTGGCTTGAAATATTAAACCCTTTCCCACATACCAAAAAAAACGGCAGCAGACGACTTTGAAAACGTAGCGACAAAACCTTGAAATATCTCCATAAAAGATAACTTAATTGTTAAATAAAGTTGAAAACATTGGGGCCAAAGGAGAAATTGCTCATCATGAGTCATCTATTGTGTCAAAACGCGTCTTATAGGCGAGGAAGGGTTAATGATATCCTCGGACATTTGGAAATTAGTCCTATTTTAAAGCCTAAACTCAGTGTCACGAAAGGAGATATTATTGCTTGTTATGAGTTTTGTTTCATTTAACCTGTTCCCATATATACAATAGACGCTTTCTGACGCATTTGCAGCAGACGACTTTTGAAATCAGTGTGGCAAAATGAGCAATTGTTCATCATGACAATAACTATTTATCATTTTGTCATAATATTTTTTACTTTATTAAATAATTGTTCTTTTTTTCTAGATGATTTCCTTCGTTATGACTTAATGTTTTCAAAAGCAGATTTGTTGTTTGTGGGAAAAGATTAATCAAAATGTTTTAAGTGGAAGACAGTGGCGAGTGCTATAGAGCGTCGTCTTCTCGTACCAAAGGCTTCTGACTTTGGGAATTTTCCACACAAACGGCGCGATTACCGGTTTAGTCTCAAGAAAGCAGACATCGAGCTTCATTTATAAAAGCAAAAAGCTTGTTTCGCAATCGATTTAAATTATTTAAGTTAAAAAAAAAAGATTTAACAATGTGTTGTTTGCAAATCCATTAGGACTGGGAATGAGTTTGATATGTATGATAGGGTAAAACTAATATATACTTATTTAATTTAATAATTTGATAAATATATTACACTTTCTTATGCAATTTTGCTAGTTATATATCCTTTCCTTATGCATTCATAATGCATAACATTATGTATAACATATTTAGGTATTTCGCAAATAGAATAACAATTAAAACGTGCGTTTGAATTTGTCCTCGGTTAAATGAAATGTTTAGGTAGTAAACGATAGCAGATTGATCATTCAAATTACATGTTTTGGTATTCTGATACGAACCATCACAAACTCACTGTGAATTCACCATTACAATTCAGCTGAGGCCCGGTTATTTACGCGGGCTGTCCATACAGACACACGGACAGAACATTGTATTAATGACGTGTACAAAATACATTGTCTAAACATAACTATACATAGAATATACATGACAGGAACATACGAACAAACATATTTACGGTTATGATGAATGAATTTAACATGAATTAAACATGAATTATAAACATGGATGAAAAATATGAATGATATAATACAGGCCCTGAGTTGTATGTTCGAACCAAAGCTCGGCCAACATTCTTTCCGACGTTTGACAAAAGTCACTGTGATACGCGTAATTCTTCTTCAACCAATAGGCTAACAGACTATGTTGAAAATCAGCCAGTTACTTGGAAAGTATGGTATGCGGATAACTTGTTTGTGAAAGCCAGGAAAAACATGAGTAGGTGAATTGGCCGCCGCGATATGACTGGAAAATGATTGACAACGGCGTTAAACCCTAATCAATCTACGCTATTGATGTTCAAATCTTTATTTTAACACTTTTTCACATATAGACGCTTTCTGACGACTCTGCAGCAGACGACTTTTATAAACATTATGACAGAAGTAGAAATTGCTCAAAACAAGCAATTTATCCTTTTGCCACAATGTTTTCAACTGATGCCAGTAAGTAAACCTTCATATATAGTGATTTTTCTTGTTTTTGATAAGATGCGTTCAAAGTCGTCTGCTGCAGATGTGTTGTATGTGGGAAAGGGTTAAGGCATGGATAATTGTACCAGATAAACCCGTGTTAACGTGTAGACGCTTTCCAACGCCACTGCAGCGGACACCTTTGTGGCAAATGAAGAAATTGCTCACAACTTTTGCCGCAGTGTTTTCAATTTTTTTCAGTAATTACATATTAATTTATAGATATTTTTCTGCTGTTGAACTTAGTGTTTTCAATTATTTTCAGTAATTACACATTAATTTATAGATATTTTCAAAGTCTTCTGCTGATGTTGTATATGGGAACGGGTCAAGGAATTCGACATCATAACTGTTAAGATGTTTTGACAAGACGTGTAGACTGGACACAGTCCATCTTCATCTATTCTAGTTAGCCAATTTATACCACAGAGATGTGAAGTGTCCTGCTTCCACGTGGAGACATATATGAGCCGCGAGAAAACCAACATTGTGGACTCTGCGTTTCGTATCGACCCGGATCAGCCTAAGCATGCCGCGCAGGCTTATCCGAGTAGACACTTTTCGCCTCCCGTGGATTTTCTGTTTCAGGAATTATTGCTCTATACCTCTATCCCCCTGAGACGGAATGTGTCGGCCCGGAAAAGCCTGGGCGGACTGCGGAGGCTGATCTGGATCGATACATTACGCAGAGTCAATACTGTTAATAAACATTTGCCAGAGCCAGTATGAGCACATTAGTTCAGTGTTGATGTAAGATCTTAACCCTTTCCCACATACACTAAATCTGCAGCAGATGACTTTGACAAAAATAAATCAATGCAATAATATGGAACATCTTTGTAAGAGTAGAAAACATTGAGCAAAAGGAGATATTAATGATTAAGAGCAATTTCACCACTTGTCACAATGTTTTTAAAATGTCAACTTTTGCAGAGATGTCAGAAAACGTCTATGTGTGGAAAAGGGTAAACTCAGACTGATAGAACACAAGGATAAGACTAGACAGGAATAGAAACATTCAAGCTACATGTACATGTATAAGCTTCTGTTAAAATCAACAGAAATCGAAACATCTGTCTTGTTCTAAATGTTCAGAAATTAAAGATGTTGAACTCCATAAAATAGATAGTATAGTCAAACGGATTTAAAATTGTTCAAAAGTTGTCTTGGAATATTAGAATCATAATTCTTGTATGAAATTAGAGTAATCATTTCACTTTCCAGTACAATAAACACCAAAATATTTATCGTTTATGCTTCACCTTTACTGGGTAGACATACCCAGTAAGTCAAATTGTGTACATTTTCGTGACTTTTAATTGACATTTTTTGTTCAACATTTACTGCCAAAATAGTAATTCAGAACTACTTATTACTTACTCGTTTGTCACTATTATCAATATTTTCAGAAGTTTCAACATTTCAAAATGTTGATGTCGATCTAAAGTTCAGCATTTTTAAAGCTACTATTAGCTTTTATAAAATCAACATAAATCAAAACATGTGTCTTGTACTAAATGTTCAGACATTAATGGAAGCTTCCATTAGAGACAGGGACACGATTCAATGATTATTTCTTTCTTAAATACAACAATTATGCAGCAGACGAGTTCATAAACATCTTGGAAAATTATAGAAACTCTATTCATCAAATATATCTAATGAATTGGTCAAAAACATTGTAACAGAAGGAGAAATTACATAATGAGAGATATCTCCTTTTGTCACAATGTCGTCAAATATCGTCTGCAAGTCAGAAAGGGTTAACCCATTACTTCACACAGACGACATTTGACGCATGCTGTTGCAGACGACTTCTAAAAAACATTGCAATAAAAGGTGAAATTGCTCTAAACGAGCAATTTCACCTTTGATTGCAATATTTTCAACTCTTTATCAATATAAATCTTTCAGTTTTCTAGATTGGTGAAATTGTTCGTCTGATGATTGTGAAGCAGACGCTATGAACAGGGGTTAAACTGTGATACTACGTCAACTAAAGGGACTGGTTCCAGTCTAGTCGAAAAACAGACACATAATTTGTAATAACTGGTGTATTATAATTGAATCAACGGGCGCCGAGGTCTGGCTACGTTTATTTTAAACTCTTCCCATCATCAACATGAAGTAGCGGGTGCTTCTACAGTATCAAGTGTTTTCGGAAACATTATGGAAAACCGAAAAATTTGATATCATAAGCAATTGCTTTCTTTTAAAGATGTTTATATCACTCTCGTTGAATTCATGTTTAGTTCAATCATCCTATAAATTCCAAATAAATCATGTTTGTTTGTATTTTCCTGTTATGTATATGTATGTTTTTTAGACAATGTACTTTGTATACGTCAACAATAAAATGTTCTGTCTGTCTGATGTTTTCATATCTTTTCCTCAAATATGCAGAGCTCTAGATAAGGGGCGCTTTTCACATTCCAAAGATCCTTATTTGACACTCAAACCCTATGTTGTGGGTACTCAAAAGAATCGTCTCGGCGAGACGATTATTTTAAGTACCCACAACATAGGGTTTGGTTGAGTGATAAGAGAGATATGGGTGGGGAGAGACCGGTTCACTCCTCCTTATCTGGTCATCTGACTATGTAATCATTTGCAGAGATGTTGCACATGTGTCAATATCGTCTGCATCAGATAGCTTGCATGTGGCACAAAAGGTTCTATAATCTCTATACTAATCAAATAGTTGCAACGTCTTCCGACTTTGGAAACATCCACTAAAGATATGGACAATCTCAAGAAATGAAGGTATAATTACGGAAAAAAAAGTTTAAAACATTGTGTCAAAAGAAGAAATTGCTCGTTTTAAGCAATTTCTTCTTTTGTCACATTGTTTTCAAAAGTCGTCTACTGCAGAGGCGTCAGAGAGCGTCTGTATGAGGGAAAGCGTTAAGACTGTTCAGCACAGAAGACTGCATAAAACAGTATGGCAGACATACTATAAAAATAATTTAAGTTATAGGTTAGAATGCATATGAACCGTTCCACGATAAAAACCAACATTGTCGATTCTTGATAAAATATCGACCCGGATCAGCCTACGCATGCCTCGTAGGCTAACCCGGACAGACACGTTTCGCCTCCTGTGGATTTTCTGTTTCTTCATACCTCTATCCCATTGAGACAAAATGTGTCGGCCCGGTTTAGCCTGCGCGGATTGCGCAGGCTGATCTAGGTCGATATATTACGCAGAGTCCATAATCTTGGTTATCCCGTGGAACGTGTTTATAGACCTTGGATGTGATTCTACCATCTATATAACCTCTCCGTCAATCATTCAATGATTTGGGAATTATTCCAAATCTCAAGAGAAAAAATGATGTTCCGGCCAAATAGAAATATATACATTAAACCTTTCCCACATATAGACGTTTTCTGACGATAGAGCAGACGACTTTTAATTAAAACATGGTGACCAAATGAGAAATTGCTCAAAACTAGCAATTTCTCCTTTTGCCACAACGTTTTCAAATGTTTCTAGTAATTTTAAGTTTATTGACTGAGATTTTCCATATTTTTATTAAAATATTTTTAAAGTCGTCTGCTGCAGATTTGTTGTATGTTGGAAAGGGTTAAAACTGAAACGTTTTACTTCAAGCAGAAGATTCTATTTTCGATAAATAAAACTAGTTCATTGGACAAGCAAGTTGAATACAATATAAACGGGTCGTACTGGTAATTAACTAGGCTATGCTCTGTCTGAGAAGCTATTGCAAGCAGTATACAACACAAATACATGTGTTTTTTTCTTTCTGAAATATTTATTTATTTTATCTATTGAGGTTTTACGCCTCTTTCAACATTAATTCAGTTATATCACAGCACAGCGACAGTCCACTTATTCATGATACCTGGGTAATCAAACCAGTACTAGGCTAGAAAATGTGCCTTGCCCATGGGCACTCCATCATGAATGACCGTAGTGCCGCAACTGAGGATCGAACCCGGGACACCTGGTTTCGAAATACCCGACGCTAACCACTCGACCACAGCGGATTCTTTATTTCTGAAATAATATTAAAAGTGAAGTATACGTAACTCTGAAAGGGTCAAGTTCCCTTTGTAATCAATAAAAACCAACCACCACCCAGCGTGGCTACTTATATCAGTCCTATGTTATATCAACATTTGTATAGTTCTTATCCCATCATACCGATAATTAAAGGCAAGCGCATCCAATAAATATTTCTTACACGGCCAATGTCGAGCGCACCACCATATAAATTACTCGAACAAACAACGAGGCCGACCGATTACAGATAAAACACTTCCCCTTTACTTAATCATATATTGTGCTCTATACTGTTTTCGTAACTTTATTATGTCCAGGGTCCATTTCCACCAGCTTCACTTGGCGCTAATACTATAAGGAATACGTAAATAATTAAAAGCATATTTCGTTTTTTTCGTTTCCCTAATATTTCGTAAATCACGAATGGTGGAATGTATTTGGGATAAAATAATGATGACATGTGCTTTTAAGTATGTAAGTATTACTTAACCCTTTCCCTCATACAGCAATTCTGCAGCAGTCGAATTAGAACAAATTTTGTCAAAAAATAGAAAATCTCTATAATTCAATGGATAACTTATGTCTAAAAGTGGAAAACATTGTGGCAAAAGGAGAAATTGCTCGTTTTGAGCAATTTCTTCTTTTGTCACTTTGTTTTCAAAAAGCCGCCTGCTGCAGAGGCGACAGAAAGCGCCAATATGAGGGAAAGGGTTAACGCTGAGTAAGCACGTTTAAAGTCCATCGAATGACTTCGGCTAAACTCGTATATATCTCGGAAATAAATCACGACATAAACAACATTGCTCTAGTTTTTCAAGTTAATGATTCGGTCCCGACTGGACTGGCTCTATAGCTTCACAACATCTGTTTAGAGAGTCAAATACTTTACCGAACCCTTTTCCACCTGCAGACGCATGTTGACGCAAAAGCAGCAGACGACCTTTGAAAACATTGTGGCCAAAGGTGAAATTGATGAGCAATTTCTCCTTTGGCCAAAGTGTTTCAACTTTATTTAACAATTAAGTTTACTTTAATGGAGAATTTCAGGTTTTTGTCACTATGTTTTCGAAGTCGTCTGCTGCAGATTTGATGTATGTTGGAAAGGATTAAGGTACCGACATGGATGTTCACGATATATGAGCAGAACAGAGTGTAAAAAATAGTTATGATTCTCAATCAGAACATTTCGAAAACACAAACTTTACAAACTTGAATGTGACATGTTCATAATAAATAAAGTTGTTTATATTATATGCGTTATAACAGAGATATATGTCTCTGGTTATAAATACAACGATAAGAAAAAGCACAACACGTTAACTCTTTCAGCGCCGAATTGTTTAAAGAAGACTCTTCCATCTTCAAATTCGGGTGTGTCCATTTCTCAATTTATGAAAGTTTTGGACTATTTTGGTAACTAAAAGGCAAACAATGCTGATTTCAGGTGAGACAGCTCGTCACGAGCTGACTCACCTGAATCTGCATTGTTTGCAAAAACCTCAATATTGCCTGTGGCGCTGAAAGAGTTAAACATTTGTTTCCGTATTTAAAATATATATTTCCATTATTTCGTATTGAATCAGGCTTTAAGCCAGAGGGTATATAATAAGGCTATTGAAGCCTGTAATTGTATCCGTATTTTTATCATGTACGTGGTAAAATGATCTGGAATGTGTCATGAGAATAACGGTCTGGTTATCTCCCTTGTTTTTTTTATATTATTATATACAGGGTATGGGAGTGAAACTGATGGAGCTACAATTCTACCTTTAAATCTGAATGGCTGTCTATGGCTGATCTTAGTGAAGGCGGTGGTGGAGATTCTGGCGAATCTGTAGATGTGCATTTTTTTATGCATTATCATTTTAATTTGTCCAATTAACTTGCATTTTAGAACACGTTTCATTAGCCATATTTCTATAAAAGTGTTCATAAATTTATCGAACTGATGCAATCTTCAAATAAGTATATCCTTAACAATGTAGGAAAATATGTCTATGAAACATTTGCTGTGCGTAGATCAATTACTAATTAGACAATGAAGAAGTTGTCGAGATCAAGTTGTATTCTAGGTATAGGTTAGTTTAAAGTTATTTATTTTACTTCGATTGCGAAACAAGTTTTACGCTTATATTAATCACGGTCGATGTCTGCGTCCTGAAGAAGACATGACCAGTACCTGGGCCGGTTGTGTGGAAAAATCCCCAAAAGCAGAACACGCTCATCACGAGATTCGAACCCGGGACCTTTGGTACGAGAGTCCCATGTAGAGGTTAGAAATGATGTGGTATTTTCTACGTCAGAATAAAAGTCAATATCACTTCTATTGAGCTTAAATGGTGTTCTGATCGTTCATTCTTTTGAGAATAGGCCAAATATCGAGAGAGAAAAATCCCGCTGGATAGAATTTTGTAGATCTACATAATAACCTCTTCCTCCACTGAAAAAGAAACGTCTATTTTGATGAAATAAAGCGATTTCAATATTTGACAAGACAGTAGACTTGTTTTCTGTTTAAAGGATGTAATAGTCAATGATCGTCCAGGACGGACCATAATCCCATTGTTGCTTTCACTCGAACACAATTATGTAAACTGTCCTTCAGCAGTCGTCCTTCTGTTTTCACTTTATTAAATCACAGTGTACGGAGATTCTGTATAAAACGTCGTTTTAGCCGCACCACAACAAAACCGACATTCTTTTTGGTTAACTTCGAACTCTTGATGAATCTTTTATGTTATATTTTATTTGGTATGGCTATCTGGCATATTAATTAACTAACCATCCATACGCGCACCTACCCTCCTTTATCTCTCTCTCTTTCTCTGTGTCTCCCTCTTCCCCATCTATTGCTCCCTCTCTCTCTCTCTCTCTCTCTCTCTCTCTCTCTCTCTCTCTCTCTCTCTCTCTCTCTCTCTCTCTCTCTCT
The DNA here is from genome assembly GCA_031761405.1 of Serripes groenlandicus. Classification (NCBI taxonomy): domain Eukaryota; kingdom Metazoa; phylum Mollusca; class Bivalvia; order Cardiida; family Cardiidae; genus Serripes; species Serripes groenlandicus. The sequence goes on from JASEVX010000005.1 coordinate 23,736,066, forward strand.
CTCTCTCTCTCTCTCTCTCTCTCTCTCTCTCTCTCTCTCTCCTCTCTCTCTCTCTCTCTCTCTCTCCTCTCTCTCTCTCTCTCTCTCTCTCTCTCTCTCTCTCTCTCTCCTCTCCTCTCTCTCTCTCTCTCTCTCTCTCTCTCTCTCTATCTCTCTCTCTCGACTCGCTATTATGTTATTGTTGTTTCTTTTCATTGTATGATAAATTACAAAGCTAAAGTAATATAAGCTGATATTTTCTGAATATGTTAAATTCACCGTGCATCCTGTCAATCAATCTTTATTGGAGAGGACCTAAAATAAGCTATGAGCTTTCAGTCCAATCCATTTCTCCATTGTATATTTCTTGATGTTTCCTACTATGTAAAGTATATGATAATTTAATATGTTTAACTAAAATCGACATTCGGAGTTGTGATTGCGATGAAATTGTTATAGCCATTATAGTTATTTGCTATAAGTCCATTGTGGAAAAGACGAATGGCGTTTGTCGCATTAGTTTCTGTCAAACGTCTTAACAAATGTTGCCCAAGCTGGAATTCGAACTGACAACCTAGATCGACAGCCGCATCCGCTTCCGACTGAGCTACCGGGATCGGTCTTCCGCTGAATGGATAATTGATTGACGAATTAATAGAATTAAGCGCGTTTAATTTTTTAGAAAGAAACATGTGTGTTTTGTTTGACAACTGACTAAGGGAGAAATCATTTAAACATTAACCAACACATATTAAGAGAGACATCTCTCTAAATTACAGATACCTTTTTAACATAAATAACTATCTTACATATGCAGATATCTCTCTAACGTAGAGAGATATATTTCTATCGTAGGGAGATATCTCTCTAAGCATGTTAGAGAGATATCTCTCTAAGCATGTTAGAGATATATCTGTGTCTAAGTTATAGATATATCTCTATATGTTATTAAGATATTTCTATATCTTATCGAGATATCTCTCACACACTAGGAAAGTTGGAGAGCTATCCCTCTATCTTACGGAGATAGCACTATCTTACGGAGATAGCTCTTTCTTACGGAGATATCACTATAACTTAAAAGAGCTAACAGTCTATGTGGAAAAGTAGCCAGTTGCTTTGAAAGACTGTTGTGTGGAGTACTGGTGTGAGAACACCAGGAAACACATTGGTAGGTGAACTAGTCGCCGTGATGTGACTGAACAATTATTGAAAACGGCATTAAACCCAAATCAACCAATGACGCCTCTGCAGCAGTCAACTTTTAAAAAACATTCAGAACGAACCGAGCAATTTCTCCTTTTTCAACATTGTTTTTAGATATATTTAATGATTACACTTTTATTTATAGAGGTTTTCGCGATTTTTAACATTTTCTTTTGTAGTACTCTGCTTTATAATTGATTTATGTGGGAAAGGGTTAATTATCACCTTACGTGTACACATAAGACGGATCAATCATGATCCACTCTATGTGTCTGTATCGTCTTTGAATTTGGTAGATGTCGTGGACACGTTTACAAAACAGCAGCAGACTGTCATCAGACAGCTAATCCATCAAATTCCTTTTAGATGGCTGGCTGTAAGCTTTCACCATTGTAGATTATGGCAATTCGCCCCAAGATCCTTTGGGGAATATTAGCTAGACAAAATACGAGAAGAAGAAGAAAAAGAAGAAGAAGAAGAAGAAGAAGATTATGATGATGATGATGATGATGATGATGATGATGATGATGATGATGATGATGATGATGATGATGATGATGATGATGATGATGATGATGATGGTGGGGATGGGGGATGATGAAGAAGAAGAACAACAACAAGTTGACCCGTTTACAAAATGCATTAATACATGACACAGTTCAACCATAATACATGTTATTAAAATATTAATCAAAACGTCCATTTCAGTGTGTTTCGAAGATGATACTGGAAAGAGTTTTCGTTTTATTTTATACTATGGGTTCTTTGGCTGGTTTCTGGATTAGGGCTCTAACCTCTGGTCATGGTAGTAATACCATTTTTTTTCCCGGTCCTGATCATGTCATCAGTACTGAAACATTAGGTGTTTCAGGAAACTGCGGCTATTGGTGAATCCGTCGGGATAGTACTATACCGGTTTATGTAGCCGATAGACACGCCGTAACGACACTCCCGATGATACTTCGGAGGAATATTATAAGTCTGTTCCCGCCAGATATAGCACTTAACGACCAGTCAGTAAACTTTATCAGGGAAGACCTGCCATCGGACGATACACCCCAGGTGTAAATCGAGTGCTGGAGGAATAAATGGGGTAGTGTATCACCCGTATCTTACCGACCAGTCAACCATTGATGACTTGATAGGAATGTGATTCGAATGTCCACATTATTCGTTGGATAGCGATCACATTATTGGTGACAAGTTGCGAGTTTGAAGAAGGAATTTCAACTATTGGCCTCGTGAAGTCCGACTGAAGATCATCAATGGCGACGAAATTGCTTACAGGAATGTGCCGTATGTGTGCACATAAGGATATGGATATCAACCTTTATGTTTTCAAAAGTCTTCTGCTGCAGATTTATATTGTTTTCAAAAGCATATTTATGAGTTTAAAATTTAGCCTACCTAGTATCACTTAAACCGCAGTTGCGATAGGTTTGCGAGTAGTTTGCGGCGGATTTCTAAGCATTAAATGTGTATACTTGTGAGCTCTTGCACTCAGATGAGCGATATAGTGCCAACAAGGTCCCCCTGTTTTCAAATTAGCAATTTCATAATATATACTATTTTTGATATGATCTTTCAAATTCTTAACAATAAATACATAAACATAAGCCGCAATTGTTATTTCCTTTCACATTTTCCCTATTTCTCCAGCCTTCCTGGATCTCCTAGGCCGTCAGCACTTTCAGTGCTTTGATTATGTATGTCTTTGCATGATCTTACGGGAATATATACGTTTTCTTATATACAAATAGAAAATATGCGAGTACTGATACATTAATTAATAGAAACAATTGTACAGAGGCGTTTACGAGTGATTTATTCCTAAATGAAGCCATTTTATTACAAGGATAATTACGGAAGATTGAGGTAAACTTTACGTGAAATTCCATTTGGGTTGCAACCGCCCCATGGTTCCACTACTTAACCCTACTCCTGATACAAACGACAGTTGACGCGGATGCAACAGACAACCAAGAAGAAAACGCAGAAATTAATAAATTAATCAAATCTTCTGTTTCCAACAATGTTTTCAATTCTGTTTCTGAATGATACACTCTCTTTTACGGGGATGTTTAAAAACAGGCAAGAGTAAAAAAAAAAGAGAGACAAACCATGGTTAACACAAACACGAATGATTTATTTTATTTATTACATAAAATGATTTATGAGGCGTATTTCGAAAAAATGTATATGAAATTTGTAAAACATGAATGATTGAATGTATTTAAGTAAATGACTAAGTAAACATAAATAGTGACCTTGCTGCCTAACAATATATTCGTTAACTCTTTCAGCGCCACAGGTAATATCGAGGTTTTTGCAAACAATGCAGATTCATGTGAGTCAGCTCGTAACGAGCTGTCTCACCTGAAATCAGCATTGTTTGCCTTTAAGTTACCAAAATAGTCCAAGACTAAATTTGAATTTAAAAAATTCGGTGCTGAAAGAGTTAAGAAATGAAGTATTTTGTGCATATTTATTAGGAAAACAAAAATGATGAAATACGCTTTTAAGTAATCAAAGTATTTAAAGTATTTAAAGTATTCAAAGTATTTAAAGTATGACTTAGCGGTAGGTATGGCTGGTAGAATTGGACCTTGCACATACGTACACTTAAACCTTTGTCAACTGTTTTAGATGCTGTCTTAACTTATTTTGAAACAAATGAACAAGTTGTGGTTAGATTAAGGCAAACGTAACTAGTTAACCATTTCCCTCACACAACAAAACTGCAACAGACTATCTTAAGAACATAAAGGCAAAATGTGGAAAAGTTAAATTATTGAGCAGAGGTGAAAGCATAGTAGCAAAGAAGAAATCATTGCGAATAATTTCTTCATTTGCCACAATATTTCCAAAGGCCGTTTGCTCTTCATATGTCAATATACATCTGCATGAGAGAAAGGGTTAAATGAGGTCTTCAGGTTATTTAACAGAGTTGACCAAATAGTGGCAAATGGAAACATTGCTCAATATGAGCAATTTCTCCTTTAAGCCACAATATGTTCAAAATCGCCTGCAACATACATACTGGGACAACTAATACGGTCCCAGATGCATACGTCAAACAGGTGGGTTAGATGAATGACTGAAACGGGGACCAGTATGGGTGGACAGGTGGTTTTCATAACTTCTAAAATTGTCTGGTTTATGTGATTTGAATGGTAACAGAAGTTCAGTTATAGCACGGCAATTTGCCCTGGTAAATTACGAGTTTATTAATTCAGAGCTTTAGATAAGGTGAGTATTTCAATCCCTAAAATCCTTATTTCAAACTCAAACCCTATGCTGTGACTTTTAAATGAGACGATTCTTTTTGAGTACCCACAACATAAGTCCTGGATGAAGCATTAAAGCAATATTGGTCAGTATCTAGTCCTCTGTATCATGACAGCGGTGCATTTGTCGTCCACATTGGGCGCCAAGGCAGGAAGAGTCCACTACTATCGTTCGTTAATCCTGTCGCAATACCAGCAGACTACGTTTTGAAAACATTCTGGCCAAAAGTGAAATTGCTCTTCGCACTTTCTCATTTGGCCACAATTTTTTCTGCTGCAGATTTGTTGTATAAGGAAAAGGGTTAAATCTCATTTAATTAAATAGACAATGTCTTTAATCCTTCTGTGACAAATTAGCGAACAATGTAGAACCAGATCAGACTGGTCAGATGCGCAATTGGGTCTATTCTGGTCATACACTGACCACATATATGTCCTAAAGGTCGGCTTTTGTAGAGAGCTGCTTATTTCACCAAGTCACATGAATAATGACATAAGAATGACAGGGATAATCAGATGGCAAACAGGGGCGATTGATTGATTGATTGATTGATTGGGGTTTAACACCGTTTTTCAATAACTGTTCAGTCATATCACGGCGGCCAGTTCATTTATTTGTGTGTTTCCTGGCTTTCTCACACCAGTAATCCATACAACAATCTTACCAAACAACTGGCTGCTTTTCCACATAGACTATAAGCCCATTGGTGGCAGACGAATGACGCTTGTCACAATGACTTTTGTCAAACATCGGAACGAATGTCGGCCGAGCTAGGGTTCGAACTCACAACGCCTGTATTGGCAGCCCGCGTTGCTACCGACTGAGCTACAGGGGCGATACCAATCGGAAAGCGCGAAGAACAGACTGATTCGGATCCTCGCTTAAAGATCGGTTTGCCGGTGATGTTTTCATTAATACGAATCCACAAATATTCTCCACGGACTATATATAATCCAATTGGAGGTGAACCATGTCTGGGAATCAACCAAATTCAAAATGAACGTGAGCTGTATCATTTCGTAAAGGTGGCATTTAAAAGTTTCAGATTCGATACGCGTGAACTATTGAAACTTGAATGTCACTGAATTAAAAAAGTTTCGAGCACATTCACTGTTACAAACATATTTAATCTATCTTAACCCATTTTTGATCAACTATAATTGTAGGATAATACTTATTCAACTATAGATACGATGTATGGTCGGGAGAGGGATAATAATTCACTCAAAACACTACACAATCATCAAATGAGCCGTCCCGCGAGAAAACTCTTGAAGTATCGACCCGGATCAGTCTAAGCATGCCGCGCAGGCTAACCCGGACAAATACTTTTCGCCTCCTGTGGATTTGCTGTTTCAGGAAGTATTACTCTACACCTCTATCCCCCTCAGACGGAATGTATCGGCTCGGATTAGCCCTCGCGGACTGCGCTGGCTGATCTGGGTCGATAAATTACGCAGAGTCCATGACGTTCGTTTTCTCGTGCAACGGCTCAAATGGAGACGACTGTATCGAGGGCTTGGCACGAAACGGTTGTATCTAAAAACCTATTTTGAAAACCCTGGTTTAGGGGCAATTTTGACCCCTTTGTAAACAATGCAAATTTAGGTGCCATTGCTCAGAACGAGCAATGGCACCTAAATTTCCATTGTTTACCAAGAAAATTGATTTAACGCTTATAAAGACTTTATGGCGAGGTGATTAACCTTGGTAAAAAAATACTAATTTTAGTTACAACCGTTTCACGCCAAGCCCTCGGTATTTGGTTTAATGTTATACAGTTGAAATATCAATCATGAATAAAATAAAAGGTGGAGAAAAGTACTATAAGCTTTAAGCTTTTAATTTCAATCCGCATGTTCTGATATTTGTTTTATATGTCATAGAGTGAGTATATTTTTTGGAAAATAAATACGTTTTAACTTATAAAATATGGTTTACATGTACATACACTGACGTTTAACAAGTACGGACTGTATTTATCAATATATTCGGAAAAGGACGATATTGTATTATTAACCACACCGTTTTCAAAGCTATTCCTTTTAATTGCACTGAATACATGACTATAATGTGTTGATAAAGCGTAATTCGCGGAAGCTGAGATACGCACATTATGTCGCAGGGCTCTAGATAAGGGCTCACTGGCCCTAAGTTATGGGTACTCAAAAGAATCGTCTGTTTAAGACGATTCTTTTGAGTACCCACATCATAGGGTTTGGTTTAACAATAAGAGAGCTGTATACTCCTCCTTATCTAGACATCTGTGTCATATAAACCTTCCGCAATACAAAACTTCTCTTGCGAACGTGCGACTAGCTCCACTTGAACCTGAACCTCCGTGAAGTTGAAAACGAATCTTCAAGTTTGCCATTCTGCTAATCAGAAGTATTTTTCAAAATACCCTTGAAATGTTTCTTGAGAAATATAGCAGAATTAAATAATTGCACGCATCATCGCCACACATGAAACACTTTACTAATAACTTTTCGAAAAATATAGCAATTTTTATTTTCGTCCCAATATATCCATTCTTTATTTCAGAATCATAATAACATTTTTTTTTCAAAATAAACCAAACACTAGTATTTTCAATTTAGAATAGTCCAGCATACGTTTATAACAGGCACTTGATGCAGAATATCCTTAGTGTATGGTTTTTTTGTGTGCCACGACTCATATGTTGAACATATGTGCGCATATTGCGTAATACAGAAAAATGACACTTCGTTTCTAATCGGTTCCTAAGATCTACAGTCAGTAAGTAAATTACTTTAGCAAACAATATAAGATCAGATAAAGATGGCGTCTTACAGTTTACTTATCCCTAATACAGACATCATTTGACGCCCTGACAGCAGATCTCTTTGGAAAACAGTGATTACC
>JASEVX010000005.1:23748424-23766072 GCA_031761405.1 Serripes groenlandicus
CGCAGATAATTCTCTGTGGGGAAAATTCTGATGACATGATTATAATTAACTCGTTAAGATTTTCTTCTGTATTACAATTAGTTCTGTAGTATTGCAAAAAGAATGAATTCACTTTTAGTATGTGATAAAACTAGCTTAGTTCTCTGTTTTTATAAAAGTATAATTCGGTTTCAGGTAATTTTCTTGTTATGTAAAGTAATATTTCAAACTAAATCAACAACAACTGGTTGCTGCGACAGTGGTCATGATGTTTCGTTCATAATACATATCTTAAGCTCAATACAATAAAAAAATAATTGGCGTAAGTTTTAAACACATCTGAAGCAGACGGCTTTTTGAAAACATAGTGACAAAAGAAGAAATTGCACAAAAAGTGCAATTTCTCCTTTTGCCACAATGTTTTCCACTTTTTGTCATAGGTTCTCCATGCAATTATGGAGATTTTCCATTTTTTGACAAAATACGTTCAAAGTCGTCTGCTGCAGAATTGCTGTATGAGGGAAAGGGTTGAGTTAGGGCCTGTCACATACTACTGATGTCCCTCGCAGCACAGAATTAGCAACGACGAGAACATGTTAGCCGTCGATCTTATTTTTAAGTCGAGTAGCAACACAATTGAGTTTTGAACGCCACTTTGACTTTTTACACAACACCGAGCGATATGTTTACATAAGACTTATTTATCAATAAGAGTGGAGTGCTACTTTTCTTTTTTGTTTAAATCTGCGAATTGTGTTAATCTCCCAGAGTGATGTGAGGGATGTTTAACAAGTTCTTTAAATGCCACACATCTCAAACTCTAGAAAATAATCCCTTCCACATACGACACAGATGATCTTATAAAAACATCTGGGCAAAAATATGTGGAAACCTATAATAAAAGAAAGCATAAATTTGTAATGAAGATGACAACATTATGGCAAAAGGTGAAACTGCCCATTACGAGCAATTTCTTTTTTTATCACCATGTTTTTAAAAGTCGTCTGCTGTAAGTTCGTCAGAATGCGTCTGCCGGTGGGTTAACCTGACGATTTCTATGTCAATTTTAAACATTTGTTGGCGATTTTAATTGATAAGTCTGAGGAGGTGGACACACTGTTCATGGTTTTTAGAGTACCCGCCTAGAGACTGAGTGCGAGAGCTCGCTTGTACAATCCCTGACCGTCTCAAATCAAAGACTGTTAAATTGGTAGTAGTGGCTTTCCCTCATTGGCTCTGGGGTTAGCATTACGACTGACTGGCTGGTGTAAGGATAAATGGACCAGTAGTACTGGAAACTAACCCAGCAAAGACCGTGCTATAACTGATGAATTGTTTAAAGCGGCTAGAACACCATACAAAGAAACAAACCAATCGTCTAAACAATAACAGTAACTCAGATACGACACAATTAGAGAGGAAAGCTAATTTGTGTTATCCTTTATTACCTTCATATTAACCCTTTACATATCCAGACAAATGTTTACGCAATAGCAGCAGACGACTTTTGAAAACATTGTGGCCAATGGCGAAATTGCTCTTGATGAGCAATTTCTCCTTTGGCCACAATGTTTTCAGCTTTATTTAACAAATTGACCTTTCTTTTATGTAGATTGTTCAGGTTTATGTCACTATGTTGTCTGCTGCAGATATATTGTATGTGGGAAAGGGTTAATGATGATTATTTGTTTATACAAATTACATTGATAAATTCTCATTTCAATTCCGCAGGTGATTTCATTTGGGAATATATTCTAAAAGTAGCATGTATCATGTACATCTGGTGCGGGGGAAATTTTGTTTTAAATACACTTAATGCTAGAAAAGGTTTATTTTAAAGTTACAAGAGGAAACATAGATGAACAGATAAGTCACCATTAAACGATAATAAACGCCAAGTTGAATACATCGTTAAATTCCTATAAACCCTTTGCACTCATACAACAAGTCTGCAACGGACGACATTGAAAAAATCTAGGAAATATATTAAAAATATTCAAGGACGAAAGTATAATTATTGAATATATATGAAGACATTGTAAGAAAAGGAAACATTTCTCCTTATGATACATTTCTTTTTCTGCCATGATGTTGCGGTAATAATGCTGCAGATGCGTCAAAATGAGTCTGCAAGTTGGAAAGGGTTAACCCTTATCTGAGAGTTATCGACTACATGCATCATCGTTCCCGGTTTAAGATAACATGTAACATATTTGTCGACTAGTCTTTACACGGTTCATAAGCTGATAATGTGGAATAATATTTGTCTGCAGGAATATAAGCATTTATCTTCGTCCGCACTGTTTGCAATTGCGGTAAAGTCTCGTGCAAACAGGTACCGCAAATGATGTTTGACCCCTTTCTACATAGGCCTACAACAAATCTGCAAATCAACAGACGACTTCGAAAACATATAGATAGATAAACGTTTGTAAAAACTATACGAATGAAAGTTATTGTATTGAATTAAGTTTAAGACATTGTTGCAAAATGAGAAATTGCTCATTATGAGCAATCCCTCCTTTTGACAAAGTGTTTGCAAAAGTCGTCTGCTGCAAACGTGTCATAAGGCCACTTTTAACTTGAAATGGTTAACCCTTTCCCTCATATGGCAATTCTGCAGCAGACGACTTTGAACATATTTTGTTAAAACATAGAACATCTCCATAATTGAATGGATAACCTATGACAAAAAGTGGAAAACATTGTGACAAAAGGAGAAATTGCACGTTTTGTGCAATTTCTTCTTTTGTCACTATGTTTTCAAAAAAGCCGTCTGCTGCAGAGGCGTCAGAAAGCGTCTATATGAGGGAAAGGGTTAACATAACGTCATATTAGCAATATAAAGGGCCATATCATCACAAGTATGAGAGAGTCAACCGTTGGCCACTGTACTTGGACTGGTTTGCTTATCTTTATTGCTCATTCTTTCGACATGCTTGGCGTAAAACGGCTTAATTAATTGCTTTTCCTTCCATTAAACCTATCTGCTCGCTTAATATGCAGTGCAAGCTATACTGCGATGGCAAATACACTCAATGTTTGTGTGTATTAATATTTAACTTGTAAATCCCCTAGGTGGTGTATTTATAATGATCTCATCCTCGGGAACGGAAGAGACAGGTTTAAGTCCCAGTCGGGTCAAAATAAAGACTTTAAAAGACGATAGAACAGACCCTTAACGACATTTAACCCGTTCCCTCGTACGACAATTATGCAGCAGACGACTTTGAACATATTTTGTCAACAAATAGAAAATCTCTATAATTGAATGGATAACCCATGACTAAAAGTGGAAAACATTGTGTCAAAAGGAGAAATTGATCGTTTTGAGCAATTTCTTCTTTTGTCACTATGTTTTCAAAAATCCGTCTGCTGCAGAGGCGTCAGAAAGCGTCTATATGAGGGAAAGGGTTAAGTCGGGGCCTCGCATTAATCCTTGGTATAGATTCGATTATTTTAATCAACTAAAAGTGCAGTGACGATCGGACGTTTCTTTAGTCGGATTAAATTGCTAAGCAATTAAACCGGACTATTGCGGTCAAAACGAATGTTGATCGTACAGTCGCCAGTAAAAAGTGCGCGCACTGTTAAATAGCTCACCAATTCTTATTGAATACTCAAAATAATGTCATGTGTGAATGACTTCATAATTACGCAGTTACTGCAAAAACATGCCTCTGGAAACACACATATGTATGGCTTTGATTCAATAAAAACTGTTACATGAAAATGTGATCCGTCTGCAGCAGACAGTTTAAACACATTGGGGAGGAGACATATCTCAAAAATATGTATTTGACTGTTCAGTATGAGTGGTGTGTCTTCGAGGCAAATGGCTCTAAGATTACCCTTTCCCTCATATAGACGCTTTTTAGAAGCCTCTGCAGAAGATGGCCTTTTAAAAAACATAGTGACAAAAGAAGAAATTGCTCAAAACGAGCAATTTCTCCTTTTGCCACAATGTTTTCCACTTTAAGTCATAGGCTATCTATTCAATTATAGAGATTTTCTATTTTTTGACAAAATATGTTTAAATTCGTCTGCTGTAGAATTGGCGTATGAGGAAAAGGGTTGAAATAGGAAAATGAAAACCGCTGGGATAATTGTCTTTTTATACAATATGTTTATTTAGAGATTTTAAGTCGCAATACTTTCAACATTTGACCCTCGTGAAAGTTTAGATCGACGAACAATTCACGTACAATCTGAGCATTGACTGCTCTGTGTCCCGACGTCGTTCTGATTAAATTGTGTACGTATAGACTGACAGAATCAGATCTACAATACTCGTTTACCTTGCATTACAAAATATGGAGATGGAAAAAAAGAAGAAAAGAAGTAGCAATTACACCAGCATTTCCTCATTTTTGCCATTATGTTTTCATACATCGTTTGCAGCATGTAAGACTATTAAAGAAAGAACATATTGTACTGTGCCAAGTCTTATTTCATTATACATTTCATTATATATTTCATTTGCAAATGTAAATAGAGATCCCAGAATTGGATCATAATGGTTGGAGCAGCCAAAAACGTGACGGATTTTGCTTAACCCTTCTCCACGTATAACAAATCTCCGGTAGACGAATGCAAGTCTATAGACAAACATATGAAAGAATCTCTAAAACTGAAACAGATTTGAAAACACTGTGGTAGAAGGAGAGATTGTTCACCATCAGCATAATTTCTTTTGGTCACAATGTTTTTCAAAAGTTGTCAGTCGCAGATGTCTTACTGAAATAAATAACATATTTATGGAACAATTCTTGGTACATATTGATACAGAGCGGGGATAAATATAGATACATTTCCCGCAACCCTGAGCGCCAAGGAGGGCAGCCATCACTACCATTTTTAAAGTATTTGGAATGATTGGCTGGTTATCGAACCCGCGACCCCCCGGCTCCCGAGGCGGACGCTCTACCACTGCACCACCAAGTCAGTTAAATATAAAAGTCGCGCATAACAGTAAATGCAAATGTAACTTTACTCGACCTCTTAACTCTTTCAGCGCCAAAGGCAATATTGAGCTTTTTGCAAACAATGCAGATTCAGGTGAGTCAGCTCGTAATGAGCTGTCTCACCTGAAATCTGCATTGTTTGGCTGTGAGTTATAAAAAATATTCCAAAAATCCTATAACATGAAAATAGAGTCGTCCGAGTTTGAACATAGAAGAGTCTACTTTAAACAATTCGGCGCTGAAAGGGTTACGAAAGTTGAATAAAAACAACATACGGTCGCATAACCCTGTACGTTAGTATATGATGTTTTGGGGTCAACATGAAATTAAAGAATGTGTTCAACGTGTTTCTGAAAAATGGAAATATAAAAAGATCAAAGCGCCGATGGCACAGTAGTGGCGATCGTGTAGAAAATCCTGCAAAAGTAACAAGCAGTATCTCGGTGTAGGCCTTGCGATTTTTGGGATAGGGGCGTTTCGCCACTATCTCATAGCGAAGCTGCTTTCGAAAAGTCGGATTAAAAGCTGCAACCGCAGTCCACATGTGTATACCTACACCAAAATCGAGTTTTGATTGGTTATAATCTGCCTTTTCAACGATTTCATTGGTTCGACCGAATCACAAAACCCTCCGCTTGCATAAATTTATAAGACAAAATAGTTTCTATGAATGAAACTCACTCTGAACTATGGTTGACCTCAATGTCAGTAGTGTGAGGTAACGTCGACCGTTCTGTGACCCCATTAGTTTACAACAGTCGACTTATAGAGAAATGTGCAAAGCACTGTAAATACAATTATTGAAAGGAGTTGAAACCATTGTGGCAAAAGTAGAAATTGCCTACGAAAAGCAATTTCCCCTTTTGTCACAATGTTTTCGATTGTCGTCTGCTGCACATGCGTCTGTAAGCGTCTGTAGGCGGAAAATGGTTACATCCTTCCCATGGAAGCGAAACCCTTTCCGTGATACTATAACAGTTCGAATATTTAAAAAATATTGTTGAAAATGGAGCTATTGCTGACAATGAGCAATTCCTCCTTTTCACACAATGCTTTCAAACACGTTTCAAATTAATTCTTTTCATATTTAAACGTTTTACTATGGACGTTCTTTCCCTCTTTCTCCCTTCCGGACACATTTTGAATAACATGCTAGAGATGAATGATTACGAGCAATTTTGCCTTACATCAATGGGAAAAATATATAGTTGAAACCTTTGTGGAAAAAGAGGAAATGGGTCATGATAAACAATTCTGCAGCCGTCTGCTGCACATGCGTCAAAAAGCGACTGTAAGCGGGAAAGGGTTGAACCGTTCCCGTTATAGCTACTTAGTTACAAACAAATGTTGAAAGTATATTTGCAAACGGAGCAATTGCTGACAATGAGCAATTCCTTCTTTTCAAACAATGCTTTGAAACATGAATCAATTTGTTTCTATAACCTAGATAACGAAAACATTTGTCTACAGTTATTATTTTAACCTTTGCCCCTTTTAGACACATTTGACTAACCTTAACAGATGAATGATAATCAACAAGTTTGTCTTTTTCCACAATGTTTTCATCACTATTCAAAATCATACTTTTATTAATTCAGGTCAATAGTTATGCCTTAGTTCAATGTTGTTTGCTGTATATTTAGTCTATGTGGTCAAGGTTAAGGAATACTGTAAACAAACTTGTTACAACATAATTCGTCCAAAGAGAGAGGTCCTACTGTGTATACATGCCATGAAATAATGTTACAAACGGTCTCACCGCTACTGGGGAATTGTTGGTAAAACAGGTCGCGTTTTGTGTTGAATATTCTCATGTGTCGCTGTATGTAGACCCTACTATGAAATAGAAATTAAATCTACAAATGATAGATAAGTTAATTTCAACATTGATTGATTGGGATTTAACGCCGTTTTTAACATTTCTTCAGTCATATCACGGCGACCAGTTCACCTACAAATGTATTTCCTGGTTTTCTCAAACCAGTACTCCTCACAACAATCTTCCCAAGCAACTGGCTGCGTTTCCACATAGACTTAGCCATTGGTGAAAGACGAATGACGCATGTCGCATTGACTTTTGTCAAACGTCGGAAAGAAATTTGGCCGAATTTGTCAACACATCCGAGTTATAACCGCAAGGTCATTATTTATTTTATTATTGAGAAGCTTCTAGCGATTTTGGGACTAAAATTATAATGTATATGCATTTGCGTTAATTTAAGACTCAACGTTCATCAACGTGTAATATAGTCCTAGATGTATCTGTTGACAAATAAACTAGAAATGTAGTCTAAATAGGTTTTTGAAAATTAACCTTGACGGTCCGGTCCCGTTTCGGAGATACAATTAAATTGCAAATACTTTACAAATACCATAATCTAAGCTGACGTATTTTGACGCATCGAACCAGTCTTCTGTAATCAATACTTGAGTTGTCTCCGTCTGTAAAGCTTGGAGGTATAATCCGGCGTCCGGCCGGCTGTCTGCCTGAATGTGCATTCGTCCGTCCGTCATGGATTGCATGTATTGGTTAACACGTTGTTTCTGTATGGCAGATTTATTTCAAAGTGGTCACAATTATACCCGTGTGATCAGGAGAACGGCAAAGTACTAGGTACATAACTCTGGTCTGTTTTTTCAGTTATCTCCATTTTTCCTTATTTAGTTCAGCGATTGTCTCAATTAACTTTCATTTTATCAATTTCAAACTTGGTTTGTATGTAACTTATGACCTACAGATTTGCAGTGCACCATTACCATAAATTAAGCATGCTGCGTTTGGAGTGTGTATATTTTTGTCTTTCAATGTTCTCCCTTATTATATGCAACACATGCGTTCCGTGAAATTCCCTTTTTCGTTAATGAGTGCTTCCCCAAGATTTGTACTTCGTCAAATCTAATCTGTTTTTTAGGTGTAAACTCAATTTTTTCATTTCTTCGGTTATTGTCTCAATATATGTCTAATATATCAATTTAAGACTTGGTGTATAGGAAACTCAGAGCTGCAATTGTGCAGTGCAAAAGAAACATAACTCTATCATGCTTTCGATCGTCTTTCATTTATCAGCATGATTACAATATGCATTGTGGATCTTTAGTGATTTCTGAACTAGAAATATTTTAATTAAGGGTAGCTGCTCGGGTTTTTTTTGTCAATATTTTGTCCTTCGATATTTTGTTTATACAAGAAAAGGGTAAAATGTTGACAAATGAGGTATATGTTATTGGCAGGCAATATGTGTTGCTTCAAACATTTTTGGTTTGGTTTGTTTAAAGGTCATTGTTTCATTGTTTCAACAATGTTTGTCCATATGATCTATGCCATATGTTTTCAATTTACATATGCCCCCTATACCATCAGCGCTTTCAGCGCTTTGATTAATATATATAGGCATATATACGATAATGCTCGATCTCCAACTCAATTCGGCTACACTTTCAGCATTGAATGCTAATTTTCGCTGCATGACATCGTGTCCTTTAAACTTTTGTAAACCATCATCTAGACGCTTTCATATATTGCAACAGCTACAAAATAAAGCGTTTATAATATTGAGATTTAAGAACAATCGATAACCATTCTCGCGAGCTATTTATAGAACCTTTTGGAATTTCCATTTTGGCGAGGTGTTTTGAGAGTACCTTGCATGGCAGATAGAACGCGCAATGATATTTATTATCTGCTCAAACATGAAGAAAGATAATATTTACATATGTTAACTCTATGTAGATATTATCTCGATAAACCTCAAATCTAAGTATTAATCCGATATCAAAGAAACATTATATGATTATTATTAATCGTGTCTCTGCATCACTGATGGAACTATATATTTGGCGGTTTAACGGATGTAGGTTAATTGGTTTGCAGTATTGCATAACAAGTCAACGGGCTGTTCAAAACTGTAAACTATTTCTTTGTTGATGTTTCTGTTAGCATTGTGGCGATTTGTCAACCAAATCGCCACAAAAATTATACGAATTTAAAAACATGGTGGAGAAAGCAGACAATCTCCTTTTGTAAAAATGTTTTCATGTCTCGACTGCTGCAAAGGCTTAAACTGTCGTATACATCATGGGGCGGGTAAATAGTTAATCAGATGGCACGCTTAAATATAAATAAAATAAGATAATGGTTGTATTATCAAAGGCAGGATCTACAGCATACGTCAACGAGTATGTGTAGTGCGATATATACGACCCTTTCCCACATATAGACGCTTTCTGACGCCTCTATAGCAGACGACTTTTGAAAACTTGTGACAATAGAAGAAATTGCTCAAAACGAGCAATTTCTTCTTTTGCCACAACGTTTTCAATTCTTTTTAAATAAGTAAACTCTCATTTATGGAGATTTTTCACGTTTTTGTAAATATGTTTTCAAAGTCGTCTGCTGCAGATTTGTTGTGTGCGATAAAGGGTTAAGTAAAATTGTAGATGTGCTGTATGTGGGAAAGGGTTAAATAAGCAAATGCAAGTAAAAGATAATTTTATCTATAATGGTGTACACCTACAGGTTGGCAGACTATAAACTTATGTATAGTACAGCTGGTTGCAAACAGACTGCAACATCTTCCAAATCCATATGCGCTCCCTTAACGCCCTACCATAGATACAAAGTAACCACATTGGTGGCGTAGTGGTAAATTGTCCGCCTGCCGCCTGGTCATTAGGAGACAAGGGTTTCTTTCCAGATGGGGGTCATACATGTAATAAAGAGACGGTCGTGATTTCCCTTCTTGGCGGTCTGGTTTGAGGGGACATGCCCGGCTGTAGCTTTTCCGGGAACTCATAACAGAAAATACAAAAATACGCGGAAAATACACGGAAACCGTGGAAAAACCATGGAAAAAAACAAGGAATTTAATGTTAAAATGCGGAAATGCTGGAAATGTGTCCGAATACTCCGGGGTCCCGGAACCATTCCAGCATGTCCATGGAACCGTTCCGGGGTGTCCATGGATATTTTCCAGGGTTTCCATGAAACTTTTCCGGGTTGTCCATGGAATTTCCGGGTTTTCCACATAAATGTCCTGGAATTTCCATGGAAAGTGTCAGATTATCCCTGGAAAGTTGTCCGAATACTCAGGGGATTTTCCATGGAATTTGGAAAGTCTCCCCGGAAAACCTACAGCCGGGTAGTTCGACTGATGCGATTGTGTCAGGATACCTGGCCAGCAGTTCTGCTGCATGTAATTGACAAAGGTAACACGTCATATGAGCCGTCCCCCGCGAGAAAACCAACATTGTGGACTCAGCGTAAAGTATCGACCCGGATCAGCCTAAGCATGCCGCGCAGGCTTACCCGGATATACACTTTTCGCTTCCTGTGGATTTTCTGTTTCAGGAATCATTACTCTATACCTCTATTCCCCTGAGACGGAATGTGTCGGCCCAGATCAGTCTGCGCGGACAGCGCAGGCTGATCTGGGTCGATACATTACGCAGAGGTGGTTTTCTCGCGTGACGGCTCAATTATTACAATCTTAAGTGAAATGATATTGATGAAGGCGTAAAAACACCATTCCAACAAACGCATCAATGGTATGAGAACAATTCGTTCGTTCATTTGACGTTGGTTTTATAGACCATTTCCGAGAAAATTCCCTCGAATCAAACACTACTTCTCAGATCGACAAGCAATACCGTTTTTGCGACCAGTGTAGACCCTAAACTATTCGCCATTTTAGTCGTATCAGGCTTTAAGAAACCAGTATTTGGGTATTTTAACTCTTTCCCACATACGACAAATGAGCAGCAGAGGACTTTGAAAACATCAGGTTAAAAACATGGAAAATCCCTATTAATGAAGGTATAAATACTGAACAAAAGTGAAAATATTGTGACAAAAGGAGAAATTGCTCATCATGTCCATCATTTCTCATTTCGTCACAATGTTGACACCAGAAAGCGTCTATATGCAGGATAGGGGTGACATGAATTCCCAGGCAGATTTATAGCTACCACAGACCTCTAGATAAGAAAAGTATTTCACATCGGCAAATCCTTATATGACACTCGAAACCTATGTTGTGGGTACTCAAAAGAATCGTCTTTTTGAGTACCCACAACATAGGATTTAATTGCGCTGTAATATATATTAGGGGATAACTACCAGTCTACTCCTCTGTACCCGTACAATAATAACGTTAACCCTTTCCCTCATACGACAATTTTGCAGCAGATGACTTTGAACATATTTTGTCAAAAAAAGAAAATCTCTATAATTGAATGGATAACCTATGACAAAAAGTGGAAAACATTGTGTCAAAAGGAGAAATTGCACGTTCTGTGCAATTTCTTCTTTTGTCACTATGTTTTCAAAAAGCCATCTGCTGCAGAGGCGTCAGAAAGCGTCTATATGAGGGAAAGGGTTAAGGTTGTTTTTTACCTTGATTTCCACTCATGTACAACCAATTCAACCTTTATATACATAAAAATTATCGGATTAGTGGTAAACCATTTTTATCTACCAAACAGGGAACAATTAAATCTAAAGAGATAAATCGGTTAAGAAAACATGCTGCATTCTACTTGTCATTATCCGACTTTATTATTACAATCTTATTATTGGCATTGTAGAAGGCCGATATTGCTTTTCCGGTTAACAATGAAATCTGGCGAGAAAGGGTCCAACACTTACACATTATGACGTTTACTTAGTACATTGTGCTTTTAAAAATAAATATATAGAGCACGTTAAAGGGAGATAATACACTGGGACAGATTGATCATGTATGAGTTATCCATCTTTAAAACAGGCAACATAACAAGCCAGTTGCTTTTCCCCCCATTACGCTGGTCATTTAAAGTTATTCTTTTCACGTTGCCATTTTTCTTATTAGTAGATTTGTGCCATTTTCGCGAGAAAATCCAATACGGCTCTTCAAGAAAAGTTATTCTTTTAACTGTTGTCCAGGTAAAGACGACGATGAACAGCATCTGCTTATTATACTAAATATGCATTATAACAGTGTGTTTGTGAACAGCATATATTTAAATCAGCCTACGTATTCGGTGAGTCCAATCTTGATCGACATTGCTTGTTAGTTATTAATACAATTTAATTCAAGACTTATCCATAAAAGCAGGAATTTAGCTGGCTTAGGGTTAAAAAACAAACAGAAATCATAAATTTTGCCAAGTTCTCAAGTGTTTGTGGACTACTCATTGCTATATATCAGCCGTTCCTCGAGCAAACCAACATGGTGGACTCTGCTTAACGTATCGACCCGGATCAGTCTAAGCATGCCGCGCAGGCTAACCAGGACAGACACTTTCCGCCTCCTGTGGATTTTCTGTTTCATGAATCATTACTCTATACCTCTATCCCCCTGGGACGGAATGTATCGGCCCGGATTAGCCTGCGCGGACTGCTTAGGCTGATCTAGGTCGATACATTACGTAGAGTCCACAATGTTGGTTTTCTCGTGGTATGGCTCATATAAATACATCGGTAGCGAACCATGCAGACCATGATTAGCCTATATGAATGTGCAGGTTGAAGTTGGTCCACACTGTTCGTAATTATGGCATTAACGTAACCCTTTCCCTGTTAAAGACGATTTCTGACGCCTCTACAGCAGATGCCTTTTTGAAAACATCGTGACAAAAAGGAGAAATTGCTCAAAACGAGCAATTTCTCCTTTTGCCACAATGTTGTGAACTTTTACAGTAATTATACCTACAATTATAGAGATTTTCCATATTTTTTAGTAGACATTTTCAATGTCGTCTGCTGCAAATTTGTCCTATGTGGGAAAGGTTTAAGTCGAGCATTACATATTTCGCGAATGTTGTTTAATGTCCCGTATGTCACGATTATTATTAAATATGTGATGACTACATATAGTTACAGATAAATGGACCCTTAATGCTTAACTTAACCATGTTTCATTCCTGAGCATTCAATGTCAAGCTTAAGTCGTTCACTGCCAAATTCCACAAAATTGGATCATTCCGGTTTTCGTCCAACAGGAAATTTCATAAAATGTTATGTCTAAATGGCAAACAATGCAGATTCCATGTTGTTACAGTTCAATGGACCATTAATGCTTAACTTAACCATGTTTCATTCCTGCACATACACGGTCAAGCGTAAACATGATTCTGCCAATAAAATAAATCGAAGTAGATAACCTGTTTAAAATGTATGAACAAGTGAAGAACAATTTTCGAGGAACGAACCCAAAATCGATTCATCGCGGAAACATTTTTCTTACAACAGAAATTGGAAAATTTCTTGTAAAAAATGGCAAACACATGAACATTAACAACTTCGAAGTAACCACCAAGTACGTATAATTAGAATACACGCGATAGTATTTATCTTGAGTAACCCTTTTATCAGCATACATTTACTTCGTGTTGGCCGCTTCTAGCAAAAAGGGTTCGAATTCGACTCTCCGGTTTGGCATCATCTAACAAACATTTCTTTCCCACAGGAAAACGACTTTGCAAATATCTAAGCAAAAATATTGAACACCTCTACAATGAAAGTTTAATTTTGGATATAATTGCATTGTGGCAAAAGAAAAAAATGCTCACAATGAAAACGAGCTGTCTCTCCAGAAATATGCATTGTTTGCCACTTAGACATTAACTTTTACTAAATTTACTGTTGGACGAAAAATGGAGTGGTCAAATTTTCAACATGAACAAAGTCGACTTTGTGAAATTCAGTAGTGAAAGAGATAATGTACAATGCAATGTTTATACGTAGATGTCAATATGTTTATATTTGGGCTTGCGTTCAAAATGAACTTGTATCTTTAGGTCACAATATACCAAATAGATTCATTCTTTGCTTCCATGTAAATCAACAAGTTTCAACCCACAATTGTCACACTTTATAAGCGTTTCTCAGGTAGAACACCCTATATCATTGAAGATAGTAACCTATAAGCTTTAAAATAATCCAAAGAAAATGAGGGTGTGTGTGTGTGTGTGGGGGGGGGGGGGGGGGGTCATGTATTATGCAGGAAAGAACTCGACCCGTGAAGATGGTGATCGTCATTTTGAACGCAATCGAGCGAGGCTAAAATTGGTTTCCTATATACTATCGTTTCACTTTCACACAAGGTTAAAATGCCAACAATTATTAAATCAAACAATTCCCGTGCATCTTAAACATATTTACAAAGTAGTTACAACCACCACATATTCAATGCAGTCCGGGGGAAGATGAACAACCATTTCTAGGCAAACAAAGTGTTTTTTATTTTGTATGGACCTACTTAACCTGGCCCGCGGATGTCTTTGGCGTAATTTGACCTATAGATTATTCATTGGCAATAAGTAAAGTACTTAAAGATACGTTTGACAAGGCTGATTAATACGCATTTATTAACATTTTACCTGCTGCAGACGGTAGATGACGTCAACTCATATACATTTAACGACATATGGAAACTGTATCGGAGAATGTGTACATACTCAGAGATTTTCTTAATATTAACTAACATTACTGTGAATCAAAATCAGTCTTCCACGTTTCCAGATGTCACAGGCTTCTCAAAATGTTTTGAACATCAGGCATCACTTTAATATCTTGTCATGTATAGTGTTTCAATGTTATTATAAAACCACATTACCACTGGCTAGACGAGCTCTTTCGAAACCGGAACTTGGTAATTTGTGACCGAGATGGTTTCGAGATGTTACCCAGATCCAACTGTGAGTGTGGCAAAGGGAGAAATTGTTCATTATGACAAATTTATTCTTTTGCCACAATGTTTTCAAACGTCATCGGCTGCAAGAGTGTCAGAAAGTTTCTGCTTGTGGGAAAGGGGGTTAAACAACGTTTTCGTAACATGGCGTGCGCGAATTCAGTGATCAATACTTGATAACAAACAAGACCACAATTAGCATGCAGTATAACCGTGGTCAACATTGTTCGATATTGATATAAATACTATTTAGTAAAACACAGTCCTTACATTCATAACAACGTGAAGAAAGACCAGGAGTGATAATACCGGCTTCAATAATTCAGCAGTAAAAATCATTTTGGTTTCTTTTTATATTTTTTCAAACTCCGCAATAATCAAATTAAATGATTAACCCTAAATCAATGAATTAATCCATTTGGGAATACATTCACAATTTAAATCGGCAAACCTTATCCTTTTTCCTGATAAAATGGAACGTGCTAAAGTCCACACAAACATCAAAACTGGTACATATATATAATGATGCTGTACAAGTTGCAACCACGTGTGTGAGTTACATGTTACATACGTAATGCATTTCTTCCAAATTTTATGAAATATTGCAGTACATGGCGACGGTATATAAAATAACTTAGTTTTTGCCATTTTTAGTTGGGAGCCACTCGGTTTTCAAAGTGTAAAAGGGTTGAAATTTCCATTTCGACATGTTTAACAAGATAATTTCTACTCTGACAAGATGATTATCACACTGACGCCATCGGGATGATTATAAGCATAGGACTAGATAAGGAGGAGTAAACAGGTCTTTTACCACCGATATTTATCTTATGACTCAGCCAAACGCTATGTTGTGGGTGCTCAAAAGAATCGTCTCACTGAGACGATTCTTTTGAGCAATCACAACATAGGGTTTGAGTATCAAATAAAGATTTTAGAGTTTGAAATACTCAGATTATCTAGGGCTCTGTTATAAGTTAAGGCAAACTCGTGAGGGAAACCTCTAAAACGCGTCAATAGATGATTGAATGAATCACCATTGAAACACTACCGAATAATTAGGTTTGAAAAATGAATATCCATAGAGAATATTGAGGGGAATATTGAGACGTGAATTGGTAACATTGCACTAAAACATGGACGATAGCTAGCTTATGAAATGAAGTGGTGACCACATACACGCAGACAAACCTGAATAGGAAAACGCATTATTATGGAACAGAGTGACCGAACCCCGGTAGCTTAGTCGGTCGCGACGCGGGCTGTCAATCCAGGAGTTGTGAGTTCGAACCACAGGTCGGCCAACATTCTTTCCGTCGTTTGACAAAAGTTATTGTGACAAGCGTCATTCATCTCCTATCAATGGGCTGGCTAAAAGTCTATATGGAAAAGCAGCCAGATGATTAGTAAGATTGTTGTGTGGAAAGCCAGGAAAAACACACGAGTAGGTGAACTGGCCGCCGTGATATGACTGAATTTTATTTAAAAAGGGCGTTAAACCCTAATAAATCAGATCAAATGGAACAAAGTGACCAGTATTGTTGGAACAAATTTGTTATTTCCAAATGATGCTTTCACCGTTCTCAAAATACTTCAAGGGCCATGCCGTTGTTGGAAGATGGAACATAATCATTTTGTTCTTGAAAAAATAATATTTCACGCGAACCGTAACCTATCTGTCTCGTACGTCTTGTACTGATTGGTTTTGGATGATAACAGATCGATATGAAGTACTGACACAGTAAATCAGTGTGATTAACTTTCCACTTTACTTGTTAGTCTTAATAATCCCCAGCGTCTACTAAGATACATCGGTTTTTATTTGGTATTTTGATAAATCTGATGTCTATCCTTAAAACGAATTAATTATCACAATTGATGGCACACACTATGTTTGCTCAGTGACATATTTCCTATCTGAGCCTTTACTGATTACATTTGTAACCTGACCCGTTTTTGCATCCCAGGCTAATGTGCAATTTACTTTATCTAAACAGAATCTAAGGATGTCTTCTAATATTGTAGGTATCTCCTTACCGGAAAAAGGTGTACTTTTGTATTCTCATATACTTTTATTTGTTTTACGCAATAAAACGTGGTAAGATAAATGACAAGACATGGCATGGCATTACGTGAAGACATATGTGTGTCATTTAGATACAAATCTTCTTTCACCTGTTAGGATCAGATTACGGTTATACCCCTTTCCAAGATACAAACAATTTGCAGCAGAAGATTTTGAAAACACATTGGCAAAAAGTGTGAAAAATCTCCATACATAAGTGTTCAGATATTAAATTAGGTTAAAAAAAATCATTTTGGCAAATTCAGAAATTGCTCATTATGGTCTATTTTATTTTAAAGCCATCATGTTGTCAAGAGTCGACAACTGCAGAAGTTGCAGAGCGTTATACACGAAATTAAGCTATTTGAAACACCCATGTTTGACCAACTGTCTCAAATATGAGCTGTCCCGCGAGAAAACCAACATTATGGTCTCTACGTAATATATCGACCCAGATCAGCATGTGCAGTCCGCGCAGACTGATCCGGGCCGACACATTCCGTCTCAGGGGAATAGAGGTATAGATTAATGATTCCTGTAACAGAAGATCCACAGGAGGCGAGAAGTGTCTGTCCGGGTAAGCCTGCGCGGCATGCTTTAGCTGATCCGGGTCGATACTTTACGCAGAGTCAACATTGTTGGTCTTCTCGCGGGACGGCTCAATGCAATTCCGGTTCGAACCCAAGCTCGGTAAAACATTCTCCTCGACGTTGCGTCATTCGTCATCACCCATCGCCGGACGAATAGTCTATGTAAAAAAGCAGCCAGTTGCTTGGAAAGTCTGCTGTGGGGGAAACCAATGTGAGGTGAACTGGTCACCGTTATATTACATATTGTTGAAAACGGCTTTAAACCCCAATCAATCGATCAACTAAGGTCTCATCTTCACGAGTACACGGGTTAACCAGAATATATCCGATAGCAATGCTTGGCGCCCTGTTAAATGACATATTAGTATGGATCAGATTTGAT
>JASEVX010000005.1:23766272-24022989 GCA_031761405.1 Serripes groenlandicus
CGCCATGCTATAAAATGTCGTTTTGTTTGCATTGTAGGGATTTTGATCTTGGAAGCGAGTTGTTGCATGACTAAATAAGTGTGGAAAGTGGTATAAAATATATACATGTGGGAAAGGGTTGGTATGTTTTAAATGGTCTTCGCACCTCTGCAGGCCAAATCCCTTTCGGCGGTACAGTGAACGATATTCCCACGTGCATAAACAACTCCCTATAAATGAACTATCGAAAACATTGTGATAAAAACAGCCATTGCTCATCATGTTTTCAAAGGTCGTTCTGCTTGCATTGTTGGGGTTTTAGGCCGTTTTCAACAGCGTGTATGCCCAATCGCCATCACAGTGCACCTACTCATGTTTTCTGGGTGATTCTACCCAGCTAGGCAATAGGACTGAAAACAGTGTGGTAAGAGGCGCCATTGCTCATCATGTTTTCAACAGCATTTATATTAGATAGCCCTCGCTGCTCACACACACATGCTTCCTGGGTGAATCAGCCCATCTACGCGATAGGACTGAACACAGTGTGGTATAAGGAGCCATTGCTCATGATGTT
This sequence comes from Serripes groenlandicus, assembly GCA_031761405.1. NCBI lineage: Eukaryota > Metazoa > Mollusca > Bivalvia > Cardiida > Cardiidae > Serripes > Serripes groenlandicus. The sequence continues at coordinate 23,766,826 of JASEVX010000005.1, forward strand.
TTCAACCGTATTTATATTAGATAGCCCTCACTGCTCACAAACACATGCTTCCTGGGTGAATTAGCCCATCTACGCGATAGGACTGAACACAGTGTGGTATAAGGAGCCATTGCTCATGATGTTTTCAAAGGTCGTTTTGATTGCGTTGTTTGTTTGTTTTTAGGCCGTTTTCAACAGCATTTATGTTAAAAAACCCTCACTGCTCACAAACCCATGCTTCCTGGGTGAATCATCCCATCTACGCGATATGACTGAAAACAGTGTGGTATAAGGAGGCATTGCTCATCATGTTTTCAAAGGTCAATGTGATTGCATTGTTGGGGTTTAAAGGCCGTTTTCAACAGCATTTATGTCCAATCACTCTCACAGTTCACAAACTCACGGGACCTGGGTGAATCAACCCAGCTATGCGTTAGGACTGAAAACGGTGTGGAAAGAGGAGCCATTGCTAATCACGTTTGTTTGTATTGTTGGGTGTTTTACGCCGTTTTCAACATCATATATGTCCAATCACGCGCACTGTTCACATACGCATGCGTCCTGGGTGATTCAATCCAGCTACTCAATAGTACTGAACACACTGTGACAAAGGGAGCAATTGTCCGCCCTGCTTTCAGAGGTCGTCTTGTTTGTATTGTTGGGTGTTTAAGGCCGTTTTCAACATCATTCCAGTCATACCACCCCCGTCAGTTCACACACTCGTGATTCCTGGGTGAATCAACCCAGCTATGAAATAGACCTGAACACATTGTGGCAAGAGGAGCAATTGTCCGCCATGCTATAAAATGTCGTTTTGTTTGCATTGTAGGGATTTTGATCTTGGAAGCGAGTTGTTGCATGACTAAATAAGTGTGGAAAGTGGTATCAAATATATACATGTGGGAAAGGGTCGGTATGTTTTAAATGGTCTTCGCACCTCTGCAGGCCAAATCCCTTTCGGCGGTACAGTGAACGATATTCCCACGTGCATAAACAACTCCCTATAAATGAACTATCGAAAACATTGTGATAAAAACAGCCATTGCTCATCATGTTTTCAAAGGTCGTTCTGCTTGCATTGTTGGGGTTTTAGGCCGTTTTCAACAGCGTGTATGCCCAATCGCCATCACAGTGCACCTACTCATGTTTTCTGGGTGATTCTACCGAGCTAGGCAATATGACTGAAAACAGTGTGGTAAGAGGCGCCATTGCTCATCATGTTTTCAACAGCATTTATATTAGATAGCCCTCACTGCTCACACACACATGCTTCCTGGGTGAATCAGCCCATCTACGCGATAGGACTGAACACAGTGTGGTATAAGGAGCCATTGCTCATGGTGTTTTCAACCGTATTTATATTAGATAGCCCTCACTGCTCACAGACACATGCTTCCTGGGTGAATTAGCCCATCTACGCGATAGGACTGAACACAGTGTGGTATAAGGAGCCATTGCTCATGATGTTTTCAAAGGTCGTTTTGATTGCGTTGTTTGTTTGTTTTTAGGCCGTTTTCAACAGCATTTATGTTAAAAAACCCTCACTGCTCACAAACCCATGCTTCCTGGGTGAATCATCCTATCTACGCGATATGACTGAAAACAGTGTGGTATAAGGAGGCATTGCTCATCATGTTTTCAAAGGTCAATGTGATTGCATTGTTGGGGTTTATAGGCCGTTTTCAACAGCATTTATGTCCAATCACTCTCACAGTTCACAAACTCACGGGACCTGGGTGAATCAACCCAGCTATGCGTTAGGACTGAAAACGGTGTGGAAAGAGGAGCCATTGCTAATCACGTTTGTTTGTATTGTTGGGTGTTTTACGCCGTTTTCAACATCATATATGTCCAATCACGCGCACTGTTCACATACGCATGCGTCCTGGGTGATTCAATCCAGCTACTCAATAGTACTGAACACACTGTGACAAAGGGAGCAATTGTCCGCCCTGCTTTCAGAGGTCGTCTTGTTTGTATTGTTGGGTGTTTAAGGCCGTTTTCAACATCATTCCAGTCATACCACCCCCGTCAGTTCACACACTCGTGATTCCTGGGTGAATCAACCCAGCTATGAAATAGACCTGAACACATTGTGGCAAGAGGAGCACAATTGTCCGCCATGCTATAAAATGTCGTTTTGTTTGCATTGTAGGGATTTTGATCTTGGAAGCGAGTTGTTGCATGACTAAATAAGTGTGGAAAGTGGTATCAAATATATACATTTGGGAAAGGGTCGGTATGTTTTAAATGGTCTTCGCACCTCTGCAGGCCAAATCCCTTTCGGCGGTACAGTGAACGATATTCCCACGTGCATAAACAACTCCCTATAAATGAACTATCGAAAACATTGTGATAAAAACAGCCATTGCTCATCATGTTTTCAAAGGTCGTTCTGCTTGCATTGTTGGGGTTTTAGGCCGTTTTCAACAGCGTGTATGCCCAATCGCCATCACAGTGCACCTACTCATGTTTTCTGGGTGATTCTACCGAGCTAGGCAATATGACTGAAAACAGTGTGGTAAGAGGCGCCATTGCTCATCATGTTTTCAACAGCATTTATATTAGATAGCCCTCACTGCTCACACACACATGCTTCCTGGGTGAATCAGCCCATCTACGCGATAGGACTGAACACAGTATGGTATAAGGAGCCATTGCTCATGATGTTTTCAACAGCATTTATATTAGATAGCCCTCACTGTTCACAAACACATGCTTCCTGGGTGAATCAGCCCATCTACGCGATAGGACTGAACACAGTGTGGTATAAGGAGCCATTGCTCATGATGTTTTCAAAGGTCGTTTTGATTGCGTTGTTTGTTTGTTTTTAGGCCGTTTTCAACAGCATTTATGTTAAGAAACCCTCACTGCTCACAAACCCATGCTTCCTGGGTGAATCATCCCATCTACGCGATAGGACTGAAAACAGTGTGGTATAAGGAGGCATTGCTCATCATGTTTTCAAAGGTCAATGTGATTGCATTGTTGGGGTTTATAGGCCGTTTTCAACAGCATTTATGTCCAATCACTCTCACAGTTCACAAACTCACGGGACCTGGGTGAATCAACCCAGCTATGCGTTAGGACTGAAAACGGTGTGGAAAGAGGAGCCATTGCTAATCACGTTTGTTTGTATTGTTGGGTGTTTTACGTCGTTTTCAACATCATATATGTCCAATCACCCGCACTGTTCACATACGCATGCGTTCTGGGTGATTCAATCCAGCTACTCAATAGTACTGAACACACTGTGACAAAGGGAGCAATTGCCCGCCCTGCTTTCAGAGGTCGTCTTGTTTGTATTGTTGGGTGTTTAATGCCGTTTTCAACATCATTCCAGTCATACCACCCCCGTCAGTTCACACACTCGTGATTCCTGGGTGAATCAACCCAGCTATGCAATAGACCTGAACACATTGTGGCAAGAGGAGCAATTGTCCGCCATGCTATAAAATGTCGTTTTGTTTGCATTGTAGGGATTTTGATCTTGGAAGCGAGTTGTTGAATGACTAAATAAGTGTGGAAAGTGGTATAAAATATATACATGTGGGAAAGGGTTGGTATGTTTTAAATGGTCTTCGCACCTCTGCAGGCCAAATCCCTTTCGGCGGTACAGTGAACGATATTCCTACGTGCATAAACAACTCCCTATAAATGAACTATCGAAAACATTGTGATAAAAACAGCCATTGCTCATCATGTTTTCAAAGGTCGTTCTGCTTGCATTGTTGGGGCTTTAGGCCGTTTTCAACAGCGTGTATGCCCAATCGCCATCACAGTGCACCTACTCATGTTTTCTGGGTGATTCTACCCAGCTAGGCAATAGGACTGAAAACAGTGTGGTAAGAGGCGCCATTGCTCATCATGTTTTCAACAGCATTTATATTAGATAGCCCTCGCTGCTCACACACACATGCTTCCTGGGTGAATCAGCCCATCTACGCGATAGGACTGAACACAGTGTGGTATAAGGAGCCATTGCTCATGATGTTTTCAACAGCATTTATATTAGATAGCCCTCACTGCTCACAAACACATGCTTTCTGGGTGAATTAGCCCATCTACGCGATAGGACTGAACACAGTGTGGTATAAGGAGCCATTGCTCATGATGTTTTCAAAGGTCGATTTGATTGCGTTGTTTGTTTGTTTTTAGGCCGTTTTCAACAGCATTTATGTTAAAAAAACCTCACTGCTCACAAACCCATGCTTCCTGGGTGAATCATCCCATCTACGCGATATGACTGAAAACAGTGTGGCATAAGGAGGCATTGCTCATCATGTTTTCAAAGGTCAATGTGATTGCATTGTTGGGGTTTATAGGTTTTCAACAGCATTTATGTCCAATCACTCTCACAGTTCACAAACTCACGGGACCTGGGTGAATCAACCCAGCTATGCGTTAGGACTGAAAACGGTGTGGAAAGAGGAGCCATTGCTAATCCCGTTTGTTTGTATTGTTGGGTGTTTTACGCCGTTTTCAACATCATATATGTCCAATCACGCGCACTGTTCACATACGCATGCGTCCTGGGTGATTCAATCCAGCTACTCAATAGTACTGAACACACTGTGACAAAGGGAGCAATTGCCCGCCCTGCTTTCAGAGGTCGTCTTGTTTGTATTGTTGGGTGTTTAAGGCCGTTTTCAACATCATTCCAGTCATACCACCCCCGTCAGTTCACACACTCGTGATTCCTGGGTGAATCAACCCAGCTATGCAATAGACCTGAACACATTGTGGCAAGAGGAGCAATTGTCCGCCATGCTATAAAATGTCGTTTTGTTTGCATTGTAGGGATTTTGATCTTGGAAGCGAGTTGTTGCATGACTAAATAAGTGTGGAAAGTGGTATAAAATATATACATGTGGGAAAGGGTTGGTATGTTTTAAATGGTCTTCGCACCTCTGCAGGCCAAATCCCTTTCGGCGGTACAGTGAACGATATTCCCACGTGCATAAACAACTCCCTATAAATGAACTATCGAAAACATTGTGATAAAAACAGCCATTGCTCATCATGTTTTCAAAGGTCGTTCTGCTTGCATTGTTGGGGTTTTAGGCCGTTTTCAACAGCGTGTATGCCCAATCGCCATCACAGTGCACCTACTCATGTTTTCTGGGTGATTCTACCCAGCTAGGTAATAGGACTGAAAACAGTGTGGTAAGAGGCGCCATTGCTCATCATGTTTTCAACAGCATTTATATTAGATAGATCTCATTGCTCACACACACATGCTTCCTGGGTGAATCAGCCCATCTACGCGATAGGACTGAACACAGTGTGGTATAAGGAGCCATTGCTCATGATGTTTTCAAAGGTCGTTTTGATTGCGTTGTTTGTTTTTTTTAGGCCGTTTTCAACAGCATTTATGTTAAAAAACCCTCACTGCTCACACACCCATGCTTCCTGGGTGAATCATCCCATCTACGCGATAGGACTGAAAACAGTGTGGTATAAGGAGGCATTGCTCATCATGTTTTCAAAGGTCAATGTGATTACATTGTTGGGGTTTATAGGCCGTTTTCAACAGCATTTATGTCCAATCACTCTCACAGTTCACAAACTCACGGGACCTGGGTGAATCAACCCCATGCTATAAAATGTCGTTTTGTTTGCATTGTAGGGATTTTGATCTTGGAAGCGAGTTGTTGCATGACTAAATAAGTGTGGAAAGTGGTATAAAATATATACATGTGGGAAAGGGTTGGTATGTTTTAAATGGTCTTCGCACCTCTGCAGGCCAAATCCCTTTCGGCGGTACAGTGAACGATATTCCCACGTGCATAAACAACTCCCTATAAATGAACTATCGAAAACATTGTGATAAAAACAGCCATTGCTCATCATGTTTTCAAAGGTCGTCCTGCTTGCATTGTTGGGGTTTTAGGCCGTTTTCAACAGCGTGTATGCCCAATCGCCATCACAGTGCACCTACTCATGTTTTCTGGGTGATTCTACCCAGCTAGGTAATAGGACTGAAAACAGTGTGGTAAGAGGCGCCATTGCTCATCATGTTTTCAACAGCATTTATATTAGATAGATCTCATTGCTCACACACACATGCTTCCTGGGTGAATCAGCCCATCTACGCGATAGGACTGAACACAGTGTGGTATAAGGAGCCATTGCTCATGATGTTTTCAACAGCATTTATATTAGATAGCTCTCACTGCTCACAAACACATGCTTCCTGGGTGAATCAGCCCATCTACGCGATAGGACTGAACACAGTGTGGTATAAGGAGCCATTGCTCATGATGTTTTCAAAGGTCGTTTTGATTGCGTTGTTTGTTTTTTTTAGGCCGTTTTCAACAGCATTTATGTTAAAAAACCCTCACTGCTCACACACCCATGCTTCCTGGGTGAATCATCCCATCTACGCGATAGGACTGAAAACAGTGTGGTATAAGGAGGCATTGCTCATCATGTTTTCAAAGGTCAATGTGATTACATTGTTGGGGTTTATAGGCCGTTTTCAACAGCATTTATGTCCAATCACTCTCACAGTTCACAAACTCACGGGACCTGGGTGAATCAACCCAGCTATGCGTTAGGACTGAAAACGGTGTGGAAAGAGGAGCCATTGCTTATCACGTTTGTTTGTATTGTTAGTGTTTTACGCCGTTTTCAACATCATATATGTCCAATCACCCGCACTGTTCACATACGCATGCGTCCTGGGTGATTCAATCCAGCTACTCAATAGTACTGAACACACTGTGACAAAGGGAGCAATTGCCCGCCCTGCTTTCAGAGGTCGTCTTGTTTGTATTGTTGGGTGTTTAAGGCCGTTTTCAACATCATTCCAGTCATACCACCCCCGTCAGTTCACACACTCGTGATTCCTGGGTGAATCAACCCAGCTATGCAATAGACCTGAACACATTGTGGCAAGAGGAGCAATTGTCCGCCATGCTATAAAATGTCGTTTTGTTTGCATTGTAGGGATTTTGATCTTGGAAGCGAGTTGTTGAATGACTAAATAAGTGTGGAAAGTGGTATAAAATATATACATGTGGGAAAGGGTTGGTATGTTTTAAATGGTCTTCGCACCTCTGCAGGCCAAATCCCTTTCGGCGGTACAGTGAACGATATTCCCACGTGCATAAACAACTCCCTATAAATGAACTATCGAAAACATTGTGATAAAAACAGCCATTGCTCATCATGTTTTCAAAGGTCGTTCTGCTTGCATTGTTAGGGTTTTAGGCCGTTTTCAACAGCGTGTATGCCCAATCGCCATCACAGTGCACCTACTCATGTTTTCTGGGTGATTCTACCCAGCTAGGCAATAGGACTGAAAACAGTGTGGTAAGAGGCGCCATTGCTCATCATGTTTTCAACAGCATTTATATTAGATAGCCCTCACTGCTCACACACACATGCTTCCTGGGTGAATCAGCCCATCTACGCGATAGGACTGAACACAGTGTGGTATAAGGAGCCATTGCTCATGATGTTTTCAACAGCATTTATATTAGATAGCCCTCACTGCTCACAAACACATGCTTCCTGGGTGAATCAGCCCATCTACGCGATAGGACTAAACACAGTGTGGTATAAGGAGCCATTGCTCATGATGTTTTCAAAGGTCGTTTTGATTGCGTTGTTTGGTTTTTTTTAGGCCGTTTTCAACAGCATTTATGTTAAAAAACCCTCACTGCTCACACACCCATGCTTCCTGGGTGAATCATCCCATCTACGCGATACGACTGAAAACAGTGTGGTATAAGGAGGCATTGCTCATCATGTTTTCAAAGGTCAATGTGATTGCATTGTTGGGGTTTATAGGCCGTTTTCAACAGCATTTATGTCCAATCACTCTCACAGTTCACAAACTCACGGGACCTGGGTGAATCAGCCCAGCTATGCGTTAGGACTGAAAACGGTGTGGAAAGAGGAGCCATTGCTAATCACGTTTGTTTGTATTGTTGGGTGTTTTACGCCGTTTTCAACATCATATATGTCCAATCACTCGCACTGTTCACATACGCATGCGTCCTGGGTGATTCAATCCAGCTACTCAATAGTACTGAACACACTATGACAAATGGAGCAATTGCCCGCCCTACTTTCAGAGGTCGTCTTGTTTGTATTGTTGGGTGTTGAAGGCCGTTTTCAACATCATTCCAGTCATACCACCCCCGTCAGTTCACACACTCGTGATTCCTGGGTGAATCAACCCAACTATGCAATAGACCTGAACACATTGTGGCAAGAGGAGCAATTGTCCGCCATGCTATAAAATGTCGTTTTGTTTGCATTGTAGGGATTTTGATCTTGGAAGCGAGTTGTTGCATGACTAAATAAGTGTGGAAAGTGGTATAAAATATATACATGTGGGAAAGGGTTGGTATGTTTTAAATGGTCTTCGCACCTCTGCAGGCCAAATCCCTTTCGGCGGTACAGTGAACAATATTCCCACGTGCATAAACAACTCCCTATAAATGAACTATCGAAAACATTGTGATAAAAACAGCCATTGCTCATCATGTTTTCAAAGGTCGTTCTGCTTGCATTGTTGGGGTTTTAGGCCGTTTTCAACAGCGTGTATGCCCAATCGCCATCACAGTGCACCTACTCATGTTTTCTGGGTGATTCTACCCAGCTAGGCAATAGGACTGAATACAGTGTTGTAAGAGGCGCCATTGCTCATCATGTTTTCAACAGCATTTATATTAGATAGCCCTCACTGCTCACACACACATGCTTCCTGGGTGAATCAGCCCATCTACGCGATAGGACTGAACACATTGTGGTATAAGGAGCCATTGCTCATGATGTTTTCAACAGCATTTATATTAGATAGCCCTCACTGCTCACAAACACATGCTTCCTGGGTGAATCAGCCCATCTACGCGATAGGACTGAACACAGTGTGGTATAAGGAGCCATTGCTCATGATGTCTTCAAAGGTCGTTTTGATTGCGTTGTTTGTTTTTTTTAGGCCGTTTTCAACAGCATTTATGTTAAAAAACCCTCACTGCTCACACACCCATGCTTCCTGGGTGAATCATCCCATCTACGCGATAGGACTGAAAACAGTGTGGTATAAGGAGGCATTGCTCATCATGTTTTCAAAGGTCAATGTGATTGCATTGTTGGGGTTTATAGGCCGTTTTCAACAGCATTTATGTCCAATCACTCTCACAGTTCACAAACTCACGGGACCTGGGTGAATCAACCCAGCTATGCGTTAGGACTGAAAACGGTGTGGAAAGAGGAGCCATTGCTAATCACGTTTGTTTGTATTGTTGGGTGTTTTACGCCGTTTTCAACATCATATATGTCCAATCACCCGCACTGTTCACATACGCATGCGTCCTGGGTGATTCAATCCAGCTACTCAATAGTACTGAACACACTGTGACAAAGGGAGCAATTGCCCGCCCTGCTTTCAGAGGTCGTCTTGTTTGTATTGTTGGGTGTTTAAGGCCGTTTTCAACATCATTCCAGTCATACCACCCCCGTCAGTTCACACACTCGTGATTCCTGGGTGAATCAACCCAGCTATGCAATAGACCTGAACACATTGTGGCAAGAGGAGCAATTGTCCGCCATGCTATAAAATGTCGTTTTGTTTGCATTGTAGGGATTTTGATCTTGGAAGCGAGTTGTTGCATAACTAAATAAGTGTGGAAAGTGGTATCAAATATATACATGTGGGAAAGGGTTGGTATGTTTTAAATGGTCTTCGCACCTCTGCAGGCCAAATCCCTTTCGGCGGTACAGTGAACGATATTCCCACGTGCATAAACAACTCCCTATAAATGAACTATCGAAAACATTGTGATAAAAACAGCCATTGCTCATCATGTTTTCAAAGGTCGTTCTGCTTGCATTGTTGGGGTTTTAGGCCGTTTTCAACAGCGTGTATGCCCAATCGCCATCACAGTGCACCTACTCATGTTTTCTGGGTGATTCTACCCAGCTAGGCAATAGGACTGAAAACAGTGTGGTAAGAGGCGCCATTGCTCATCATGTTTTCAACAGCATTTATATTAGATAGCCCTCACTGCTCACACACACATGCTTCCTGGGTGAATCAGCCCATCTACGCGATAGGACTGAACAAAGTGTGGTATAAGGAGCCATTGCTCATGATGTTTTCAACAGCATTTATATTAGATAGCCCTCACTGCTCACAAACACATGCTTCCTGGGTGAATCAGCCCATCTACGCGATAGGACTGAACACAGTGTGGTATAAGGAGCCATTGCTCATGATGTTTTCAAAGGTCGTTTTGATTGCGTTGTTTGGTTTTTTTTAGGCCGTTTTCAACAGCATTTATGTTAAAAAACCCTCACTGCTCACACACCCATGCTTCCTGGGTGAATCATCCCATCTACGCGATAGGACTGAAAACAGTGTGGTATAAGGAGGCATTGCTCATCATGTTTTCAAAGGTCAATGTGATTGCATTGTTTGGGTTTATAGGCCGTTTTCAACAGCATTTATGTCCAATCACTCTCACAGTTCACAAACTCACGGGACCTGGGTGAATCAACCCAGCTATGCGTTAGGACTGAAAACGGTGTGGAAAGAGGAGCCATTGCTAATCACGTTTGTTTGTATTGTTGGGTGTTTTACGCCGTTTTCAACATCATATATGTCCAATCACACGCACTGTTCACATACGCATGCGTCCTGGGTGATTCAATCCAGCTACTCAATAGTACTGAACACACTGTGACAAAGGGAGCAATTGCCCGCCCTGCTTTCAGAGGTCGTCTTGTTTGTATTGTTGGGTGTTTAAGGCCGTTTTCAACATCATTCCAGTCATACCACCCCCGTCAGTTCACACACTCGTGATTCCTGGGTGAATCAACCCAGCTATGCAATAGACCTGAACACATTGTGGCAAGAGGAGCAATTGTCCGCCATGCTATAAAATGTTGTTTTGTTTGCATTGTAGGGATTTTGATCTTGGAAGCGAGTTGTTGCATGACTAAATAAGTGTGGAAAGTGGTATAAAATATATACATGTGGGAAAGGGTTGGTATGTTTTAAATGGTCTTCGCACCTCTGCAGGCCAAATCCCTTTCGGCGGTACAGTGAACGATATTCCCACGTGCATAAACAACTCCCTATAAATGAACTATCGAAAACATTGTGATAAAAACAGCCATTGCTCATCATGGTTTCAAAGGTCGTTCTGCTTGCATTGTTGGGGTTTTAGGCCGTTTTCAACAGCGTGTGTGCCCAATCGCCATCACAGTGCACCTACTCATGTTTTCTGGGTGATTCTACCCAGCTAGGCAATAGGACTGAAAACAGTGTCGTAAGAGGCGCCATTGCTCATCATGTTTTCAACAGCATTTATATTAGATAGCCCTCACTGCTCACACACACACATGCTTCCTGGGTGAATCAGCCCATCTACGCGATAGGACTGAACACAGTGTGGTATAAGGAGCCATTGCTCATGATGTTTTCAACAGCATTTATATTAGATAGCCCTCACTGCTCACAAACACATGCTTCCTGGGTGAATCAGCCCATCTACGCGATAGGACTGAACACAGTGTGGTATAAGGAGCCATTGCTCATGATGTTTTCAAAGGTCGTTTTGATTGCGTTGTTTGTTTGTTTTTAGGCCGTTTTCAACAGCATTTATGTTAAAAAACCCTCACTGCTCACACACCCATGCTTCCTGGGTGAATCATCCCATCTACGCGATAGGACTGAAAACAGTGTGGTATAAGGAGGCATTGCTCATCATGTTTTCAAAGGTCAATGTGATTGCATTGTTGGGGTTTATAGGCCGTTTTCAACAGCATTTATGTCCAATCACTCTCACAGTTCACAAACTCACGGGACCTGGGTGAATCAACCCAGCTATGCGTTAGGACTGAAAACGGTGTGGAAAGAGGAGCCATTGCTAATCACGTTTGTTTGTATTGTTGGGTGTTTTACGCCGTTTTCAACATCATATATGTCCAATCACACGCACTGTTCACATACGCATGCGTCCTGGGTGATTCAATCCAGCTACTCAATAGTACTGAACACACTGTGACAAAGGGAGCAATTGCCCGCCCTGCTTTCAGAGGTCGTCTTGTTTGTATTGTTGGGTGTTTAAGGCCGTTTTCAACATCATTCCAGTCATACCACCCCCGTCAGTTCACACACTCGTGATTCCTGGGTGAATCAACCCAGCTATGCAATAGACCTGAACACATTGTGGCAAGAGGAGCAATTGTCCGCCATGCTATAAAATGTTGTTTTGTTTGCATTGTAGGGATTTTGATCTTGGAAGCGAGTTGTTGCATGACTAAATAAGTGTGGAAAGTGGTATAAAATATATACATGTGGGAAAGGGTTGGTATGTTTTAAATGGTCTTCGCACCTCTGCAGGCCAAATCCCTTTCGGCGGTACAGTGAACGATATTCCCACGTGCATAAACAACTCCCTATAAATGAACTATCGAAAACATTGTGATAAAAACAGCCATTGCTCATCATGGTTTCAAAGGTCGTTCTGCTTGCATTGTTGGGGTTTTAGGCCGTTTTCAACAGCGTGTGTGCCCAATCGCCATCACAGTGCACCTACTCATGTTTTCTGGGTGATTCTACCCAGCTAGGCAATAGGACTGAAAACAGTGTCGTAAGAGGCGCCATTGCTCATCATGTTTTCAACAGCATTTATATTAGATAGCCCTCACTGCTCACACACACACATGCTTCCTGGGTGAATCAGCCCATCTACGCGATAGGACTGAACACAGTGTGGTATAAGGAGCCATTGCTCATGATGTTTTCAACAGCATTTATATTAGATAGCCCTCACTGCTCACAAACACATGCTTCCTGGGTGAATCAGCCCATCTACGCGATAGGACTGAACACAGTGTGGTATAAGGAGCCATTGCTCATGATGTTTTCAAAGGTCGTTTTGATTGCGTTGTTTGTTTGTTTTTAGGCCGTTTTCAACAGCATTTATGTTAAAAAACCCTCACTGCTCACACACCCATGCTTCCTGGGTGAATCATCCCATCTACGCGATAGGACTGAAAACAGTGTGGTATAAGGAGGCATTGCTCATCATGTTTTCAAAGGTCAATGTGATTGCATTGTTGGGGTTTATAGGCCGTTTTCAACAGCATTTATGTCCAATCACTCTCACAGTTCACAAACTCACGGGACCTGGGTGAATCAACCCAGCTATGCGTTAGGACTGAAAACGGTGTGGAAAGAGGAGCCATTGCTAATCACGTTTGTTTGTATTGTTGGGTGTTTTACGCCGTTTTCAACATCATATATGTCCAATCACACGCACTGTTCACATACGCATGCGTCCTGGGTGATTCAATCCAGCTACTCAATAGTACTGAACACACTGTGACAAAGGGAGCAATTGCCCGCCCTGCTTTCAGAGGTCGTCTTGTTTGTATTGTTGGGTGTTTAAGGCCGTTTTCAACATCATTCCAGTCATACCACCCCCGTCAGTTCACACACTCGTGATTCCTGGGTGAATCAACCCAGCTATGCAATAGACCTGAACACATTGTGGCAAGAGGAGCAATTGTCCGCCATGCTATAAAATGTTGTTTTGTTTGCATTGTAGGGATTTTGATCTTGGAAGCGAGTTGTTGCATGACTAAATAAGTGTGGAAAGTGGTATAAAATATATACATGTGGGAAAGGGTTGGTATGTTTTAAATGGTCTTCGCACCTCTGCAGGCCAAATCCCTTTCGGCGGTACAGTGAACGATATTCCCACGTGCATAAACAACTCCCTATAAATGAACTATCGAAAACATTGTGATAAAAACAGCCATTGCTCATCATGGTTTCAAAGGTCGTTCTGCTTGCATTGTTGGGGTTTTAGGCCGTTTTCAACAGCGTGTGTGCCCAATCGCCATCACAGTGCACCTACTCATGTTTTCTGGGTGATTCTACTCAGCTAGGCAGGCAATAGGACTGAAAACAGTGTGGTAAGAGGCGCCATTGCTCATCATGTTTTCAACAGCATTTATATTAGATAGCCCTCACTCGTTTAGGACTGGTACCATTAAAACCAAATAAGGTCCCTTTATAATAAAGTGAAGAGCACGTAACATTTATCAAGCTAGTCTTCGTTTCAGACTGTAACCAATAAAACCAAATAAGGTCCCTTTATAATAAAGTGAGGGGACACGTAAATCTATATGGGAACTAATTTATCAAGCAATTCTTCGTTTCAGACTGGTACAATTAAAACCAAATAAGGTCCCTTTATAATAAAGTGAGGAGCATGTACACGTATCGCGTTGTAACACCTGAAACATAAATTGTGGTACACATTTAAAAACATTGTGGTAAACGAAAAGAAATCTCGTTATGAACTATGCTCCTTGTTCCACAGTGTTTCAAGAAGTCGTCTGCTAGGGAGTCGAATGCCGTTTGAATCAGAAAAAGGGTTAATCGTCCGTCTGACATATCCATTCTGTTATTTATTTTCTATCCGTCCGAAAGATAATAATAAAGTTGTCTGGCCTACTTTGTTTATGGCTAGAATTCAGCCGCGTTCTACGCATATATTCCAGCGTAAATTATTTGCGAACAGTGTAAATCGGGATCATTATGAGCATCAACGCAGTCCGATAAGAATCTGTTTTAATCTACTTTATCACAGAAAAATCTTATGAAAATTCTGACACACAACGTACATTTATGTAAGATACATGTAGGACAAACAACGTACATTTAGATAAGATAGGACAAACAACGTACATTTAGATCATATAGGACAAACAACGTTCATTTAGATAAGATAGGACAAAGAACGTAGATTTAGATCGAGAGGATAAACAACGTACATTTAGGTACATTCTGCGCATCTGACAAATAATATGTTGAAAACGTATCTTCAGTGTAAAAAGCTAAATGGCAAACAAGAAAGTAGTCCCATTATTGTCAGGATTATTTGACGCAAATCGAGGCTTGATATGAATCACAATATATCGCATTTTGGGTAAAATAGTTCTTGCTGTTTTTAATGAACTGTTTGCGCTTTTGGGAAGATCTTAGCTTTGCAAAACAATGTCTCGTGATATACGTACAATAAGTCAGACTGACTTAAGGCTTCCACTGATTGGGAGCGAAGGCTGATCAGGGGGGTCTACGTTGCTCCCAAAAAAACAAAAATGTACCAAAAAACACACAGGCGCACATACACACAATGGCGAACACGACTGATTTTAAGGGGACCTTTCAGAGATTGTCAGAAAGGTTCATACACATTATATTAATTATTTTTAAAACACTATATATGGTCCCATTACGCTTTATCTTGTTTATTGCGAAAAACTATTTGTTAAGCTTACAGGCCGTGCAGAAGCAAAATCGTCTAACAACCATTTTAAGACTACTGAACATCGCTGTAATTCGTAATTATTTTGATAATGAAACAATTGCCTATTTTCTTTAATCGCGTCTGACGATTTTGTATATTTTCGCATGTCTGCACAGTGAAGCCTTGGATGAATATGTACAAGCGCCAAGTCTCATCGGAGCCCTGCATTTGCCGGTCAACTTGGAACTTTTTTGTTTAGTCTTAGAGTCAACGTCTGCTGTCACAAACTTAACTGTGCAGCTTCACTAGAGTTACGCCACTGTATCTTTAAGTGAGACTAAACCGGAGAGTTGGAATCACCCCGCACCAAACACATACCGGTCGCGATGTTATTGTTTTTCCTGATCGAGTTGATCTGTCCCTTTTACGCTACTCTGTTGCATGCCTTTTAAACAGTTTTAGTAAAGAGAGGTAACTCCGATTAACGTTTACACAATACTACTCGTTTGTTATCGAACTTGTACAATCAGCGTTATTTAGGAACATTGTTAGACTATTTTGATGCCAACGAACGGAGATATACATGGATACTTCACTTAACCTTTGTATCCCTTTTCCAACCTGCAGATGCATTTTGACGCAATTGAACCAAACGACTTTTAAAAATACTTTGGCAAAAGGAGTTATCGCTCATAATGAGCAATGTTTCCATTTAACTCTTTTCAATAATTACACTTTCATTTATAGAGATATTGTTTATGTCTATTATGTTCAAAGACGTCTGCTGCAAATTTGTTTAAATGTGGGAGGGTTAACCAAATGTATGTCCTCTCGAATTTGAAATTATAGACGTCAAAATAAATATGGAATAATTACTTTATTAAACCTTATAATTGACGCTTCTTCCAACTACACTGTGTATCCTCCATGTACTCATCTACTGGGTTTCGGCATCCAGCTTTACAGTAAAATATACACCATGTCACATGACACTCTAGCGGGACTTTGCGATAAGGGGTGATTAGATTAAGATCCTCCGCACAGTCTGGTCAGGATATTTCCTGTTCACAAAATACATTCCTTCTTTGTTTCCATGTAAACCGATCAGTTTCAGCCCTCAAGTGTCACACTGTATTGAGTGTTTCTCATGTAGAACACCATATATCATTTTTTTTTTTTTATCTCTAAGCTTTTAAACAATCCAAAGAAGATACATTGAAGCAACGAATTTTGTAATAAAATCTGGTTTTGCAATAATTTAATTTAATTTATATCGTTCGAGGCGAAAATCGTTACCACCATTTTGGAGCAAATCGGGCCCGGAAAAAGCCGGGTTTTCACATTCACTACTTTCACTTTCAAACAAGGTCAAAATACTAACAAGAGGGCCATGATGACCCTGGATCGCTCACCTGAATTTTTTGTTTAACTTTAGCCATATAAGCCCCGCCAACTGGCGGCCATAGTGTTCGACCAATCAAAATAGCTTGAAGGAATATGATAGGGGGTCACCATAAGAACATTTCTACAAAATTATTCGAAAATTGCAAAACTCATTCCAGGCGAAAATCGTTACCATCATTTTGGAGCAAATCGGGCCCGGAAAAAGCCGGGTTTTCACATTCACTACTTTCACTTTCAAACAAGGTCAAAATACTAACAAGAGGGCCATGATGGCCCTGGATCGCTCACCTGATTTTGTTTTTCACTTTAGCTATATAAGCCCCGCCTCCTGGCGGCCATAGTGTTCGACCAATCAACATGGCTTGAAGGAATATCATAGGGGGTCACCCTAGAAACATTTCTACAAAATTATTTGAAAATCGGCATGACCCTTTCGGAGAAGAAGATTTTTTAAGTTTTCACTTTAACCATATAAGGCAAAATAGCCCCGCCCTGTGGCGGCCATGCCTTTTGACCGATCAATAGGCTTGCACAAATCTGATAGTTAAGGAAAATTTCTGCAAAATTATTTGAAAAAATCGGGTCGACATTTTCGGAGGAGGAGATTTTTTAAGAGTTCACTATAGCCATATGGAAAAAATAGCCACGCCCCCTGGCGGCCATGCTTTTTTAACAATCAACATGGATTGAAGGAATCTGATAGTGGGTGACTTAAGGAACATGTCTATAAAGTTATTTGAAAATCGGCTTGACATTTTCGGAGGAGAAGAGATTTTAAGTTTTCACTATAGCCATATAAGGCAAAATAGCCCCGCCCCCTGGCGACCATGTTTTTCGACCAAGCGACATGGCTTGAAGGAATCTGATAGAGGGTTATCCAAGGAACATTTCTACAAACTTATTTGAAAATCTGTCAACCAGTTTTGGAGTAGAAGAACTTTAAAGTTTGTTTCGTTTAGTTGCCATGGAAACCAGAATTCTGCATGGATCTCAACAATTCGAAGGAATTCTGTTGAGAGTTTCATCCTAATTGAACCAATGGTTACTGAGGAGAATATGTTGACGGACGACACACGACGGACGCCGGACAAAGGGCGATCACAATAACTCACCTTGAGCACTTCGTGCTCAGGGGAGCTAAACGTGATCAAATCAATCAGTTCCAGTGCATCATTTACACATTTACAATGAATTTAAACTCGATGTCATATATTCAATGCATTCTGGTGTTGGTATACACTTATTTCTACGCGTATACGAGGTACATATTTCATTTGGCATAGTACATTTTGCATAATATGCAGTGCCTTTTCTGTTATACGTGATGGTTATTCAATAATATGCAGTGCCAAATTGTGCAAATGCAGTAGAATAACCATTGTATGGTGTGCAGACAAAGTCATATGCAATACAAACAACTTTATAAGTGAAATTATATATAGTCAGTGTTTCGAAACATGTGGTGGTATTTTGATTATATACAATAGTTTTATCATAATATGCGGTGCATTTTTCATTACGATGATCATACTTTCCGGCATTCTCCGGAATAATGTCCGGAAAGTACCAAGTATGACAGCAATCTATAAATAGGAGAGTACACATTTTCTAAAGAGCCTAATGTCGTCTATGCAGACGCTGAGGTCTGAAGCAGACAACTCTTGAAATCATTGCGGCAAAAGGAGTAATTGCTCATCTTGATACATTTCTCTATTTGGCCACAACTCTCTTTAATAATTGTACTTTCGTTTATAATGATTTTCTTTATGTTTGCCCTAACGTCATCTGATCAATACATATCATTAATTCCCTCATAAAAACATATTTTAATTCCTCAGACTGTGGAAAAATGAGAAATAACTGAAAAAGAGATTTATATAATATATTTTAGCTTTTCTGTACTTCGTTTTTTTTTGAATACTGTAGGTTCAAATCAGCCTGTATATATGCAAGTTAACTGAAGCTTCTAACACGCATATATAGTATGTAAATTGTGATCAGACTGCGAATGAACAGACTG
Organism: Serripes groenlandicus; assembly: GCA_031761405.1. NCBI lineage: Eukaryota > Metazoa > Mollusca > Bivalvia > Cardiida > Cardiidae > Serripes > Serripes groenlandicus. Next base: position 23,785,513 of record JASEVX010000005.1, read on the forward strand.
ATCAGTCAATCTGCTCCTCGTAAATTCAGAAAATGTGACATTTCTATGTATGGATTGTTCAAGGAGCGGTTACTGTCATATTCGGTATTTTCCAGAAATAATTCCGGAGAATGCCGGAAAGTACCATCATCAAAAAGAAAATGTACCGCATATAAAGCTGTATACACCATGTGTATAACAGTATGCACCGAATATATTAAAAGAAGATAGTGGTACATAGGTAGAGCGTCGACCTCTTGTACCAAAGGTCCCGGGTTCGAATCCCGTAATGAGCGGGTTCTGCATTTGGGATCTTTCCACATAAACGAGTATAGTAGGTTCTACGAATACCGTGTTATCACGAATACCAAGGTAAACACAAAACCGGTGTTTTCTTTGTTGCGCGCGCACAACCGGATGCCGTATGGTTCCATCAGGAAACTCAGTTGTCACGACTTTCAAATGCTACAATATTTTTTTTCAAAAAATCAATATTCTCAGAAATTACGACACATCATGATTGTTACCCATGTTAAAAAGAAAATCCTACATGCCCTGACCCCTCACAAACAAAATCGTCATTTTTTTAATAGAAAACCTGTTGTTGATTTTTTCTTTCACATTTGAACATGTTGTGTATTAACTGCTTATGACATCATAGGAATTTCAAGTCACGTGATTACATTCCGTGAAGTTTTCTCGACTGTAGAAAACATGGAATAAATTAAGGACCAAAATTCTAAAAAAAAAAAATTTGTTTTGCCTGTATGTTTGTGGTGGTTATAAATTTTAACATATGCTATTTTTAAACTTCTAAATCATATACTGTGTTACAAAAATTAAGGATTTTATTATAAGGACTAAAAAAATAACAAAGAAATGGGTCATTTTTGGAAAATATGATTAAATTGTGCCAATAAGAAAATTTAACAAATTGATTCTGAAAATATCGTGTAAATAAGTTCATAGTTTGAAACAGTTAATAAATTAACATTTAAATAAAAAATAATTGTTCTAGTGACAAATGTTTTATAGGATAGTCCTTTTCACATTAAATATCAAAATCTTGTAAGGATTGATACAACAGGACCACCGTACTAATGCTTTTTGTAATTACACCGGTGAGTGATTGCCTCCCTTGAATGTCAATTTCAAAATGGGTGCGGATGGACACAATTTTTGGAACTTTGCATAGAAGTGAATGATTATTTTGTGTAAGTTAATTAACAAGAACATATAAAGGAATGAGTGACACTGGATATAATTTACAGTTAAGTTTGCTTTATTATTATTTTTTCGAAAAAAACGTAAGTACACCGATAATAGGGAGTCCCATCCTACTGGTTAAGTATCCAGGAAGCAGACATCGAGCGATTAATATAAGCTTAAAGCTTGTTTCGCAATCGATGTAAGATAAATAAGTTTAAACTAAACATATTAAAAAAGTAAATGCCTTTTGGACTATGAATTTTGGCAAATACATTGCGTACAATGCTTTCAATGGACACATAAGTAATAGTTCACCTTGTATAGAAGTAATCGCAAGCAGGTCATATATTTAAATATCTATCACAACTTTTGACCAACATACAACTATAAAGGTAAAACTACAGCATATAATCAAAATACCACCACATGTATCGAAAAGATGACTGCATAAAATGTCATTTGTACTGCATGTAATGTTGTTTGTATTACAAATAACGTTATTTGCACAACATATAATGGTAATGTATCTACACACTTTTGCACTGCATATCTTATCTACGTCCCTGATATTATGAAATAACCACCATACATAACGAAAAAGGCATTGCATATCATGAACAAAGTACCATGTCAACTGAAATATGTATCTCATATACATGAAAATGTACTGCGTATAATAAAATATAACATTTGGAAAGGGTTAAGTGATCGATGAGGCACATTGTTATTTGGAATTGGGAGAGGACTTTTGACTTTAGACTTTGAAAGGTGACAGAATCTGGGCCAAGACAAATCATAACTAGTCTCTTGATGAAAACTTTCAGATAGTTTGTGCAAGTCAAAAAAAAGAAATTATTGTATTTATTGTAAAAAAGTGGCAAATTCCAAACGCCAACGGAAGAACAGCTAGCAGTTCATTTGGCTTTATTTTTCAACACGTTATAGTATTATATGGCCAAGTTTGACTCCCTGTCAGTACCTGAGAAGATATCGGGAGGTTAATACATATTTATATTAAATTATCATAAATCAGTTACTTGAAAATGCACATATATGCAATAGAATAACACCAAAGTGTGTCAAACTATTACAGAAGACGAATGTCCGAACATTACACCGTTCGAATTATAACCACACTGTCATTATAGTAATATTATTGCTGTCCAGAGAAGAATTCAAGAAAAGTTAAAAATTAATATATAACATTATTGTCTACGCATTGCCAGAAATCAAACGGCTAAGTATATTTGTTAACGTAATCTAAAAAGTAAATGAATAAAGTTTCCTTAGTATAACCATTGGCCGCCGACATGTTTCGCGTTTGCTTGACCCAATTACGTAGTGGACGGGAAAGGAACTCCAGACTACGAGCACTTCCTGCTTTGCGACCTGGTTTCTTTTGATAAAGTCCTTTGTCAATACTCTGAGGAATCTCTTTCGTCGAAAAATTGTTAAATTCAGTTGAATTTAATTGTAGCATTATAATCTGAGGACCCTTCTTTTGCAGTGACGTCGAGCTGGGTACCACCGTAAATCATACACACAACAATCGGCCTGTCCTTGTCGTGTCTGATTTCCGGCAGATCTACGATAATTTCCCCTTCTTTTTGACAACTGGCGTCCGAAGTAAATTCTGGGCTATATTCGTCTGAGGAATAGATTTTGACCCGCACCTGTTTGGCGTCATCACGTTTCGGATAATAAATCACGCTTGGCTGCTCGTCATCTAGGGATACAGAGCTGCCTTTTCGCACGTGGACGTCGAAAATTCCCCGGATGTACCTCTCCCCGTCCAACGGGTCTACATACATTCGGGCCGAGTCGTGTTTTTCCGGATCGAAATACGAGGACGTTCGAACTCCATATGTTTTCCGACTTATCCGACTTCGAAATATCCTTGGGTTATGGCCGAATAAAACAGCCCCGCATAGGACGGCCCTGAACGGCGATGTGGGCGTTATGAAACTTAGATTGGTATATGTTCGTTTTAAAATCCTCTTGAGTTCATCAATGACGATTTTAGATTCGGAGAACCCACCAACAAACACCATAGTGTCAAGTTCTCTTAGTTCATTCTGAGATAGTAGTTTCATTATTGGCTCGAGTAATTTTTCAGTGGCCACTTCAAACAATTTCTTACGAACTAATTCTGAATTGAAAACAAATTCTCCTCTCTCTATTTTGAAAAATGCCTTAACATCATCTGAGTCTATAAGTTTTATCTCATTGTTGATGAGCATTTTCCGTGTAGTGTCAGGTATTGCTAATTTGATAAATTCATCCTCTCTCGACGAACCAATCTGAACTTTATTATTTTCGAAATCTGTTTCCATCTTTAGTACATCTTCATAGGTGTGTTCCTTGCACATGACATTCCAGTCTGTTATACGGAAAGCTTCCCGCCAGTTTTGAAAAAACGCATTGTTAACATCTTGACCGCCGGCACATTTCCCCGTTCCTGCACAAATCTCTTTTAACAAACCCTCTTTTAGAACTTCGAAAGCAGTCATATCAACTGTACCTCCTGTTAAAAGTACACTTTTTATTCAGCTTTGTTAGACTATTGATTATATGTCAAAAGTGGTAAAAATAAGAATAGGCCCTCATACATTTCCCATTCTCTTTCCAAAAATGCATTGTAAAAACATTAACTGTTTATTGCTAAACAATTACTTATCAAATTATATATACCTGGCTTTAATAAACACCAACCATTGTCAATATTATTCTTGTAAGTCGACGTCTTCACATAGACATTCTCATTCAAGAAATGGTTGTGAATGTCACCTTTATGATGCACATGTATATACTAGTATAAACAAAAAAAAAGAATATTGGCCATATAATAACAATTTGATAACTATCTGCTAGAGACATATACACATGGTGGTGGTGGCTTTTCCTCATTAACTGAATATCGGATGTCATGATAAACGAACCAGTAGTACTGGTAACTTACACATCAAACGCCGTAATATAACTGAGAAACTGTTGGGATATGCGTTAAACACCATACAAACAAACATTCAAACATGTATTAACCGCAAAAAGATTCATGACCATATAAAAACACGGGATTACAATCTGTTTGACTGCTGTGGTTCTAAATAGAGGGCTTTGATCCTGAACAACCAATCTTAGATAATTTGTATCAACTGTATATGGGCCACTGTTTGACAGATGTGGTTCTAAATAGAGAGCTTTGATCTAGGACAACCAATCTTAGAGTACCTGTGCCAACTGTATATGGGCCAATGCATGAGAAAAAGTACACGTTGGCTTTGCTGAACAATATAGATAAATGATCGGCATATAAAGACACACAGTCTGATCAAGATATACGAACGAGAAATATCTGAGCTTTTATGTCATCTTCTCCAGGTTTACGTTGTTATCGGACGCTTCGTGAATAGATATGTGACTTGTTGGCGAATCTAGATTCAATTGCCGGTGATGCTAAGGCTGGTATTGCTACAAATGCTCAAAGGTAGGTTTAGCTGTAGCACAGAACACGGGGATCCTGGCCTGATTTACAGCTTTAATGTTAACTGGTTATTCAACCTAATTAAAATTCTCACCACCAACAAACAGCTCGGCCAACAATCTGTCCGTCGTTTGACAAAAGTCACTGTGACAAGCGTCATTAGTCTTCCATCAAAGGGTTAACAGTCTATGTCGAAAAGCAGTCAGTTGCTTGGAATAATTGTTGTGTGGGGTACTGGTGTGAAAGAAAAGCCAGGTCACACATGAGTATGGGGTACTGATCGCCGTGATATGACTGAAAAATTGTTGAAAACGGCACTTAATCAATCAATCGATTAAACTCACCGCCAAGGTCTACAGTGACAAACTTCTTTCCCTGTGTACGAAACTCATGCGCGTTATGCACCTCTTTAAGACAGTAGAGTGACGCAGCTTCCGGTTCCAGTGCTATCAGAAGATTGTGTATTTCAATGCCAGCCTAGAAAACGGGTATGATATCATTTCAATGTATTTTTGAAATTGGTTTAAACTACTTGTTAAAACTAAGCTTTTTTACACGAAAAAAACAACAGTAGTGACAGCTCTTTTAGGCACAGATTGAGCTACTGGGTTAGACTCTACTACAGTTGTTATTGTAAATCGGCAATGTCAGGAAATATGGTATCCAATACCTTTAAAATGTATAATTCTATTTCTAGTAAAAGTGACAGTGGTCGCAATAAAAATCCAAAACTACGTTTTCTATTTCAGCTATATATGTGTGAAATAAAAAGAATGAAGGGTATTAATCACAACTATTCAGCGGTAAATATGAATAAAGCCAGTCTGAAAAACACAAAAATCGGAGAATACATTTTACCTTTAAAGCTGCTGTGATCATAAAACTTCGGGCTTGTTCAGTCCAAATAGCCGGGACAGTGATCACCCATAGAGTTTGTTTCAAGTCCACATTCACATATTTGTCTTTCATCATGTCAAGAAAATGGTCTTTCATCGCTTCAATAAACTTGCTCATTACTTCCATGAGAGTGAACACGGCTCCATTTTCTGCCTCTATGTCTATCGTTCCCGTGTCGTCCTACAATGATTTATTATGGCACCCTCTGTATCAAGCTGATTAATGACGCGTAAACATGTACATTTGAGCCGTCCCGCGAGAAAACCAAAATTGTAGACTCTGCGCAAAGTATCGTCCGGATCAGATTAAACATGCCGCACAGGCTTACCCGACAGACACTTTTTGCCTCCTGTAGATTTTCTGTTTCAGGAATCATTACTCTATACATATATCCCCCTAAGACGGAATGTACCGGCTCGGATAAGCCTGCGCAGACTGATCTTGGTCGATACATTACGCAGAGACCATAATATTGGCTCATTTTTTTTTGTTACGCTGGGAAGCCGCCGAGGTCGAGTTGTAAGAGTCGACGATTTGAACCGGGCGTCCCGGGTTTGATCCCCAGTCACGCTACGACGGTCATGATGGATTATCCTTGGACAAGGCACACAATTTTTAGCCTAGTACAGGCTTGTTAACTCAAGGATCATGAATAAGTGATCTGTCGCCGTGATATAACTGAAATGATGTTGAAAACGGTGAAAAAAAATAAATATAACAAATAAAACTTTCTTACGCAACTTGAAACACCACTGTTACGCAATGAAGAACATGATCCCAGTTAAATCTCGTTGTAAATCGATTGTTAATTATGATTTTATTTTCAGCAATGGATATCCACTTACTGACCACAAATATAGAATATTGAAATCAGTTAAATAGCTGTTTTGAGAAAGTTAATAGACCGTGGACTCATGCATACATCAATCAGAGCGCTGCACTTGAAATAGGTAGATATGGTACACTCGTGAATGTTTAGCGGACGGTTTGCATAGCGAGACTTGGTCTCAGATAACATCCATACAGAAGCATTTTGACGATAAAGCTGAGGAAAACTTTATATTAATTTGTATTTAATTTCCCCGTTTGCTACAATATTTTCAACACTATTCAATTACAAGAAGAATTTTGACGCCGCGCATGATTTTGAAGCATGACTTAAAGGAAGCAGATGCACTTCAGTACAATTAAATAACCTGTGCAAACAGACAGGATGTAAATATTTCGAACAAGATGGCCAAGATGTATGTGCCTATATTGCTCACCTGGCTACCATAGCCTATATAAAAAGGTTACCAAGAGCAGAAAGGGTCAATATTGACGTAGGGATTAAACGTTTGATATGCTACGATCTATGGGATATTCAGCATGTGAAGTTTAGTCGTAAAATGACAAGTTTAGTCCTGAAACCATTTGGTTTACAGTTTGCTTAATATTCACTGCAACTATAATGTGTCATACAAGTTGAAGTTTCTCAATTTTTTTTTTACCAATAAACTGTTTTAAATCCGCTAACTAGATCAATTAGATAAACAAAAACATAGGTGCTTAAATATTAACATATATTAAGGTTTATTGCCTCTAGTTATAAGTTAAGTGTGACACAAGTTTTGGAAGGAGAGGGTGAAGTTTATTCTCCTTCCAGTTTAGCAGAAGTATGATAGCAAAACCTAGAGTGTATAAACAAGAACTACGAGGTAATTTTAAAAGAAATTAAAGATATTTTTGATCAAGATTGAGCAATATGAAAGTTCACATGTATTGTAAACATATAGCAAGAATTATTAAGTTTGTTTTGTTTGTTTTAATGTCACTTTAATCGTTTTGAACATGCTAGTAGAAAACTGAAAGATAAACAAAAGAAAATGGTCAAGTCAGTTCCCCAAGAGCAAGGAGCGAAAACCAGTTGGTACGAATCGTTCATCTCGAATCCAATGAATTTTAGAAATCGGATGCAATCGTGAAAACAGCTTAGTATTCATAACGGAAGGAAGCAGAGACAACTTAATTACTCTATGGGAACCGATGACACCTTGTCGTCTATTAAATGAGAATGACCAAAATCGCCAAGCGATGACATGCTGCATTTACAAATAATAGAATGGGTCACGTTACGGCCCTGCCTATTGCAAAGTTGGGTTAACGTTGTTTTTACAGTTTTTAGAATTATACTGTAATATGTAGTTATTAAAATGAATAATCATTGATTTTTTAAAATTTACCCATTTATTTAAAAATCTCAATATTGTAAATAAGCAAAAACATCGCCAGAAACTTTGTTCAGATTGTTGGTGAATCGGGTCGTAAACCAAAGTATAGAAAGAGCGTAGCCTAGGAAGTTATGGGAACGTTGTTAAATACCCATTAAATGTGTCTAAAGTTTTGTGATAACGGTACAAGGCAAACATATTTTGTATCTTGCTGTTTCTTAAGTATTTTATACAAGTTATTTATTCATAAAGTTGTGTTTTTTTTCATATAACAGAGGGTTTTTTAACAATAATAATGTTGGTTGCTCCCTTTTCGATTACGTCACTCCATGGGACAAAATTAAAACCTATCCCATACTGACGCCGCGCTTCCACGCGGCGTCAATAATACTTTCACTTACAGATATTTTCGATAGTTTTGTCAGGATGTTTTCATAATCATCTGCTGCATATGTATTGCATGTGGGAAATGGTTATAGAAGTGATGAATGCACGTTTTGGTGCATGATTACTTTTTCAAATACACTCGAGTAGCACAATAAGATTTAATGAGACTCTATAGATCTCGTTGAACAAATATGAGCCGTCCCGCGAGAAAACCAACATTGTGGACTCTGCGTAAAGTATGCAACCGGATCAGCCTAAGCATGCCGAGCATGATTACCCGGATATACATTTTTCGCCTCCTGTGGATTTTCTGTTTAAGGAATCATTATTCTATACCTTTATCCCCCTGAGACGGAAGGTGTCGGCCTGGATCATTCTTCGCGGAACGGCTCATATGATAAACCACGTAAGATAAGTTGAATCGAGTGGCATAAACCCTTTCTCACATGCAACCGAACTTTGAACACGGAAGATGCATTTTAAAAACATTGTGGCAAATTGAAAAATAGTCATAAAAAGCAATTTCCCATAAGGACACTTTTGCAACTTTATTTCAAAAAATATTATTTTAGGACTATATGCCTGGATATTTGCAAACTATTTTGCTACAGATGTGTTGTATATGGGAAAAGGTTAAACTTATAAGTAATCAAGAAACGTGAAAATAGACACTTTTGTAATTTCGGTATCCACCATACCCGAGCGATAAGGGTCGGGGACTTTAACCGTGTGTCCCAGTTCGACACCCAATCGCCGTGGTAATGGCGGTGTGTCCTTTTGGCAAGGCATTTTTTCTTGACTCGTGCTGGTTTTTTACCCAGAAACAGTGAATAAATGAACTGTCGCCTTAATATGATTGAAATAACGATGAAAATGGTAAAACTCCAATAAAACACAAACGTTGATACGTACCGGGGCGTATAACCTGAGTTTGAAATGCCTGAAGAAGTAGTATTGACTGTCCTTTGTATCAACATAATTGCCGTACCGTTTTTCTGCCTTGAACCCGAACGAATCGACCGTTCCATCTTCTTTGAGGAGTAAACATGTCGAAGTCTTCAGTAACTAAAAGTTAGGTAAAATTCAAACATTTATCTATTTTGTATTAAAAAAGTATTAAAACAGTATTAAATAAGACATGGAAATTCCATGAAACCAGGTTTTCTGTAATGGAAGGTGTTTGATTAAGAATTAACAGATCTGTCAAATCTTTCTGTTAGTAGTTAATCAAAGCTAGTAATTCAAGTAACAGGGAATATTTCTATTGATGAATAATCATAATTACTTTGTCAATTAAATATATCACAATTTTATCTAACAAATATCAGTTCAATACAGTCAATCATGTGTTGATGGCCTCATTTATAGATAACAGATATTAAGCAACCTTTTGTTGTAAGCAGCCACATTTTAGGATCCCTAATGCCAGGTTGATAATCAGTGATCTGCATTAACCCTTTACTTGATAGTAACGCGTTTATGCCTTTGCAAACAGACTAGATCCAGGGCCCGAGGTTATGAAACTTACTCATATCTATGCTATATGCTTTTAAATTGCCAAGTTGTTTAATATGGAGCATATTTGCGCGAAGTTATTTGAAAATATCTATATGCAAAAGTTATGGTCTGAACAAAAAAAGTTAAATATATTTTCTGTCACTGTGACCTTGACCTGGAAGCTAAAGACCTTGACCTGGAAGCACCTGGAGGCTAAAGACCTTGACCTGGAGGCTAAACACATAAATTGTGCATATGACACAGCGTCTTGATATGGTGTATATCTATTCCAAGCTATTTGGAAATATCTCTATGAATGAAAAAGTTATTGTCCGGACAAGAAAAGTTCAACTGATGTCTATTTGTTGTCACTGTGACCTTGACCTTGAAGCTACAGACAAAAGTTTTGCATGTGACACATCATATTGATATAGTTCATATTTGTGCCAAGTTATTTGAAAATATCTCTATGCATGACACAGTTATGGTCCGGACAAGAAAAATTCAATTAAAGTCTATTTCTTATCACTGTGACCTTGACCTTGAATCTACAGATTTGTTTTTGCATTTGACATATCGTCTTGATATGGTGCATGTTTGTGCCAAGTTATTTGAAAATATCTCTATGCATGACAAAGTTATGGTCCGGACAAGAACATTTCAATTAAAGTCTATTTCTTATCACTGTGACCTTGACCTTGAATCTACAGATTATTTTTTTTGCATTTGGCACATCGTCTTGATATGGTGCATGTTTGTGCTAAGTTATTTGAAAATATCTCTATGCATGACAAAGTTATGGTCCGGACAAGAAAAGTTCAATTAAAGTCTATTTCTTATCACTATCATTTGGCACATCGTCTTGATATGGTGCATGTTTGTGCCAAGTTATTTGAAAATATTTGCATTTGGCACATCGTCTTGATATGGTGCATGTTTGTGCTAAGTTATTTGAAAATATCTCTATGCATGACAAAGTTATGGTCCGGACAAGAAAAGTTCAATTAAAGTCTATTTCTTATCACTGTGACCTTAAAGCTTGACCTTGAATCTACAGAATTTTTTTTTGCATTTGGCACATCGTCTTGATATGGTGCATGTTTGTGCCAAGTTATTTGAAAATATCTCTATGCATGGCAAAATTATGGTCCGGACAAGGAATGTGGACGCAAGGTTGCTCGCCCACCCAACCGCCCGACCGCCCGCCCGCCGACTTCGCCAAACTAATAACCAGATTTTTCCTTCGGAAAACCTGGTTAAAAGTATTAAAAAAGTATTAAAAAAGTATTCAACTTACATCTTTAATTTGAACTCATCTGGATCGAAAGACAAGTGTTCGATCCCCGGTTATGTCACATCAAAGAATTAATCATAGTACTGTCATCCTTGGCGCACAGAGTTAGGGGAATAACAACTGAAGGGTTAGTGTCCAGATAAATGATACTGGTAGAACTGGTAAATTATACCTGTAGTACTGATAAATTATACCTGTAGTACTGGTAAATTATACATGTAGTACTGGTAAATTATACCTGTAGTACTGGTACAACATACCTGTAGTACTGGTAAATTATACCTGTAGTACTGGTACAGTATACCTGTAGTACTGGTACAGTATACCTGTAGTACTGGTGGTAAATTATACCTGTAGAACTGTTAAATTATACCTATAGTACTGGTGGTAAATTATTCCTGTAGAACTGTTAAATTGCCCAGGAAACGTCGTGATAAAACTGAAATAATATTTTTTTTTTTAAATGTCGTAAAACACCATTCAAATAAAAACAAACTATATGTATTTTCAAAAATATAAGCAACTTTTTCACAATCTGTTATAAAGCCTGTCATGTAAAGAACTCCATTGATCACTTGTGAAAAGCAAGATCTGCATGAGCATTCGCGCAGTCTGATCAGGATCTCTGCGTCACTGCCGTACCATGTAAGAGAAGTTTATTATGACTACTTCCATCCATATCCTGCACATTTTATGCTATAAAAACAGAACTAACAATTGAACCGTTCCACAGAAAACCAACATTATGGCCTCTGCGTTATGAGTCGACCCAGATCAGCCTGCCAAAATGTGTGCAGGCTAATCCGGGCCGACACATTCCGTCTCAGGGGGATAACGGTATATAGTAATGAAATCCACAGGAGGCGAAAAGTGTCTGACCGGGTTAGCCTGCTTAAGCTGATCCGGGTCGATACTTTCCGCAGAGTTCACAATGTTGGTTTTCTCGTGGAATGGCTCATATATCTGTGCCCGTCATATGAACAGGTAAAAGTTCGCATTTTCGAACAGTGTGGGTTGATCTCAGCGTGATCAACGGCTAAGACTTATCATTATCTACACGAGTTGACAGACGCAAGTAAAACATGTACGTGAGCTAGTGTATATCTGGTTTTACAATGTTTTCAATAACTTTACTTTTAGTTAAAGAGATTAGAGATAAGCTATAGATCGTTGTATATGGTAAAGGATTGATCAAATAAAGCTACAAAACTCCTTTTGATCACCTGTAAAGCACCTACACCCCAGTTCGTGTTGAACTCGACGTTCGATGGGGTAATATCGCCAGCCTTTCTCCATTGCCAAGCGTATCCAGAATAAGTACTACCTATGTCTAACGCCACTACTAAACTCGGTGTCTTTATTATCGACTGAAATAGAAAAAACATCATTTATTTGTGATTTCAAAAAGGGTCCATTATTGACCTTAACTGTAACTTAACAAAACGATTCCGGTCTGCACACGCTGTCTGACGACTTTTTAAAACATTGTTGCAAAAGGAGAAGTTGCTCACAATGAGCAATTTCTTCTTTTGTCGCAATGTTTCAACTTTATGAATAGTTACATTTTCATTTGTAGTTTTCATATGTTGTCTAGCTGTTTTCGAAGACGTCTGCTGCAGATTTGTTGTATGTGGGAAAGGGTTCATTATTTCCCTCATATGATATTGCAGGGTAGGCTGTTTTGAAATCACCTGAGGAAAACATGGTAAAATCTTGGAAGTTCATGAATCAATTAGTGTTCTTTAATTGATAGAGTTTCCATAGTTTAACAAAATGTTTTTCAAAGTCGCCTGCTGCAGATTTGTTGTATGTTGGGAACGGTTTAAGGGATCTCGTACATCGACTGAAACGGCACGGTTACTCTGGTGAATGTGGGAAAGGGTTTCAAAAGTTTACTAAATTTCAAATCGTGCGTTTATTTCTTTGTTGACGTTACTTGGTTTTCTCGACTTGCTTATTATTATTTTGTAAATGCCTTTTACCTATCAGTATTAACTTAACACCGATTGTGAAACAAGTTTTCAGCTTACATGTATAATTTATATATTAACCAAGCTCGATTTCTGCTTCCTTCAGACTCGCACCGTTTGTGCGGAAAGATCCCCAATGCAGGACTCGCTCATCACGGGGTTCGATCCGGGGAACTTTGGTACGAGAGGTCGACGCGCCACTGTTGCAATAAGAATGTGAGAATCTCGCCTTCTTTTTTCTCTACAATATCTAGACTGAAGAAACACATACGTGACATTTTGTTTGCCTCATCGATTATCAAATAAATAAATTTAGAACAAAACGTCACGAATCGATGTAATGTAATTTCTGTTTACCAATTTCAAATATTTGTGTATTATAAATCGGTAAACAAGATAATCTGTTTTAAACAGGATCTAGTAGATAACTCAAGATAGTTGATCCTTTCATCGAAATTCTAAATTTAGAATAAAACGTCACGAATAGTAATGCGTGCCAAGTAAACTATCTAAAAAAGAAATTTACGGGGTAAATCACGCGCGAGTTTCAAGATCTGAGCCATCGTATCGTAACCAATAAAATGGTGGGATGATTGACTCGAATTTGTGTTGTACAGACTTGTTCTTTTTCAATTATCAAATTTACCATAGACTTTAATAGACAAACTTACAGCAGCTCTAAAGGGACACACACGAAATTGTTTTATCTCGTGCGCACGACTTTATAAAAATCGTATGTAATTTATAAAAAAAAATGTGTGTGTCCCTTATGGCCCTATTCCACTTACGACCACGAATCCCACGAATCACCAAAAATAGCTAAATTTTAGGATTCGTAGATGGATCGTAATCATTTCGCGAAGTTCTTAACTCATTCGTATATATTCGTAGTCGGTTCTTGCAATTCTTGAGCGATCGGGAATTCGTGACAAAAGTTTTGAACTGTTCAAAGTTTTGGCCCCGAACTCCACGATTAAAAAAATCGTAGCTTATTCGTAACAACTTCGTAGTGCGTTCTTGGGCATCGTAACTGAAACGTAATCGATTCGTAGGTAATCCCACAGAATATGTATTCGTACCTGATTCGTACATGCATTCGGTGTGTTCTTAGCGTAGTCGTAACTGATTCCTAACGTCCGGGCAGTATTCGTAATAGATTCTTATACATCGTAGTCAATTCTCGCGGGACTCCAGCCGAACCAAATATATGTATCGTAAATGAATCGTCACGAATTAGACCAGAAAATTTGCAAAATATCACGAATCCTCCCGAATCCTAAAATTTAGCCACTTTTGGTGATTCGTGGGATTCGTGGTCGTAGTGGAATAGGGCCATTAAGTACGGCAGATCTGAAGGGACACACACATTTTTATAAATTACCTACGAAAATGTTGTTATCTCATGCGCACGAGATAAAAAAAATAGAGATACTACGTCGTGCGAACGAGATACTATCTCGTGCGCACGAGATAAAAACAATCGTGTGTGTCCGTTAGAGCTGTCGTACTTTAGAGCTGCCGTACAAACTCAATAAATTGCATACATTTTTTTTGTTTTAAAGCATGGTAAGATATAATAAGGAATTATAACATTACGATAATTGTTTTACCCTTCACTTCCTGCTTATCTATTTCGAAACATCTACAACAGGCGACATTTCAAAACATTGTGACAAATGGAGTTTCTACTTTCTATTCAATAAGGATACTTACTAAACACATTTAATTATACTTTCCATATTTTTACCTGGAAGTTTTCAGTCATCAACTGCAGTTTGTGTTCTAAGTAGGAACTGGGTTGAGAATAGATCGTCATATTAAGTTCATAATGAGATTGACTATACATCACAAACATTTCAGTATATAGGTTACACCAAATAAACTCCTTCTTTGTTTCCATGTAAATCGACCAGTTTCAGTCCGCAATTGTCACACTTTCTAAGCGTTTCTCATCTAGAACACCATATATCATTGCCTCTAAGCTTCAAAACAAAGAAAATGGGGGGGGGGGGGGGGGGGGGGGGGGTCATGCATTATGCAAAAACAAATTCACCATGCGAAAATGGTTACCGTCATTTTTGGACCAAATCGGGCCCGGACAAAGCCGGTGTTTTAGCATTCTACCTTCACTTACAAACAAGGTCAAAACACTAAAAGTGATCAAGTCAATCATTTCCCCCAATGTCATATATTTAATACATTCTGGTGATGGTATACACTCCTTTCTAGGCAAACAAAATTGTTTTAGTATGGACTACTTGGTTGTAAATCAGCATGTCAGCGGTCCCCCTTTACTCCAAATGTAATATGCTTACAAAAAACCCCACATTTTTCAGTTATATCACGGCGTTTTCCTGGGTAAGTTGACAGTACTACTGATCCATTTGTCCTGTCACCAGCTAGTCAGACGTAATACTAACTCCATTACCCTTATCGACGAGGCGGAAAAGTCATTACTACCAGTTTTAAAGTCTTTAGTATGACCCGGACTGGTGTCGTTCAACTATACCAGGTCAAAACTCACCAACTTTCCCTAACCGTTAGTTACCGTTTCCGGTATGACCATGCCGATGATGGAACCCGCGACCTCCTGCACCGAGGCGGACGCTCTACCACTATATTACCGAGGCGATCATAAAAAAAAGTTATAATACAGATGCTAACACACAACACGCTGTGCATGTGGCTCGAAGGTAAAGCGCCATTCCAGTGATCCAAGAGCCCCGAATTGGTAAACCCTGAGTGTAGGGTCAAAGTTTTGCGACAAACACACTCGGTAATGATATATCCCTCTTTTATCAAAACACTGTTACAAACCTCTCCTGATATAATTTTCGTTGATCATGAGCAGCAGCAGCAGACGAATTTTGAGAACATTGTGACAAAGAAAGAAATTTGAACGACTTTTGAAAACATTGTGGTCAATGGTTAAATTGCTCATGATGAGCAATTTCTCCTTTGGCCACAATGTTTCAACTTTATATAACAATTAAGCTTTCTTTTATGGTTTTTGCCACTATATTTTCAAAGTTGTCTGCTGCAGATTTGTTGTATGTGGGAAGGATTAAAAGATTCATTTGCACCTGTCGTTTTATGATATTTGGGCCCAATTTCCTAGCCTCTATTTAATTTTTAAATCCGCAAAGGTCGGTTTTCGTGTGGCGAGGCCCCGGAAAATATTCATGAACCTACTACATTTCTTGAAACCAACTCTCAAACATTTCTGCGATTTGGGCCTGGAAATGTTAAATTACTTATAAAAAGGACTGAGTGTATCTGTTTCCAACGTACATGTACTTCAGTGGGAGATTTGTCGAAATAAGTGAATGTGAGGAAAATGAACAAAATGTGGGTGTTTAAATTTATTAGTCGCCGGGCAGAAGCCCGCGACTTCTATTTTTAATAGGTTTTCGGCAATCACATGGGAGGGGGGATTATTATTAGAAAGAAACACATTTGGATGTCTTGAACATATTACAATTGTGTTTGTTTAAAAACACTAAGTAATGACACATCTAAAATGAAATAAATATTCCGATGTTTTAGGTATTTTCAGTTTCTTTATTTTTACTCGCATTTATGTTTTGTTGTTTTATTTACGAAGACAAAACAGTCCCTATTAGCTAGACTGGTATACTTTATTTTTACACTATATACTACATGTACTCAAAAGGCGATAACTACAAACCTTTACGTCGCAGTCTAATTTGTTTACATACGCGCACCTGCTTGAAGCGTGACTCGCGAATACCAACTGCGTAGATCAATCTCCTTTGCAGAGAGCCGTCTCTTTACACTCACTTACAAATAGTACATCGTAGGTGATTTAAAATGTTTATTTGGTTCGAAACAAATGAAGAAAAGAACAAACCGAGATAAAAACTAGTTTTAATAGAAAAATTACTTTGAACGAACACTCTCTACCTATAAAGAGAGTTTCAAGAACGACACCTCTGCGAATAAGAAAGAATCGGGTCTTTCGTACAAAATTATTTCGTCCTTGACAATTTTAAATGTGTCATTTAATTCCCTAAAGGCATATTGCTTCCGATCTGCATATTGTTATGGATCATTGACACAATTAAGGGCGCTCATCATAATATAATTTTAAAACATGAGTAGTTTTGTTATTTTCATTATAAAAAAGGAAGGAAAGAATTAAAAATAAATTAACATGTTGTAGGGCTCAGTTTATGTTCGAAATTAAGTTTAAATTATACAACAATTTCAATGAGATTTAACTGTTTAGTTGATATTATATTTCGAATGTGGTCTAATTTATAAATATTGGACTACATTTCAACATTTGTTAAAGTATGATATAATTAGGATGCCAAGCTAATATTATTTTGAGAAAAAGAGAAAACTCAGCGATTTAACCCTTAACTCATTGTTTTAAAAGTATATTGCTGCAATGGTGTCCACTGTTGACTTTAATAGAGAAAAGGTAAAATGACGTGCTATTGCATGCAAATCCTAAATTGTCTGTTTTGTGGTTTTATTGAAAAATAATAAAATTCAAATATTCTGACAAACATCTTGAAAAGTGTATGTGGAATTCACAAATCGTATAATTATTCCTTAATGAAAGCACTGTATACATACTAAGACTAATGATTGGCAAGATTTCTCATTTCCATTACTGTTTATGATCAATAATTAGTTGGTTGTGTGTCTAGTCAACCTACTTTGGAATGGAGATTGATCATAAACAATGAAAGGCTTCAATTATCATTCACTTCGTTGACAAAACAATGCAAGTTATGATACATTTTCACTTGACCCCACCCCTGATGTTCCAATATGCCCCTCAGTTGATAACTGTTTATTCAACTACTATAATGTTAGTGTTATGCATAACTGCACTATGGATATCCGGCGACATTGATGCATTGCATCAACTTTCTCTTGTAGGGTATTTATATAACCTCCACGTGCGTCTAATTCAAAAGAATAATGTTGATATATAGCGTGGATTCGATATTAGTCGCATCTGCAGCAGACGACAGTTCTCATGCTAACAGAAACAGCAACAACGACAAAAATTACATAGTCAGTTTTGAAAAGCCCGTTGACATTTTATTCCTTACTGCAAACCAATTAACCTATATCCGTTAAATCGCGATATATAGTTCCATCAGTGATGCAGAGAAACGATTGATTATAATCATGTCAGTGCTACTTTGGTACCGGATTGATACTAAGATTTGAGATTTATTGAGATAATATCTATATAGAGTTAAATTATGTAAATATTATCTTTCTTCATGTTTGGGCAGATAATAAATAGCATTGCGCGTTCTATAACTCCCATGATACTCAAAACACTTCAATGACGCAGTATAAGGCGTCTGGAAATTCCAAAAAGTTCTATAAATAGCTCGCGAGAATGTTTATCGATTGTTCTTAAATCTCAATATTATAAACGCTTTATTGTGTAGTTGTTGCAATATATGAAAGCATCTCGATGATAATACTGGTTTACAAAGGTTTAAAGGACTCGATGTCGTGCAGTTTACAAGTTAGACACGTCTGTACGTTCTAGAGTCAGTTAACAATTAATGCTAAAGTGTAGCCGAATTGAGTTGGAGATCGAGCATTATCGTATATGCCTATATATATTGAAAATCGCAAGGCCTACACCGAGATACTGCTTGTTACTTTGCAGGATTTTCTACACGATCGCCACTACTGTGCCATCTGCGCTTTGATTTCACAGTAGTGTCTGTTCTATAGTGAAAATATACCACTAATCTTTTATTTATAACCATTTATTTTTTACCTGTTTCGGAATATTTTTAAACACCAAAACGAGTTAACCGAAACGAAGTTCGTTTGTATAACATACATGTATGCATATATCTCTTTAAAACTCCGCAACATTTTCAACTCTATTCAATATTTCTTTTTTCATTCGTAGATATTTCCTATATTTTCGCTTTGCCGTTTTCAAAGTCGTTTTGCTGAAGTTGTGTTGTATGTGGGAAGGGGTAAACAGCATTTGTCTAGTATGTCCTGTACGACTTTGAAGTACAATGGGAGACATCGGTCAGTTATCTCCCTTTAATACTCTCTACATCTAGCTAGGTCCTATCATTTGGTTTCCTCTGTTTTTATCATTGGTTTCTTTGCACTGGATGGTGCACTTATAATTGCATTTTCTTGGCCAACTGTTATATTAGATTGATTAGTAATTCCACATTTGTTTTCTTTAAAATAGGGATAAAGACAAAGGATTCCAACTAAAAGGACCTACCAACTATTTGGTCTGCCTTGGTTTTTATCTGACAAGGGAGATAATATAATTATCACTAATGTCCCTTATTCGAACATACTACAAAACGCCAAGCCTGGGCGTTTATTAAAGACAAGTCTATAAACATGTAAGAACATGTCGGTTGATTACAGTTGATATCTGATATCCCCCAGTCGCGGCGCAGCGGTCAGGGTGGAGTGCCCTTGGGTTTGTTTACCTATACGTTTACGCCCGGTTCCAAATCCCCGATGTTAACCATTCGGCCACGATGGATTCCATATATACTAACTTACACAGATACAGTAAGTTAACCCTTTCCCACATACAACAAATCTGCAGCAGACATTTGTATTAGCTGGGATTTAGTTAGGCAATACTATATATTGTCGCAAATATTGCTTAAAAGAAAGAAAACGTAAAAATAAAAAAAACCTCACCAGTTCCATGTATAACTGTGAATGTTTTGTTCATAATATCCGTGTAATGTAGATATATCTGTTCGCCTCTTACAAACAAATTGTCACAATGATACATATTATCGATCTTGGTTTTTAAATGTTCAAGTAGGTCTAATTTATTCTTCAATAAAACGGCGTGACATAAAAAGATAAGTATAGGCTGTCAACATGGAGTCCGGCTTGACACGCAGTAAACTTCGTCTTTATCCAACCTTCATCGAACTTGTGAATATGTATTGGTATACTTTCCTTTGTATATCAGTACTTAATGCACCTTCCTAGGTAGTGATAGTCTATTACGGCAACTTTGACCCTTTCCCATACACAGACGCATTCTGACGCCTCTGTAGCAGACGACTTAAGAAAAGATTGTGGCTAAACGAGAAATCGCTCATAATGAGCATGTTCACCTTTTGTCACAATGTTTTCAATTCTATTCAATAAACAAACTTTCATTTAAAGAGATGTTCCATATGTTTGACTAAATGTTTTCGAATTCGTCTGCTGCATATCTTTTGTATGTGAGAAAGATGCAGACGCTTTCTGACGCTTTTTCAGCAGACAACTTTAAAAAACAATGTGGCAAAAGAAGAAATTGCTCATAACGACCAAGTTCACAATGTTTTCAACTCTTTTTCAATAATTTAAATCTTAATGGAGATTTTTCACATTTTTTTGTATATCGGTTTTCAAAGTCGTCTGCAGCATATATGTTGTATGTGATAAACGGTTAAGTAAAATATAATGCACCTTCCTATGAAGTGGTGGTCTATTGCGGCAACTTTAAACGGTAAAGAAATTACAAATTAACTCTTTCAGCGCCAAAGGCAATATTGAGATTGTTGCAAACAATACTGATTCAGGTGAGTCAGCTCGTAACGAGCTGTCTCACCTGAAATCAGCATTGTTTTTCCGTTTAGTTATCAAAAAAGTCCAAAATTAAATTATATGAGTAATGGAGACGCCCGATTTTGAACATGGAAGAGTCTACTTCAAACAATTCGGCGCTGAAAGGGTTAATGAGTTACAGGCTAACACTTTGTTCGGGCTGCGCTAGACATTAAACGTTCAGTTAATACCAGATAAGGAGGGATATTCAGCTCTTTTCCCCACAATTTCTCTCTTATAATTAAAGCAAACCATATGTTGTTGGAACTCAAAAGAATCGTCTCACTAAGACGATTCGTTTGAGTACCCACAAAATAGGGTTAGAGGGTAAAATAAGAATTTTAGAATATGCAAAACGCCTCTTATCTAGACCTTTGTAATACCAAACGTAATATCGGTTGGAAAGTTATTAAATATGTGAATCTTTTAATTGTAACGTTGACCCAATGGTCACCAATTTTATTTGATCCAGAAAATGCACATTTCATATTTTAATTGCTATTTTCTATATCACTTTTAGTAGTATTTACGCGGACGGAAAACGTGTTTTTTCTTGTTACTTTAAGCTGTATGAATAGTATATCCTACAATCAACGAAATACACAAATATTATATACATGAAGATATATTTGTTAAAACGTTCATGAGTTCAATGTTACTTTTGTGTTATGTATATCATTGTTTACAAAGCAGCTTCTATGTTGAACCTTTGAACTGACTGCCTTCGATGATGCCCGAAGCTGCACGGTTTAACTTTAAAATATGTCAAACCGGAGTGTCATTAACTCTTCACTGATATAAAGTCGACTCTTCCATGTTGAAAACTTGGCCACTCCATTCTCCGTCCAACAGGAAATTTGGTAGAATGTATTGTCTAAGTCGGACCGAATCTGCATTGTTTGCGAAAGAGTTAAGGTCGCCAGACGCAGCTCGTAAATGAACCCGTCCAAGGGAGATGGTTCTAGTTAGTTATTGTGTACAGTGTAGATCCAAATCAGCCTGTGTATCCGTATGATATGTTGGTCAATATCACAGTGTATACATATTACTGACAACTTTTGTAAGATGATTATGTCATCTTTTGTACATTCTGATATGATAGGGCAGATGGGCAGTGTCATTTGAAAATACTCAGTTCAGAAATTCCAACTTGAAACTTAACTCATTGACGGGCTGGGCTCATTCGTGTTATTTTGACGTAACGTTACGATGCATATTCTATAACAGTCAATGTTGGAGCTAACCAGAATCGTGAAACGGTTTCAAGGACGTTTCTATTTCATCGTAAACATAGGTTTCATATGAAGCCTCTCTGACAATTCCGGAATCCACATCCTTTGCTGTCGCGACAGCATATCGCGTTACATTTGGAGCATTTTTTTTATTGGGCCGATTTAAAAAGTCAAAACATGTTCAGACATATATAAGATAAAACAAGCGTATACTTTAATTTGGCTATTAATAACATGCTTATAAAACCTGATAAATACAAATAATGTAATGAGTTGGTCACATATGCAGGTGTTGTACATTTTGTCTTCCATGTTGCAGGTGGCGTTTACCTTGCATTTCTGAGATTGGTAAAATCGATATAAAACCTATTATTATTATGTATCCATTATAATTGTGGGGAGGGGTATCTTACGGTTATCCCCGATCGCGCTATTTGGTATCAAATTCTGCATAAATATGTACATGTATGCCGATATTATAAACCTTCTCTAAACCTGTTAATTCTTAGGTTGGGTGGTTTTATATAGCCTCGCCTTTCGACATAAAGCGATTTATCGAGCTGCCATTATTTTAAAATAACGAATAAGGGCATCATGTATTTTTCCAGATTAAAAGAAATCATTGTATAAAACGTAAGACTTATGATAGAATATCGTCGGTGTTTATCATTACGTGTGATGTTAGAATGTGTCTGGCTTAACACTTTCCCACATACAACAAATATGCAACAGACGACTTTGAAAACATACCTTAAAAACAAAAGGAAACTCCCTTTAAACGAAAGTACAATACTTGAATAGAGTTGAAAACATGGTGACAAAAAAGGAGAAATTGCTCGTTTTGAGCAATTTCTTCTTTTGTCGTCATGTTTTCAAAAAGCCGTCTGCTGCAGAGGCGTCCGAAAGCGTTCATATGAGGGAAAGGGTTAGAACAGGCTTGTTTGAAGATAACTCGTAATATTACCCTAGTAGTCAATGGCAATCGAATTGCCTCCCTTCAATTACGTATCTTAAGGTAGCAAAATCCCTTCACGCTGGCTACGTGACTGTACTGTACAATTTGAATTATGTATGAATTGTGCCAGCTTCATTGTTTGATTCATCGATGTTTCAAGTATATCACGGCGTTACCAGTACTACTGGTTCATTCACAAGCCAGTCAGTCGTAATACTAACCCGCACACCCTGGGCGCAAAGGACGGCAGCCATTACTACCGTTTTTAAAACTCTTGAATTCTGTTTTGAAAGGCCAAGACAAATCACACGTGGGCGTAGACTGTACTCAATGCACTTACTATGCATATATGCTTCATTAAATGGCAACACCATGTAAACAGTTATCCATCTCCCAGATACAGACGTTTCTGCAGCAGACGTCTTTCGAAAGCTGAAATTCCTTATATAGAGCGATTTCTACTTTTGCCACAATGTTTTCAATTCTATCTATAGATTTTTACTTCCATTTACAGAGATTTTCCACATGTCTGAATGCATGTATGCTGTATGTATTATGCTAATACAGAATCTGAACTTTAACCTAAGTCAATTCCACGATTGCTCAATCAGAACGGAGTTAACCCCCCTTTTCCACATACAGGAAATACAAAGCAGACGACTCAACAGTCTCTAAACAAGAGGGCCATGATGGCCCTGGAATCGCTCACCTGATTTTATTTGTTTTCACTTTAGCCATATAAGCCCCGGCCCCTGGCAGCCATAGTTTCCGACCAATCAACTTGGCTTGAAGGAATCTGATAGAGGGCCACCCTAGGAACATTTCTACAATTTTTTTTGAGAATCAGCCAAACACTTTTGGAGGAGAAGATTTTTTAAGTTTTCACTATAGCCATATAATGCAAAATAGCCCTGCCCACTGGCGGCCATGTTTTTTGACCAATCAACATGGCTTGAAGGAATCTGAAAGTGGGTCATCCAAAGAACATTTCTACAAAATTATTTGAAAATCGGCCGGACACTTTCGGAGAAGAAGATTTTTTAAGTTTTCACTATAGCCATATAAGGCAAAATAGCCCCGCACCCCCTGGCGGCCATGTTTTTCGACCAATCAACTTGGATTGAAGGAATCTGATAGAGGGTTCATCCAAGGAACATTTCTACAAAATTATTTGAAAATCGGTCTGACACTTTCCGAGGAGAAGATTTTTTCACTATAGCCATATAAGGCAAAATAGCCCCGCCCCTCTGACAGCCATGTTTTTTGACCAATCAACATGGCTTGAAGGAATCTGATAGAGGGTCATTCAAGGAGCATTTCTACAAAATTATTTGAAAATCTGCCAACCAGTTTGGGAGAAGAAGATTTTATAAAGTTTTCACTATAGCCATAAAATAGCCCTGCCTACTGGCGGCCAAATTTTCGACCAATCAACATGGCTTGAAGGAATCTGATAGTGGGTCACTTAAGGAACATTTCTACAAAATTATTTGAAAATCGGCCAGACACTTTCGGAGGAGAAGATTTTTTAAGTTTTCACTATAGCCATATAAGGCAAAATAGCCCCGCCCCCCCCCCCCCCCCCCCCTGGCGGCCATGTTTTTCGACCAATCAACATGGCTTGAAGGAATCTGATAGAAGGTCATCCAAGGAACATTTCTACAAAATTATTTGAAAATCGGCCGGACACTTTCGGAGAAGAAGATTTTTTAAGTTTTCACTATAGCCATATAAGGCAAAATAGCCCCGCACCCCCTGGCGGCCATGTTTTTCGACCAATCAACTTGGATTGAAGGAATCTGATAGAGGGTTCATCCAAGGAACATTTCCACAAAATTATTTGAAAATAGGCCTGACACTTTCGGAGGAGAAGATTTTTTAAGTTTTCAATATAGCCATATAAGGCAAAATAGTCCCGCCCCCCCTGGCGGCCATGTTTTTCGACCAATCAACATGGTTTGAAGGAATCTCATAGAGGGTCATCCAAGGAACATTTCTACAAAATTAGTTGAAAATCTACTAACCAGTTTGGGAGAAGAAGAATTTTGAAGTTTTTTTATTTCGTTGCCATGGAAACCAGAATTCTGCATGGATCCCAAAAATTTGAAGGAAATCTGGTGAGGTCATTGAGAGGATGCTTTCTATGAAGTTTCATCCCAATTGACCCACTGGTTACTGAGGAGAAGAAGTTGACGCACGACGCACGACGCACGACGCACGATGGACGACGGACGACGGACGCCGGACAAAAGGCGATCACAATAACTCACCTTGAGCAAAGCTCAGATGAGCTAAAAATAGGGGAGTTCTCTATAATTGTAGGTATAGATACAGGAAAAAAGTTGAAAGCATTGTGGCAAATGCAGAAATTGCTCGTTTTGAGCAATTTCTCCTTTTGTCACGATGTTTTCAAAAGTCGTCTGCTGCATTCGCGTCAAAGTGCGTCTATAGGTGGTAAATGGTAAATACTGTACCCAGATAGGGCAGAGACCAATACCTACTTGGTAAACGCATTTTCACGCATCCGCATCAGACTTCTTTCCAAACATTATGACAAATGAAGAAATTGCTCATAATTAGTGCTTTCCCCATTTGTGCCATCCTTTTCAACTACTAGTATATGCAGTAGATCTTATCATTAATTCATGGCGATTTTTCTATTTATTTGCTAAAATGATTATAAAATCGTCTGCTGCAGTTTTGTTGTATGTGGAAAAGGGTTAAATTATATAAAGTGCATTACTGGAATTTATTCGTCGGCGTTGTCAAATGTCAATTATACGTTTGAGTGAAGAAGGCGCGCGCCTATGTAAGACTGGTGCAAATAATCAAAGGGCTAAAAGCTCTGATGGTATATGGGCATATGCAAGTTGAAAATATATGGCATAGTTAATATGGACAAACATTGTTGAAACAATCAATCAACCAAACCAATATTTTTGAAACAACACAGTTTGCCTGCCAATAACCAATACATCAGTTATCAAAGTTTGACCCTTATCTTGTATTAACATAATAAATCACGAAGGACAAAAGATTGACAAAAAACAGAGCAGCGACCCTTAATTAAAATATTTCCAGTTCAGAAAACACTAAAGATCCACAATGTATATATATTGGAATCATGCTCATAAATGAAAGACAATCGAAAGCATGCTAGAGTTATGTCTCTTGTGCACTGCACATCTGTAGCTTATTAGTTTCCTATACACGAAATATTGTATTGATAGCTCGCCAAATGGCTTAATACCGAAAGGCGAGGGTAAATAAACCCATATGATGATGATAATTGTATTGATTCATTGAACATCTATTGAGACAATGACCAAAGAAATATATGAACAAAATGAGTTTATACCTCAGATCAGATTTGCGTTCGAAATATTGCATCGGTCTCTTTGAAATGGATCTGCCAAATAGAAACGAAGTGTTGACCCATTAATGCAAACTGTAACGGACAGACGGATGGATGAACAGATAGTCAGTCGCTCCGGACAAAGTACAGAGCTTGGGGAAGCACTCATTAACGAACAAGAATATTTCACGGAACGCATGTGTTGCACGCGAAAGTCATATAATAAGTGAGAAAGAAAAAAAGGTACACACTCCGAACACAGCATGCTAAAGTGTTGGTAATGGCGCACTGCACATATGTTGGTTATAAGTTACCTACAAACCAATTTTTAAATGGATACAATGGAAATTAGTTGAGAAAACTAAATAAGGAAACATGGAGATTACTTAAATAAGCAGACCAGAGTTGTGTACCTAGTATTTTGCCGTTCTCCTGATCACACGGTATAAGTGTGACTACTTCGAAATGAATCTGCCAAACAGAAACAACGTTTTGACCAATAAATGCAAACAATGACGGACGGACGAATGCACATTCAGGTGGACAGCCGGCCGGACGCCGGATAATACCTCCAAGCTTTACAAGCAGAGACAACACATACAGTATTGATCAGGGTTGGCAAAACCCCGGGTTTTATGAGTATTGCCCAGCCCAGTGAGCAATACTGGGAAAACCCGGGTTTTACTGGGTTTTACTGGGCAATACTAGGTAATTCTGGGCAATATGAAATACTAGTATTTTTTACTTGTTTTGTAAAGTTAAAACTTCAATAAAGAAGTGTTTTATAGGTCTCTGCCTAAGGTCCGTATTAGATACTGTATTAATCTGAGTGAGTATTGGTCAAGAAAATCTAAATCATGCAGTATTTGTACATGATTGCACATGAACAATTGTGAACAGTTCTTTCTGTAAAAGACTTAATTTAACATCAGATAACATCTGCACAGGAAATGCTTCAAGAGTAGAATCTAGAACTAGTGCCTGATCTATTAATGAAATTTATGTGTGAGGATAAAATCCTACCAAAGTTATTAACAAATGAGTCTACAACAATAAATGTTTTACCAACTGTTTGGTGGAAGAGTGCAAAAATACTAACAGTAATTAATTCCTCCTTTTGTCAGTTAGCCAGGAAACTAATGGGCATGCCTGCAAGTTCTGCTTCCATTAAGAGAATATTTTCCAACTTTGGTTTAATTCAAACACAACTTAGAAACAAACTAGGCATACACAAGGGTGCAAAACTTGTATTCTGGTATAGAATGTTGAGAGGAAAATATATAATTGAATGGTGAAGCTTAAAAATCTATTACCCAGTATTGCCCAGTACTGCCCATCCATGGCACGTAAATATATGGGAACTCATTCATCAAGCAAGTCTTCGTTTCAGACTGGTACCATTAAATATCAAATAAGGTCCCTTTATGATAAATTAAGGAGTACGTAAATGTAGAAGTTGCATGAAGGCGTTTAACTTAAAGCAATCAAATACATGTACATTATCTGACGGTATTTCTTAACGATGATGAAGGAGACTGATTGATATTTGATGAAGTTTGCAGAAACGCTCAGTTTTTAAACATCCTCGTTTCATGTACATTTCTATATTTCGATGCTCAGCGTCAATAATTCTTTGAGAGACTTCCTGTCTTTTATTTAACCTTTTTCCACTCGTAGACGCATTTTGCCACAATCTTTCCAACTGTATTTGTTATGAGCAATTCCTCCTTTGCTACATTGCTTTCAATTTCATTCCTCAAGTGTTCTTTCATTTTTAAAGAGTTTCCATATTTTACTCTAGAAGTTTTCATAGTCATCTGCTGCAGATGTGTTGTATGAGGGAATGGTTTAACGGCAAAATTAATATCGGTTACCAGGCGGTCTGTGTTGTTTGAGAGAATGGTTTAACGTCAAAATTAATATCGGTTACCAGGCGGTCTGTGTTGTAGGATGGAATGGTTTAACGGAAAAATTGATATCGGTTACCAGGTGGTCTGTGTTGTACAAGGGAATGGTTTAACGGCAATATTGATATCGGTTACCAGGTGGTCTGTGTTGTAGGATGGAATGGTTTAACGGAAAAATTAATATCGGTTACCAGGCGGTCTGTGTTGTTTGAGAGAATGGTTTAACGTCAAAATTAATATCGGTTACCAGGCGGTCTGTGTTGTAGGATGGAATGGTTTAACGGCAAAAGTGATGGTCTGTGTTGTATGAGGGAATGGTTTAACGGAAAAATTGATGTCAGTTACCAGGCGGTCTGTGTTGTACAAGGGAATGGTTTAACGGAAAAATTGATGTCAGTTACCAGGCGGTCTGTGTTGTATGAGGGAATAGTTTAACGGCAAAATTGATGTCAGTTACCCGGCGGTCTGTGTTGTATGAGTGAATGGTTTAACGGTAAAATTGGTGTCAGTTACCCGGCGGTCTATGTTGTATGAGGGAATGGTTTAACGGCAAAAGTGATGGTCTGTGTTGTATGAGGGAATGGTTTAACGGAAAAATTGGTGTCAGTTACCAGGCGGTCTGTGTTGAAGGATGGAATGGTTTAACGGCAAAAGTGATGGTCTGTGTTGTATGAAGGAATGGTTTAACGGAAAAATTGATATCGGTTACCAGGCGGTCTGTGTTGTTTGAGAGAATGGTTTAACGTCAAAATTAATATTGGTTACCAGGCGGTCTGAGTTGTAGGATGGAATGGTTTAACGGCAAAAGTGATGGTCTGTGTTGTATGAGGGAATGGTTTAACGGAAAAATTGATATCGGTTACCAGGTGGTCTGTGTTGTACAAGGGAATGGTTTAACGGCAATATTGATATCGGTTACCAGGTGGTCTGTGTTGTAGGATGGAATGGTTTAACGGAAAAATTGATGTCAGTTACCAGGTGGTCTGTGTTGTACAAGGGAATGGTTTAACGGCAATATTGATATCGGTTACCAGGTGGTCTGTGTTGTATAAGGGAATGGTTTAACGGAAAAATTGATATCGGTTACCAGGTGGTCTGTGTTGTATAAGGGAATGGTTTAACGGAAAAATTGATATCGGTTACCAGGTGGTTTGTGTTGTATAAGGGAATGGTTTAACGGCAATATTGATATCGGTTACCAGGTGGTTTGTGTTGTATGAGGGAATGGTTTAACGGAAAAATTGATATCGGTTACCAGGTGGTTTGTGTTGTATAAGGGAATGGTTTAACGGCAATATTGATATCGGTTACCAGGTGGTCTGTGTTGTATAAGGGAATGGTTTAACGGCAATATTGATATCGGCTACCAGTGGTCTGTGTTGTATAAAGGAATGGTTTAACGGAAAAATTGATATCGGTTACCAGGTGGTTTGTGTTGTATAAGGGAATGGTTTAACGGCAATATTGATATCGGTTACCAGTGGTCTGTGTTGTATAAGGGAATGGTTTAACGGAAAAATTTATGTCAATTACCAGGCGGTCTGTGTTGTACAAGGGAATGGTTTAACGGCAATATTGATATCGGTTACCAGGTGGTCTGTGTTGTATAAGGGAATGGTTTAACGGAAAAATTGATATCGGTTACCAGGTGGTCTGTGTTGTATAAGGGAATGGTTTAACGGAAAAATTGATATCGGTTACCAGGTGGTCTGTGTTGTATAAGGGAATGGTTTAACGGCAATATTGATATCGGTTACCAGGTGGTCTGTGTTGTAGGATGGAATGGTTTAACGGAAAAATTGATATCGGTTACCAGGTGGTTTGTGTTGTATAAGGGAATGGTTTAACGGCAATATTGATATCGGTTACCAGTGGTCTGTGTTGTATACGGGAATGGTTTAACGGAAAAATTTATGTCAATTACCAGGCGGTCTGTGTTGTACAAGGGAATGGTTTAACGGCAATATTGATATCGGTTACCAGGTGGTCTGTGTTGTATAAGGGAATGGTTTAACGGAAAAATTGATATCGGTTACCAGGTGGTCTGTGTTGTATAACGGAATGGTTTAACGGAAAAATTGATATCGGTTACCAGGTGGTCTGTGTTGTATAAGGGAATGGTTTAACGGCAATATTGATATCGGTTACCAGGTGGTCTGTGTTGTAGGATGGAATGGTTTAACGGAAAAATTGATATCGGTTACCAGGTGGTTTGTGTTGTATAAGGGAATGGTTTAACGGCAATATTGATATCGGTTACCAGTGGTCTGTGTTGTATAAGGGAATGGTTTAACGGAAAAATTTATGTCAATTACCAGGCGGTCTGTGTTCCAAACAGTGACACGAAACGTTGTGACAAAAAACAAATGGGACAGGCCACGTGTGCCAGTCTCGTTTAAAATATAAAAATAGCATTTGACTATATATTGTCAATATATAGTCAAATGCTATTTTTTAGGGATGGGAACGAATATTCGAATATTCGAATATTCGAAAAACTAACGAATATTCGAATACCGTTTTCGAATAAGAATATTCGTTTTCAATTTACGATTTTTTTGAAGAAATAAAAAAAAAAAATTACCAAAATTTTGACAGAGATCGCAAGATGGAGCTAATCATGATTAAGGGTGAAGTGATAAAGAGTGTGTATGTTTCGTTTGTCGTGTTTTTACAACGTATGTCAAACCTTAAGTAACAATTATGACAGTTTGCAAACCGACCTTGTGATCAACCGCTATCTTAATTGTCAATTTCTAACACCTTTTGACTGATTATGACCCCCATCATAATTGTCATGTTAATTGCCTAATTGGTATTACTCTTTCGATATCCAATCAGATTAATCAATGCGAATGATTTTCAATTTTCGTCCAATCAAATTCAAACATTATTTGTATCTTTCTTTATATTGAAGTTTGTTTTAATCGCCATTCTATATTCGCTTTACATTTTTGAAATATATACGTCATTATTCTCTAAAATCCGAAAATGCCACCATCACGTGTCTGGTCTTACTTTACACGATCCTGTGACAAGAAACAGGCCACCTGCAATCTATGCAAACAGGAGTTTGTTTACAAGGGTACGACATCCAACCTGCTGAACCATCTAAATGGCCAACATCCATCAACTTCAGAAACTTCGAAGCAGTCGTCTATGACTTCATTCGTCAGTACACCAAGGAAGAAGACTGACAGCGAGCGTATTACACAAGCAATCGCCGACATGATAGTTTCTGATTACGTTCCTCTGAGTATCGTTGAAGGAGAGGGATTCAGAAAACTGATGGAGATCGTCGCCCCAGACTACACCATACCATGTAGAAAAACAGTCCGTTCCAGAATCCAGAGACGTTACGATGTAGAGCGGGAGGCCCTAGCCACTAACCTTCAGACAGTACCTTCAGCGTCCATTACCACCGATACGTGGACTTCAAATTCGACTGAAAGCTACGTTACTATAACGGAACACCATATTGACGATTCCTGGAAGTTACAGACTAATGTTCTCCTGACACGCGCCATGCCAGAGAGACACACTGGTGAAAACATCGCACACAGACTGATTGATGCTGTCACCGAGTTCAACCTCCACGGAAAAGTAGAGACGTGCGTTCACGACAATGCGCGCAACATGGACTGTGCCGGTAAACTCTGTGACCAGTGGGGAGACTTTGGATGTTTTGGCCACACACTACAGCTGTGCCTTAAACCCGCTTTGGAGCTACCTCAAGTTTCAAAATTAACGAACAGATGTCGGAATGCTTTCTACTTTTTTTTGTTATTATCATTTTTGCAAACAAGTTTCATCTTTTTATATAAAAAATATTAAAAAATGTTAACTTTATATTTGCTTTACCTTAGTCCTTCCATTTTCAGACCTACGCGTATCATTCACGAATGAATTGTAACGTAATATAAAAAGGCTACTTTCTCCTTATTGTTTTACAGTTATGGTAGTCGCATCTGTCTAATGGTAAAATAAAGAATAAGAACAAAATATCTATTGATTCATACTTTTATTTTTGAACACAGATACATCATACATGAGTCCCTTCACGAAATACCTTGCGAACTTTGATTTTTCCACCTCAGTCCCACAAACCGGCGAATAACAATCACATTTGCAACAAATGTATTCGAGTTTTTTTCTTGATTTACATCAACTTGAAATTCAAATATATCTGATAAGAAAAGAAAAGAGTGTCACTACAGTTGAAAACTTGCAATATACAAACGTAAAAAATACATTACATTTATACTCGGAAACTAGCCATTGTTTGAAAAGGGAAATGGTAACGTACCAGTATTCGGATAAACCTAAAATCGGATACCGATTTTTATTCGAAAAACGAATATTCGAATATATTCGAATAAGCAAAACGAATATTCGAATATCGTTTTTGGTATTCGTTCCCATCCCTACTATTTTTAGATTTCAAATGAGACTGGCACCTGTGGGATAGGCACTGCACACATTTAATTTCAAGTGCTAACGAATAGTATTCAGCCCGTTACATACACAAAACATCTACAGCAGACAAATATGGCAAATTCATGTATAATAATTGAATACTATTGAAGACATTGAGGAAAAATAAGGCGTCTGTACGTAAATAATAGTGTTTTAACCTTTCCCACATACAACAAATCTGCAGCAGACGAATCATTAAAGAACATCGAGATATATGTACAAATATGGAATCTCTCTATATATATATGAATAAAAGTTTAACCATTGAATAGAGTTAAAAACATTTTGTCGACAGGAGAAATTGCTCACTGTGAGCAATTTATCCTTTCGCCGCAATGATTTCAAAAGTCATCCGCTGCAAATGCTTCGGAAAGCGTCTGTATGTGGGAAAAGGGTTAACATACAGTGAATTTCCCCCACGCTGTCACGTAGAAGGAAGCTTCGGAAAACGCCTGTATGTGGGAAAAGGGTTAACATACAGTGAATTTCCTCTCGCTGTCACGTAGAAGGAAGCGAGGCAACACCAGGAACAAAAATTAATGTTCATTCCCTTCCTGTACTTAAAAAGAGATAGAACAGACCGATGCCCACATTGTGCACAACATTCCAATCTTATTCAAACATTTAAACGATCTTACATCTTCTATTAAACCTTTAACAAACAACCAATTTACAGCAGACAACTTTGAAAATATACTCGAAACTTGAGAACTCCCTTTAAATGAAAGTACAATAATAGAGATGAAAACATGGTGACAAAAGGAGAAATTGCTAGTTTTGAGCAATTTCCTCTTTTGTCGCCATGTTTTTAAAAAGCCGTCCGCTGCAGAGGCGTCAGAAAGTTGTTTGTTTCCTGGATACTTAACCAGTCCTCGCATCGAGTTTGTGGCTAGCTCCTAACATTTTAACCCACACTCATGGAGATCGAACCCGCGGCATTTGGACCCATGAGACCAGCAATCTACTCCTACCTCGGCCTTCAAAAAAAAAAAAAAATGATTGGTCTGGTTTGTCACTGTTTGCAAATTTGTCACGATATCTACTGTCTTCTAAACAAACCACATTTTTTATGAGATAGCATGGATGTACAGCCAAATCTTTACCCAACGTATATATATAAATGAACACGTCCATTTGAAAAGATACATGTTGGCATTT
Source organism: Serripes groenlandicus (assembly GCA_031761405.1). NCBI lineage: Eukaryota > Metazoa > Mollusca > Bivalvia > Cardiida > Cardiidae > Serripes > Serripes groenlandicus. Next base: position 23,819,125 of record JASEVX010000005.1, read on the forward strand.
CTGAACAGTGTAGATTCAGATCATCATGTACAACTGTCCCGTCAGGGAAAGGGTTAAAGCATTCACATTTTAAGAAATGTGTCCGTTTATCTGCATTGACATAAACACTCTTTTTAACTGTATATGCTTTATATATGTGGCATTAACATCACGATTTCCAATGTGAGAACAAAATGTTCACCGGGACTGCCTTATAGCGAATTATTGATTGATTGATTGGGGTTTAACGCCATTTTTAACAATTTCTCGATTATATCACGGCGGCCAGTTCACCTACTCATGCATTTCCTGGTTTTCTCAAACCAGTACTCCAAACAACAATCTTCCCAAGCAACTGGCTGCTTTTCCACATAGACATAGCCCATTGATGGAAGACGAATGACGCATGTCGCATTGACTTTTGTCAATCGTCGGAAAGAAAGTTGGCCGAGCCGAGATTCGAACTCACAACCCCTGCATTGACAGCCCGCGTAGCTACCGACTGAGCTATCGGAGCTCGGCTATATAGCGAATTAGGTCCCAGTGAACAACTCTGCAGCCGTACGCAGCCGTACGCAGGGAGAGTCTACGAAAGTTGACCGAAGTTTTAAACAAGCATATGTGAAACGTGAAGACCTTGATTTGACTGTGCGGATACATAGGCTTATCTGGATATATACTGTTCCTAAAAGTAAACGTATACCTCTTCGCACGAGCGGGCTCAAATAACCTTTCCCACATACAACAATTCTGCTGCAGCCGACTTTGAAATCATCTAGACAAATGTTTACCTATCAACAAATGAAACCATTATTATTATATATAGATGAAAATAGTTTTGAACCATTTCTCAGTTTGTTACGATGTTTTCAAACTTCATCTGCAGAGGCATCAGTCAGAAAGCGTCTTTAAGTATGGTAAAAACTGTAATATTTAAGTTATATCACGGCGTGTTCTGGGTAAGTTACCATTACTATTGGTCCATTTATCCTGACACCAGCCAGTCAGTCGTAATGCCAAGCCCGCAATATCCTGAGAGCCAACAAGGAATAATTATACTGTTTGGAATAAATCGGCATGGAAAAAATGAAATGTACAAATAACGCCCTTCATTTATCGACGACAAAAAAATGTGAATATGAGCGTCCGTCCGATTTTTGTTAAAAATGCAGAATAAATTATGCGCTATGGTTAATTTGAAATACAACGCAATGGTGTAAACAAACGACTATTATGAACTCCGACTACAATAATTCTGTCACGATTTTATGTACAGGTAAATTTGCGTATACCGCACCCACGCGTTGTAAAATCCGCTGAAGTAGCTCGACTAACTATAGGCTAGACTAACACGTGTTGAACATAGAGATAAAATATGTTTTAAAGCAAATGTACCTTCTTCTCCTTACACGAAACGTGAGAATTTATTTCAAACGGATGATAGATAAACATAACCATATGTATACGCTTTCTGACGCTTCTACAGCAGACGACTTTTGAAAACATTGTGGCAAAGGTGAAATTGCTCATGATGAGCCATTTGACCATTTGACCATTTGCCAGAAGAATTTTCAACTCTTATTTAATAAATAAACTGTCATTAATGGAGACTATTCATATTATTGCTCAGATGTTTTCAAAGTCGTCTGCTGCAGATTTGCTGTATGTGCAGATTGAATCTTTAACAGACTGTTAGCAGAGAATGAAGTAAACCAGTCAAATAAATACACTTATGCATTTCCGTGCGTGTCTTCACAAATATCCATCTTCTTGCTATGTGAAAATGATATTTACTTAAATATACATTAAGGAAGTTACACAATTTATCAGACAACCACATTCATTTAGGGTAGAAGTGATAAAGTCCACCATCGCCAAAAAGGGGATCTAACTTAATGTTTGTTTATGCATCGGGTACAGTGGTATGGAAGGGACATATTTTCAACCAAATACTTAAGTTAGATTTACGTGTAGGCCTTCTAAATGTTTGTTTGTTTTGTTTGGGTTTTACGACAGTTTCAACATTAATTCAGTTATATCACGGTGACAGTTCACTTATTCGTAATCCCTTGGTAAACAAACTAATACTAGGGCCTGTTGGGCGACAAGCTCGTGCTTCCCTCATATAGACGCTTTCTGACACCTCTGCAGTAGATGTTTTTTTAAAAACATAATGACAAAAGAAGAAATTGCTCAAAACGAGCAATTTCTCCTTTTGCCACAATGTTTTCCACTTTAAGTCATAGGTTATTCATTCAATTATAGAGATTTTCTATTTTTTGACAAAATATGTTCAAAGTCGTCTGCTGCAGAATTGTTGTATGAGGGAAAGGGTTAAATAGATACCAGTTACGTTTCATACTTACCTTTCATGATGGGCGATTTATTAATGTATTCAAATGTCGTCTACTGCACTGGCGTCAGAAAGTGTATGTATGTGGAACAGGATCTTCAAGTTCCTCTGGGTGTTAGTATTATGAAATTAACTGAGGTCTAAAAAGTTATTTTAGACTTTAGTTCAATCAATGCGAAATACCAGTAACCACTGCTATTATCGAGATTGACACTAACCATTTCCCATTTCGCCTTTTGACGCCTCTGCAGTCGAATAGTTTTGAAAATATTATGGCTGAAGAAAAGATTGCTTAATAAGCAATTTCTCAACTTTATTTTATAATAACACTTTCATTTGTAGATATAGTTAATATTTTTGTATAGATGTTTTCAAAGTCGTCGGCTGCGGATTTGTTGTTATGTGGGAAAGTGGTGTTAAGCGGATCAGTATTGAAATTTAAGATATTTTGTTAATTTTCGAGAGATTTAAAAGCGCTTGCGAAACCGATGTATAGGTTACGTTTCATAAACACAGAGGCGTTTATGATACGTTAGTCAAGTCACTCTGTTAGCCAGTCAGTGAAGGTTTCGCTAAAATCAATATGGCGGTGTGTTTGTGAAGTACTAGTCTTCTCAATATCGGATAACTTTCTTCGCTGTCGTATCGTTAGTGCGAGGCGCATTACTTGTCATTCTACTCAAGGTGTTTTAAGATAAAAAACATAAACAAATACAAACAAAAAGTGTTGGATTTTGTAAGTGTTGAAACCTCCAGTGAGACTTTTAAAACTTAAATTATACGAGGTAAGTAAGTCTACATACGAAGTCTATATTTACATCCGGATGTCAAGTTTGTTTACGCAAACTTAATTGAATGACAGACTGATTGATGGAAGAATAAACTAATTTAATTAATGACTTCTAGAAGTCAATATGACATGTTTTACTGCGGGAATGTTCACACATTATACTAGTAAATTTGGACTTTTGTAGAATGATTTTTGAACTTTTTTAAACTGTTTGGTACTTTAGCTGAAATTGAAACCCAAGTATAGCAGACGACAATTTTGATATATCAAAGTGGACATAATTTGGCCCAATGACTTTTATATGATCACAATGAGAGCTTCTTTTCCTACATGTCGTAGATATAACCCTTTCCCACGCGTAGACGCACGTTGATGCATATACAGCAGACGACTTTTCAAAACGAAGTGACAACAGATAATATTGCTTATGGTGAGCAATTTATTTCGTTTGCCACAATGTTTTCAACTCTTTTTTAATGTTCATTCTTTCATTTGAAGAAAGTTTTCATGTTTTGACAAAATGTTTTCAAAGTCATCTGCTGCAGATTTGCTGAATGATGGTGGGAAATGGTGGTTAAAATAGTTGACAAAACATGTAAAATATACATGTATACATGTCCATAAAGGACATTATAAATTCATATTATTGAAGTGAATGATTTTGAGTTGAATAATTTTCTTATAGAAGTAGGTCAAGTTTGTCAACCTAAATATGTTTACTTTATCAGTGTCTTTCCCCTATATCAACTTCCCATATGCAAACAATAATCAATGTTTCTGTAGAGTTTATCTTAAAACATTGTGGGAAAAGAAAAAAATATATGCTTATATCAAATTATATTACTACTACTTTATTGAATGATGGGGACAATTTGTAATTGATTAATTGATCAATTTAGTCAACATAAGTATGCTTTACAGTTGTTAAACCCTTTATCCACTTACCAATATAGCAGACAAATGTTGACGTATCTATAAAAAAAACTTCAATATGGGAAAAGCAAAAATTGCTAATTTTCACTCTAAATAGTCTTTTCTGTGCTCAACCCTTTCCCACATACGACAATTCTGCAGCAGACAACTTTGAACTTATTTTGCCAAAACATAGAAAATGATCTCTATAATTGAATGTATAACCTATGACTTAAAGTGGAAAACATTGTGGTAAAAGGAGAAATTGCTTGTTTTGAGCAATTTCTTCTTTTGTCACTATCTTTTCAAAAAGCTGTCTGCTGCACAGGCGTCAGAAAGCGTCTATATGAGGGAAAGGGTTAAGAATTGTACTTGTATTCTTATATGTCCCTCATATGATTTCAAAAGGTCTGCTGCAGATACTTTTTATTTTGAATAGGATTAACCCTTTCCCACATACAGACATTTACTGAGGCCTCTGCAGCTGACAACTTTTGAAAACATTGTGGCAAAAGGAGAAAATGCTCATACTGAGCAATTCTCATTTTTCCACAACGTTTTCAACCGGCTATTCATTAAATTTATTTTCATACAGACATTTTTCATGGTACTGCTTAAATGTTTTCAATGTCGTCTGCGACAGATTTGTTTTATGAGGAAAAAGGGTTAAACAAGTACTATATTAAAATCATGTTGAACCCTTTCTCACATTATTTCAACAAAATTAAGGTGTAACAGACGACTTTAAAAGTATAATTATCCCTTTCAAACCTCATATAGACGCTTTCTGACGCCTCTGCAGCCGACGGCTTTTTGAAAACATTGTGACAAAAGAAGAAATTGAGGGAAATGGTTTATACCATATAAACAGTTATGCAACAAGATACCTTTTCATCATTATGAGGACATGACTCATGCACATGTTTCTTCACTGTGACTGTCATTGTTGATCAAAGATATTTGAACCCTTTCCCATATACAACAAAACTGTAGCAGGAAACATCTTAACCCTTTTTCACACATACAGAAAATCTGCAGCAGATGACTTTAAACTTATATCCAAAATGTAGAAGATCTCTAATATAAATGATGGTAAAATTATTGATTTTTTTTTAAAAATCTTTGTGTCAAAAGTCACAATGTTTTCAAATTTCGTCTGCTGCATTATGCGACAAAATGTGTCTACAGACCTGTTGGAAATGGACAAATATATTGCAGGACAATTTCCTGTATTCTTATTCTTAATATCTGGGCCCTGGAATTATGCGTTAATTGGTGATAAATCATTGTGCAAACCTGTTATTGTTCTTAGCAATAATAACGGTATCATTATATCTAAAACAATTATTTGTATTTGGAAGTACAAATATTTAAAGGGAGGAATAATTTCTTGAACCATTTTGTATTCTCCGACACTGAATTAACCCTTTCCCTCATATAGACGCTTTCTGACGCCTCTGCAGCAGACGGCTTTTTTAGCTCAACTTTTGAAAAAAAAAGCTCATGACCCTGGCGTCGTCCGGTTAAGGTTTTTTGTTCAGCTCAGCTTTTTTTATGTTTTCTAACAAACTACTACTGTTAAAGTCACTAAACTTCATAAACATAATCATAATATGTTAAATAATAAAAGTATATAGCTGGAAATCTTTATTTGTTTCACTTAAAACTTCAAAACGTAAGGTTAAGGTTTTTTGTTTAGCTCAGGTTTTTGACAATTTTTTACTCATGATTTTTCATATCTTAAAAACTTTTCTTTTTTTTTGCTTGAAACTTCACAAACTTGCTGAGTGTCTTAAGTTGACCTTATATAACAAGTTTCATAACTCTGTAAATAGTATTGACAAAATTATCTCCCCATTTCGATTTAGAAAATCTACTTTGAAGGGAGAAAAATGGTGATAACTGAAACACAATTTAACATAATAGCTTTGAAACTTCCTAAACTTATTCAATGTCTTAACATAACTTGATATTACAAGTTCCATAACCCTGAACTTAATATTGACCAAATTATCCCCCCTTTTGGACTTAGAAAATCTACACTGAAGGTGTTGTCATCCGGTTAAGGTTTTTTATTAGCTCGACTTTTGAAAAAAAACGAGAGCTATTGTCATGACGTCGTTGTCGGTGGCGGCGGTGGCGTGGTCGTCCGGTTAAGGTTTTTTGTTTAGCTCATTTTTTTATTTATTTTTTTCTCCCTATCAGTCGAGCGTCTGTGCCGTACGCGGTGCTCTTGTTTAAAACATAGTAACAAAAGAAGAAATTGCACAAAACGTGCAATTTCTCCTTTTGCCACAATAATTTCCACTTTTAGTCATAATAAGGTTATCCATTCAATTATGGAGATTTTCTATGTTTTGACAAAATACATTCAATGTCGTCTGCTGCAGAATTGTCGTATGAGGGAAAGGGTTAAAAGTTGATTAACCTTTTTAAAACATGTTTGGAATAAATGAAACCAGTTGAAAACATGGTGACAATAGGACTTAAATTGCTCGTTTTGAGCAACTTCTTCTTTTGTCGACATGTTTTTAAAAATCCGTCTGCTTTAGAGGTGTCGAAAAGCGTCTATATATGTGGGAAAGGGTTAAATACTACAAAGTACAAACTAGTGGTAACATCTGTACAAATCAGGTCCAATAGGGATTAACCCTTTCCCTTATATGACAATTCTGCAGCAGACGACTTTGAACATATTTTGTCAAAACATAGAAAATCTCCATAATTGAATGGATAACCTATGACAAAAAGTGGAAAACATGGTGTCAAAAGTTTTGTGCAATTTCTTCTTTTGTCACTGTTTTCAAATAGCCGTCTGCTGCAGAGGCATCAGAAAGCGTCTATATGAGGGAAAGGGTTATTTAGATCTGATGCAATGATTGTTACTGATTCCTTATCATTGTACAAAAATATTTATTAAATATTTTCTGGATAAATGAACAGTGAACTTTTGACCTGGTTGGCTGATCACAGAGGTCCAGATAAGGAGCAGTTGGTAGCTCTTTTCCCCACAATATCTCTCTTATTATCTAACCAAACCCAGGGCCTTTTTACCTTATAACGTTGTTTTTTTCCCAATTGGAAAAAAATATTTCCCAAAATCTTTAAAAAAAAAAAAAAAAAAAGGGTTTTTTTTTTAAGTGAAGTGAAGTGGATGGAATACACTATTAACATATATATTTGTCTTGTTTAAGGTAATATGATTGTTTAATTGCATTATATAAACCAAAATGTCTTAAGTTATTGTAAAAAGGACTCTTTATATAGCCACATGTTATATGTCTAATTATACCCCCAAAAAACAAAGTTTTGGGGGGGTATATAGGAGTCACTGTGTCGGTCGGTCGGTCGGTCGGTCGGAAGCCATATTTTGTCCGGACCATATCTTAACAATGCAACATAGGATTTGAACGAAACTTCATAGGATGATACAACACATTGAGAGGAAGTGCGGTGTACAGGAACCATAACTCTATTTTATCTAAATACAGAGTTATTGCCCTTTGTTACTTTTTCTTATTCGTAGAGACTTGTCCGGAGCATAACTTTAAAACAAATTGTTGGAATTTAATAAAACTTCATAGGATGATACAACACATTGAGAGGAAGTGCAGTGTATAGGAACCATAACTCTATTTAATCTAAATAAAGAGTTATTGCCCTTTGTTACTTTTTCTTGTCCGGAGAATTACTTAATAACTAACAGATGGAATCTAATAAAACTGCATACAATGGTAGAGCATAATCAGAGGAAGTGCAGTGTACAAGAACCATAACTCTAATTTACATAATTACAGAGTTATTGCCCTTTGTTACTTTTTCTTATTCGTAGAGTCTTGTCCAGAGCATAACTTTAAAACTGATTCTTGGAATTTATTAAAACTTCATAGGATGATACAACACATTGAGAGGAAGTGCAGTGTACAGGAACCATAACTCTATTTAATCTAAATACCGAGTTATTGCCATTTGTTACTTTTTCTTGTCCGGAGAATTACTTAATAACTAACAGATGGAATCTAATAAGACTGCATACAATGGTAGAGCATAATCAGAGGAAGTGCAGTGTACAAGAACCATAACTCTAATTTACATAATTACAGAGTTATTGCCCTTTGTTACTTTTTCTTATTCGTAGAGTCTTGTCCAGAGCATAACTTTAAAACAAATTGTTGGAATTTAATTAAACTTCATAGGATGATACAACACATTGAGAGGAAGTGCGGTGTACAGGAACCATAACTCTATTTTATCTAAATACAGAGTTATTGCCCTTTGTTACTTTTTCTTGTCCGTAGAATTACTTAATAACTAATAGATGGAATCTAATAAAACTACATATAATGGTAGAGCATAATCAGAGGAAGTGCAGTGTACAAGAAACATAACTCTACTTTACATAATGACAGAGTTATTGCCCTTTGTTACTTTTTCATATTCGTAGAGTCTTGTCCGGAGCATAACTTTAAAACTAATTGTTGGAATTTAATAAAACTTCATAGGATGATACAACACATTGAGAGGAAGTGCAGTGTACAGAAACCATAACTCTATTTAATCTAAATACAGAGTTATTGCCCTTTGTTACTTTTTCTTGTTTACAGAGTTATGGCCCTTTTGTTGGTCGGTCGTAAGCCATTTTTGAGTCAAGGTGCTGTTTTGGGGGTATTTATCATCTTCAGTGATATTTCTAGTTTTTCCCAATTTGGCAAAAAATCGCGCTTAAATTTCCCAAAATGAAAGGCTAAGGCCTCTTCCCAATTTCTGGAAAAAAGGCCCTGAAACCCTGTGTTGTAGGTATCCAAAGGAATCATCTCTTTGATATGATTCTTTTGAGTACCCATAACATAGACTTAGTGGATAAAATAAGGATTTTAGAAACAAGCATAGCGCTCGTTTTCAAGAGCTCTTTGATCATCAACAAACATCAATAATTTTTGTGTTGCCTGCCTTTTGTCAGATAACTTCCCCGTGTTCTGTACGTACGTCCGTCATACTTTGCATTAATTTGTCGTACCTTTGTTTCTTATTGGCAAATTCACTTCAAAGTTGCAAAACTTGTTATACCTCGTGAAAATACAAGGAATATAATGCTAAAATGCTTATTTTTTTAATTATTGCCCTTTTCACATTTAGCTCCACTGGCTTAATTTGTCATGGCAAATTGTCCGGTGTGTGTGCGTCAACTTTTTTCTTCAAACACCTTCTCCTCTGCAACTGCTGGGTGAATTGGCATGAAACTTCACAGGCTACTTAAAGCATCCTCAATTCCTCCCCTAAATTCCTTCAAATTTCTTGGATCCATACCAAATTCTGGTTTCCATGGCAACCAATAGAAAAGAAAACGGTTGACCGATTTGCAAATGACATGTAAAAATGTTTCTTCGGATTCCTTCAAGCCATATTGATTGCGGGCTGCTTTGCATTATATGCTTATTGTGATTTTTTTTAAAAATCTTCTTCTCCAAAAGTATCTGGCAGATTACCTAATCATTTTGTAGGAATATTCCTTGGGTGACCTTCTATTAGATTCCTTCAAACCATGTTGATTGGTCGAAATATGGCCCCAAGGCGCGGCGGGGCTGTGTTGCCTTATATGGTTATTAGAGGGAATTAATATTTGCCTATTGCAGTCGAAGCAATACTGATCGTCTTGGGCCGCTTGTTTTAAACTTTGGCCATTCTATTTGTTGCTCTTTGGGAGGTTTACTTCAAAGTTGCAATACTTGTTATACCTTGTTATCAGGAGAATAGATAACAAATAAGAAACATAACTCTAGCATGATTATTTTTGGAGTTTTCTCCCTTTTTCATTCTTTCATACCTTAGACTTTTAAAATGGTAGTTATGGCTGCTCTCTCCTTGGTGCTCAGGGTTGCAGGGTTAGCATTACAATTATGGATCAGTAGTACTGGTAACTTAGCCAGAAAACGTGATATAACTGAAATTCTTTTGGATTTGGCGTAAAACACTAAACAATAAATCAATCATCATTCTTTTTAATGAATCCATTAACTTTGCCTTCCTGTTGAAGATTCAATTCAAAGTGCATCACCTATACATTTACCTTAAATCATGTAATCAGAAGAATTAAACAATACAAGGAATATAACTCTTATTTAGTCTGCTGACTGAGTTTATTATCTCCCATTTTCATTATTAGCTCGCCTATTCGAAGAAATAGGGGAGCTTATGTTATCACCCCGGCGTTGGCTTTGGCGTTGGCGTCCGCGTTGCCAGCTTGGTCAAACCTTTGCGTGCAAGGCCTTTTCTCAGACACTGTGTATGCTGTTGCTTTGAAACTTTACACACTTATTCAGGATCATTAGGGGACCTTGTATGTCAAGTCCCATAACTCTGGAATGGATTTTGACTGAATTGTGCCCCTTTTTGGACTTAGAAATTTGGTCAAACCTTTGCGTGCAAGGCCTTTTCTCAGACACTGTGTATGCTGTTGCTTTCAAACTTCACACACTTATTCAGGGTCATTAGGGGACCTTGTATGTCAAGTCCCATAACTCTGGAATGGATTTTGACTGAATTGTGCCCCTTTTTCGACTTAGAATTTTGGTCAAACCTTTGTGTGCAAGGCCTTTTCTCAGACACTGTGTATGCTGTTGCTTTGAAACTTCACACACTTATTCAGGATCATTAGGGGACCTTGTATGTCAAGTCCCATAACTCTGGAATGGATTTTGACTGAATTGTGCCCCTTTTTGGACTTATAAATTGGGTCAAACCTTTGCGTGCAAGGCCTTTTCTCAGACACTGTGTATGCTGTTGCTTTCAAACTTCACAAACTTATTCAGGGTCATTAGGGGACCTTGTATGTCAAGTCCCATAACTCTGGAATGGATTTTGACTGCATTGTGCCCCTTTTTCGACTTAGAATTTTGGTCAAACCTTTGCGTGCAAGGCCTTTTCTCAGACACTGTGTATGCTGTTGCTTTGAAACTTCACACACTTATTCAGGATCATTAGGGGACCTTGTATGGCGTTGGTATCAGCGTTGCCAGGTTAAGATTTGCATGCAAGTATTGAAAATTTGTGATATCTTGCAATAAATAATAGTGTGTGGTTTTATCTGATACTGATACTGTAAGTCTTCGGTATTATGTTCACTATTGGCATACATCGTATATAAACCAATTTACAGATTTAAAAGGCCTGTATGGACTTGGTTAACATTTGCATGGAAGTATTGAAAAGGTGTATTTTCTTGCAATAGGTGATACTGTGTGACTTTACCTAATGCTATAACTGTTCTGAAGTAGGCCCTGATAGACGATGGCCCTGATAGGCGACCTATATTGTCCTCCGACAACTCTTGTTTTTGTTCTTCCATTTCGTCAATTAATTTACAGTGTATCAATTTTAAACAGGGTTTATAGGTAACTTTCTGAAATGAAGATGTGCAGAATCACATATCGTAACCATATCTGTAACACGCCAAGTTTTTGAGTGAGTGATTTTTTTGTCCATCCATTTTCTCCATGATTATCCATTGCAACTATTGAAGGTGACACATTTTGTTCTGCCTGGGAATGCTCTTGTTATAAACAATGTCCTTCGATTAAGCTATCAGCAAAGTGCATAATCTTCTAAGGTTTTACTACTAGAATTTTTTATTTATTTTATTGAAAGATGTTCACCCTTCGGATGTATGAAGTTGAGGAACAATCATGCAAAAAATTACACTGTGTTCATTGTACGAAGATACATGTTCCATTTGTTCTAACATAGAAGAACTGACAATAAGGGATAAATGTTGCCCTGTCCCATAATATATTCTAAAAAAGTCTTTGGAAAAAGCCGAGGCTATATGACAAATCTGCAGAAGACGATTTTGAACATTATTATTGAATTTGTCAAAAATTCAAAAATCTCTATAATTGAATGGATATATATAACCTATGAAGGAAAGTAGGAAAACATTGTGGCAAAAGGAGAAATTGCTGGTTTTGAGTAATTTCTTCTTTTGTCACTATGTTTTTAAAAAGACGTCTGCTGCAGAGGAGTCAGAAAGCGTCTATATGAGGGAAACGGTTAAGAAGCTAAGTTCAATAACCCAGTCCAGTGATTATAAGTCTGAGTACTGATGAACGGGGAATGATTTTTCCAAGGAAGTTTCCAGGAAATCAATTTGAGCAATATGCCTTTAATAGTACAAGTACATGTAGTTTAGAACTTTGTTTCACTTTAACCCTTTCTTTCATGAAAAATCTACATCAGATGACTTTGAAAACATCTAAACACATAAATGGAAGTTCTCTGTAAATGAAAGAATATTTATCTCTCCCCTGATGTAATGGGGAGGTATATTAAATGTGCATGCATGGTCTGTCCGTCTGTCTGTCCATCACAAATCATGTCTGCTCCATAACTTTTGAACTGCTTGAATGATTTTGAAAGAACTCACCACAAATGTTCACCATAATAACATTCAGCCGGTTTGTTGTAATTGTTACAACCAGCTTGGTTCAAGGTCAAGGTTGCAATTAAAGGTCAAAGGTCATTTGACTGACTTATATTTTCAGTCTGCTCCAATATCTCTTTGAATCACTTGAAGGATTTTGCAATAACTCACTAGAAATCTTCACCATATTAAAATTGAGATGCAGTCTCAAGTGTATTTCTGCTATACTTATTAATTTTATTCAAACATCCTTTATCACTATTACTGACAAGCTGCCATATTGGGACTTTTGGGAGACAAATCTTTTTCTTTCAAAACAACCATGATTATTTAGTCCTTTCTGTAGTTTGACACACTGTGAACCCGCTTCAGCAGCAGAGAGCCTCTGCAGCAGATTGGCTTTTTGAAAACATAGTGACAAAAGAAGAAATTGCTCAAAACGAGCAATTTCTCCTTTTGCCACAATGCTTTCCACTTTTAGTCATAAGTTATCCATTCAATTACAGAGATTTTCTATTTTTTGACAAAATATGTTCAAAGTCGTCTGCTGCATAATTGTTGTATGAGGGAAAGGGTTAAAGCAGCAGATTACTTGTGAAGAAATTGTATTAACAACAGGAGAAATTGCTAATAATGAAAATAATAATTTTGCACAGATATTTCAAAGTCATTTGCTGCTGATTGGTGTATGTTATATATGACAATTATAAGGAATGGATTAAAAATAAAATGAAAGTTTGATTTATCAGAGCTCTAGTTTTGCTTGTTTTAAAATTGCATAATAGTAACAGTAATCACCTACTTAAGTACTTAATCCTGTTTAACCCTTTCCCACATAAAACAAATCTGCAGCAGACGACTTTGAAAACATCCAACCAACATATAAGAAAAACGGAATTTAATGAAAGTTTAATAATTGAATAGAGTTGAAAACATTTTTGCAATAATGAATTCTGGCCAAAGTTGCTCATTATGAGCAAATTCTCCTTTTCCCATAATGTTTTTAAACGTCCTCTGCTGCAAAGGTGTCAGAAAGCCTCATTATGAAGGAAAGGATTACATTAAATCTATGTGCATGCTTTCTCCTTCTTGATTTTTGACCAATTTGTGCCTGTATCAAGACAAAGACTATAATAAATATACTAAATTAGTTAATGAGAAGGGAACCAATTGTAGACCCAGATTCAACTACCTAAATACGTAGGCTAAAATCTATGTCTACATTATTTTTCAAACAAATATTTTGATATATGCCCCTGCGAAAATGTCTGGAACACTTCTAGTAAATTCTAGAATAGTTCTAGTACAAATGAACCAGAACTGTTCTTCAATCATTCCATGTATGTTCAAGAACACTTTCAGAACAGTTCTACAACATTAAATGGCACAAATTCAATTTGAAGAACAATAATGGTTCTAAAAAAAATCCAGAACAAATGTTATGTTACAGTTTTAGAGATAGATCACACATATGTTCTAGAACCGTTCTTGTACCATTCCATGTATGTTCTAGAACACTCTCAGAACGGTTCTTAGTGACAATGGTAACCTGTACAAAATACACTGGGTGAACTGGAACCAGATTCTGTACGGAAGAAAAAACTGGAAAGCCTGTGCAATTTCTGTACAGAAAATATTCTGGTTTATTGAATCACTAGTTGAACCAGAATTCTATAAAAATATTTTTTATATGAAGACTTCTTCCATATGTGGCAGTAAGTTACTTTAATAAATCACCAATATAAACATGTTGTTTATGACATAGAACAATACAATTTAATAATGCAATAAACATTTCAGACATTTACCAAATATGCCCATCAAGTTGTTCATAAGAAATTACAAAAATCTTCTCTGCATGTGCCTTTAAATTGAACCACAACATATTTGTCCCACCAAAAAAAATAAAGGAAGAAATAGACATTACTTACCTCTTTTCTGAAGAGTTCCTGTGTTTTATACCTAGAGTTAACTCCCTTGATATATTTCAAATTCAAGTTCCAGTTCCAGTGGTATTTTTGGTTATTTCACTGGTATTCCAGTAATAAAGCAGATACCGATGAAATTCCCCACTGGAATTACATTAATTTTTTTCACTAGGGCAGGCAATAACTTTTGAGAGGAAGATTTTAAAAGTGATCACTATAATACGTGTTTAAGAACTTTTTTGGTTCTAGAAGTGTTATATAAGTATTCTTATTTTTCTATTCCGAGATTGGAAGTTTAATTAAGTGATTCACACTGAGTTAAAAAGTCATTGTAATTTGATTAAATTGACTTGAGTAAAAATATTATTTTAAAATTTTAAAGAATTCTACAAATGTTCTAGAACTCCACTTCAGAACCTTTGTAGAACTTAACCCTTTCCCTCATACGACAATTCTGCAACAGACGACTTTGAACGTATTTTAACAAAACATAGAGAATCTCCATAATTTAATGGATAACCTATGATAAAAAGTGGAAAACATTGTGGCAAAAGGAGAAATTGCACGTTTTGTGCAATTTCTTCTTTTGTCACCATGTTTTCAAAAAGTCGTCTGCTGCAGAGGCGTCAGAAAGCGTCTATATGAGGGAAAGGGTTAATTTGGTTCTAAAGTGCTCTATGATCGACTGTTCCAGAATATTTTAAGAACACATTTATAAGAACCAATTAAAAAATGTGTTCTGCAAATGTTCCATTTTTGTTCTAGATTAAATTGTTATAGAACTGTTATAGAACTTAGTGCTCAAGAACAAAACCATGAATACTCAGAATAGTTCTAGATCTTTTATATGATGCTCTAGTTCAGTTTTAGAACTGAGCTGATTTGTAGAACTGAGTTTTGCAGGGGTATAGCTATAAGATGAGTTTAAAGACAAATTATTGATTATAATTTTCCAAGTAATATTACTTCTGTATTAACCTGATTAAATTTTGTTTCTTCAAAAGCTTACAACGAGATGTACTTCAACCATTTTTCATGAAGCAAATAATAAAGCCATTTATAAAACAGCTGCTCCCGGATGAGTAGAACAAATTTTCAGTTGATTTTTATGTACATTGAGAATACTTTGTATTTTTGCATTTTTCTTTTTTCTCCTGAAGCTTTTTTAAAAGTAGCTCAATTTTGTAACCCGTCCACATGTAACAAATCTGCAGCAGACGACTGCAAACATCACGGCAAATATATTGTAAATCTCTGTGCATTAATAATTATGTATAGAGATTTTCAATATATTTGCCGACGTCTGCCATGTATAAAGATTTTCGATATATTTGCCTTGATGTTTACAGTCGTCTGCTGCAGGTGTTAAATATGCTTTTATAAGTATATAAAAGAATACTTATTTAACCCTTTCCCTCATACGACAATTCTGCAGCAGACGACTTTGAACATATTTTGTTAAAAAATAGAAAATCTTTATAATTGAATGGATAACCTATTCCTAAAAGTGGAAAACATTGTGGCAAAAGGAGAAATTGCTTGTTTTGAGCAATTTCTTCTTTTGTCACTATGTTTTCAAAAAGCCGTCTGCTGCAGAGGCATAGAGTTGACAACATTGGGCTAAAGAAGGAAATATTTTCATTATTTCTCCTATTGCCACAATGTTTTCAAACGTTGTCTGCTACAATCACATAAATATGTCTACAAGTGGGGAAGAGTTGAAGGATAATCTAACTTAATAGGAGTTCATTATTATACTTCCTCGTAATAAAACTTTTATGTGACCTTTTCCCACATACAGCAAATCTGCAGCAGACGACTTTGAAACCATATAGGCAAAATTATAAAACATCTCTTTATATAAAAGAAGAACTCTTGAATAGGGTTGACATTGTGGCAAAAGGAGAAATGGCTCATCATGAGCAATTTCTTCTTATGTCACAATGTTTTCAAAAGTCGTCTGCTGTCAGAAAGCGTCTGTATGTTGGAAAGAGTTAGTCAGTTAATTGTGTCTCCTTTTACAAAACTATTTTCAATAACAAATCTTGTGTTTAAGAGAAGTAAATAATAACCTTGGCTCTTTCAGGGGCCTGAATAAGTTGGCATACAAGAGAAAGTTGATGCAACGCATCAATGTCGCCGGATATCCATAGTGCAGTTATGCATAACACTAACATTATAGTAGTTGAATAAACAGTTATCAACTGAGGGGCATATTGGAACATCAGGGGTGGGGTCAAGTGAAAATGTATCCTAACTTGCATTGTTTTGTCAATGAAGTGAATGATAATTGAAGCCTTTCATTGTTTATGATCAATCTCCATATTTTAATTCTTTCCTTCCTTTTTTATAATGAAAATAACAAACTACACATGTTTTAAAATTATATTATGATGAGCGCCCTTGTGTCAATGATGCATAACAATATGCAGATCGGAAGCAATATGCCTTTAGGGAATTAAATGACACATTTAAAATTGTCAATGACGAAATAATTTTGTACGAAAGACCCGATTCTTTCTTATTCGCAGAGGTGTCGTTCTTGAAACTCTCTTTATAGGCAGAGAGTGTTCATTTAAAGTAAGGTAATTTTTCTATTAAAACCAGTTTTATCTCGGTTTGTTCTTGTTTGTTCTTTTTATCCCCCGCTTTTTCGAAGAAAAAAAGGGGGTTATTAATTTCGGTTTGTCCGTCTGTCTGTCTGTCCGTCTGTCCGTCTGTCCGTCTGTCTGTCTGTCTGTCTGTCACACTTCGTTTCCGTGCAATAACTGCCACAAATGTGAACCGTTTTTTTTCAAACTTGGTAACAAGGTTAAATGCC
Organism: Serripes groenlandicus; assembly: GCA_031761405.1. Taxonomy (NCBI): domain Eukaryota; kingdom Metazoa; phylum Mollusca; class Bivalvia; order Cardiida; family Cardiidae; genus Serripes; species Serripes groenlandicus. The sequence goes on from JASEVX010000005.1 coordinate 23,836,324, forward strand.
TTAAGGGCTAGGCCAAGTTTGATCATCACTTTTGGGGGACTTTATTCGGTGGAGTTATGGACCCTTATTCAACAAAAAATGTTGTTTCTTGCTGTTTCCGTGCAATAACTGCCACAAATGTGATTTTTTTTTTTTCAAACTTGGTAACAAGGTTAAATGCCTTAAGGGCTAGGCCAAGTTCGATCGTCACTTTCGGGGGACTTTATTCGGTGGAGTTATGGCCCCTTATTTAACAAAAAATGTTGTTTCTTGCTGTTTCCGTGCAATAACTGCCACAAATGTGAACCGTTTTTTTTTTCAAAATTGGTTACAAGGTTAAATGCCTTAAGGGCTAGGCCAAGTTCGATCGTCACTTTCGGTGGACTTTATTTAGTGGAGTTATGGCCCCTTATTTAACAAAAAATGTCGTTTCTTGCTGTTTCCGTGCAATAACTGCCACAAATGTGAACCGTTTTTTTTTTCAAACTTGGTAACAAGGTTAAATGCCTTAAAGGCTAGGCCTAGTTCGATCGTCACTTTCGGCGGACTTTATTCGGTGGAGTTATGGCCCCTTATTTAACAAAAAAAGTCGTTTCTTGCTGTTTCCGTGCAATAACTGCCACAAACTTGGTAACAACCTAGGCCAAGTTCGTTTAATTTACCCTGTAATACATGTTCAATAAAAAGTCTACTGACATGTTTAAACCTAACCTCAACATTTTCCTACAATATTTCCTGCAAGCGGGGGATATAAATTTCATGAATTTGCTTGTTTTCATTTGTTTCGAACCAAATAAACATTTTAAATCACCTATGATTTACTATTTGTAATTGAGTGTAAAGAGCGGCTCTCTGCAAAGGAGATTGATCTACGCAGTTGGTATTCGCGAATCACGCAATCAACAGTTTTAGCTAAGAAACAGTTCATATTTTAGATATACATGGATAAACATTATAAAATGCCTTCTTCACAAATCAAGACATCTCTTTGAACATGAAAATAACATTCAGTAAGTTAAAATTGCCATTAAAAGGAGAATATTCGACGTCATTTTCATCTCGATATTTACACATAACAAACAGGTGCGCGTATGTAAACAAATTAGACTGTGCGACGTAAAGGTTTGTAGTTATCGCCTTTTGATTACATGTAGTATATATAGTGTTAAATAAAGTATACCAGTCTAGCTAATAGGGACTGTTTTGTCTTCGTAAACAAAACAAAAAAACATAAATGCGAGTCAAAATAAAGAAAATGAAAATACCTAAAACATCGGAATATTTATTTCATTTTAGATGTGTCATTACTTAGTGTTTTTAAACAAACACAATTGTAATATGTTCAAGACATCTAAATGTGTTTCTTTCTAATAATAATCCCCCCTCCCATGTCATTTCCGAAAACCTATTAAAAATAGAAGTCGCAGGCTTCTGCCCTGCGACTAATAATATAAATAACTCTTTGTCCCTGAAAATCGTTCTCTTATTTCTAAAGTTTAATTTTAAACACAAAGTTTTAGGTACATAAAAGCATTAAATTGAATAAACATTGGTTTGGAGTAGGTAAATACTTCAACAATATCAAATTATTTGGCTCTTAATATGTAGAGCTTTGCTATTTGAGGGAAAGAGCAACAATTATTAAGAAATATGTGCTTCTTTTCAACCCTTTCCCACAAATAGACGCTTTCTGACGCCTCTGCAAGCAGACAACTTCTTTTGACACAATGTTTTCAACTCTTAATTCACTAACTATACTTACTATGCTTAGTAACTTTCAAATGTATATTTTCAAAGTCGTCTGCTTCTGATTTACTGTATGTGGGAAAGGGTTAAATTGGCAGGATAAATTTCACATTTTGTGTTATGATGACAATAACAATTTAATTTTAATGGGTAAAATAAAATACTAGATTTAAAATCCCTTTGTTTATCAATTTACTTCCTATTGTTTATCAATTTAAACCATTTCCCACATGAAGAAACACTTTGACCCATCTGAACATCATTAGCAGATGATTTTGAAAACATTGTGGCAAAAGTGTAGAAATCGCTCATGACTAGCAATTTATCCTCTTTTGCAACATTATTTTCAGCTCTATTCAATAATTGAAGGAGAAATGGGAAACCAAAATCCAGAACCACTTAAACAAACATATATATATATATACAATTCTTTCTTCCATTATTCTTTCATACTTTCTATAGCAAAGAGTATGTCATATATAATGCAATCATGTGACTTCCAGTTTCTTAGAATTGGAGGATTTAACCCTTTTCAACATGCAGACGCATTTTGACGCAATTTATAGCAGCAGACATTAACCCTTTCCCTCGACCCGGCCGGGTAGCTCAATTGGTAGCGTATCTGACTCGTGATCTGGAGGTCACGGGTTCGATACCCGGTTGCGGCGACATTCTTTCGGGCGATGTTTTCCATTGCCTCTCACCTCTGATCTATGTGAGAAAGTAGTCAGTGGCTTCGAAAGAATGTTGTGTAAGTTTTGTTTGTTTGTTTGGAGTTTAACGCCGCTTTCAACAGCTTTGGTCATATCACGGCGGTCAGTGCACCTACCCATGTTTTCCTGGCTTTCCCACACCAGTACTTACACAACATTCTTTCGAAGCCACTGACTACTTTCTCACATAGATCAGAGGTGAGAGGCAATGGAAAACATCGCCCGAAAGAATGTCGCCGCAACCGGGTATCGAACCCGTGACCTCCAGATCACGAGTCAGATACGCTACCAATTGAGCTACCCGGCCGGGTCGTTGTGTAAGTACTGGTGTGGGAAAGCCAGGAAAACATGGGTAGGTGCACTGACCGCCGTGATATGACCAAAGCTGTTGAAAGCGGCGTTAAACTCCAAACAAACAAACAAACAAAAACCCTTTCCCTCATATAGACGCTTTCTGACGCCTCTGCAGCAGACGGCTATTTGAAAACATAGTGACAAAAGAAGAAATTGCACAAAACGTGCAATTTCTCCTTTTGACACAATGTTTTCCACTTTAAGTCATAGGTTATCCATTCAATTATAGAGATTGTTTTGACAAAGTATGTTCAAAATCGTCTGCTGCAAAAATGTTGTATGAGGGAAAGGGTTAAACTTTATTTAACCATTAAGCTATTTTTATTGAGATTGTTCAGGTTTTTGTCACTATGTTGCTGCAGTTTTATTGTATGTGGGAAAGGGTTTTTTAACTGAAGACGTGCAAATAAAACAACTTGGTTCCTTTCTCAAAATGGATGTTTTGGTTGATGAGGGGTTGGGGCATGTAAGAATTGTTATTTTGATGAGGACCTATCATAAATACGTTGTACTCTTGATGAATCTTGGATTTAGTAAGAGTTGGAAAGGCGTCTCAGGTGATCTCTTGGTTTCCTGATTGAGTCTGACGACATCCTGTTGTGATAGATACTATGCAGGAAGTGACTATTATTATAAGGGTATTCATGTTAATCTTTCAATTTACAAGATTTTTCAATATTTTTTCCTATAGATGTATTAACCCTCTTCCCAGATACAACAAATCTGCAGCAGACGACTTTGAAATTATCTAAACAAAAAACACATAAAATCAAACACAATTTAGGTAAAAATCACTGGAAAAAAATTGAAAACTATATGGCAAAAGGATAAATTGCTTGTTTTGAGCAGTTTCTTTTAAATGTCACAGTGTTTTCAAAAGTCGTCTGCTTCAGAGGTGTCAAAAAGAGTCAATATGTGGGAAAGGATTAATGCTCATAACTTAACCCTTTCCCTCATATAGAGGCTTTCTGACGCCTCTGCAGCAGACGGCTTTTTGAAAACATTATAAGTGACAAAAGAAGAAATTGCTCAGAACGAGCAATTTCTCCTTTTGACACAATGTTTTCCACTTTTAGTCATAGGTTATCCATTCAATTATAGAGATTTTCTATTTTTTTGACAAATATATAGAGTCGTCTGCTGCAGAATTGTCGTATGAGGGAAAGGGTTAAGGCATTCACACGGAAAGAAGACAGTGGTGAGACAGTGTCTGTGTAACTTGTACATGCTCACTTCGTTAAGCCTTCTGACTGTTCACAGATCGGATGCAGGAAGATCTCTTTTTGTTGAAGCTGCATATCCGCTGTAAGACTGTCAAACTGTGAGAAAACAATAATACTTTATCCTTTCCATTTCTGGTAATAGAAAGACTTTGCGGAAAACTTCTAGTAACAAAAATGAAAAATCTAACCCTTTCTGACCTGCAGTCGCATTTTGACGCAATAGCAGCAGACGACTTTTGAAAACATTGTGGCCAAAGGTGAAATTGATCATGATGAGCAATTTCCCGTTTGGCCACAATATTTTCAACTTTATCTAAAAATTAAGCTATCTTTTATGTAGATTTTTCAGGTTTTTGTTACCATGTTTTCAAAGTCGTCTGCTGCAGATTTGTTGTATGTGGGAAAGGGTGATGAGCCAAAATGCTTTCAAAATGTTGTCCATTGCAGATACTTCAAAATGCATCTGACTGTATGTGGGAAAGGGAACCTTTAATAAATGAAAGAAGCCATTATCTCAGTTTGTAACCCTTTCCCACAATATAAAAAATCTGCAGCAGACGACTTGGAAAATGCATCTAGGCAAAAATGTAGAATTACCCTCTATAAATGAAGGTTGAAAACATTGTGGCAATAGGAGAAATTGTTTTATTTTTAGCCATTTCTTCTTTTGTCAAAATGTTTTCAAAAGTCATCTGCTGCAGAGGGACTCGTGGCGTCAGAAAGCCTATAAATGTCGAAACATACAACAATTCTGCAGCAGACAACTTTGAACATATTTTGTCAAAAAATAGAAAATTTTCTATGACTAAAAGTGGTAAACATTGTTGCAAAAGGAGAAATTGCTTGTTTTGAGCAATTTCTTCTTTTGTAACTATGTTTTCAAAAAAGCCATCTGCTGCAGAGGCGTCAGAAACCATATAAATGAAACCATATAAATGTGGAAAAGAGTTAAAAGATGTATGTGCAACTTTGCATATTCGTTACAGTTAAGAAAACATAGGTGTAATTGTCTGAAGGTAATATATATCTGTAAGTGTTATTCACTTACAAAATTGTTGGCATGATATTTTATTTTCTATCACAGCTACTCCATTAAGCCTTTCCCTCATATGGACGCTTTCTGACGCCTCTGCAGCAGACAGCTTTTTGAAAACATAGTGACAAAAGAAGAAATTGCACAAAACGTGCAATTTCTCCTTTTGCCACTATATGTTTTCCACTTTTTATCATAGGTTATCCATTCAATTATGGAGATTTTCTAATGTTTTGACAAAATATGTTCAAAGTCGTCTGCTGCAGAATTGTCGTATGAGGGAAAGGGTTAATTATCCCTTTTTCACATACACACACTTTCTGAGAAATCAGTTAACCCTTTCCCTCATATAGACGCTTTCTGACGCCTCTTCAGCAGACGGCTTTTTGAAAACATAGTGACAAAAGAAAAAATTGCTCAAAACGAGCAATTTCTTCTTTTGCCACAATGTTTTCCACTTTTAGTCATAGGTTAACAACCATTCAATTATTGAGATTTTCTATTTGTTGACAAAAGTCGTCTGCTGCAGAATTTTCGTATGAGGGAAAAGGTTAATATAAGTCGTAAGAGTTGAAGATCTTGTCTCACAATCAATGTATAACATAGAAGTTAGATCCCAAGCAACTTGAAACAGAGGGCTTTTGAAACTGATTTTTTTTTTTTAAATTAAGGTTCTTCAAAACCATTGTGGAATTGCTTTGTGTTCTGTTTACTAGAGTTTGTACATCATGCTACTGCCATGGTGACTTGTAACCTTTTGCAGAGCTCTAGATTAGGGGCGTTATTCATGTTCTAAAATCCTTATTTGACACTCTAACCCTATGTTGTGGGTACTCAAAAGAATCATCTCAGTGAAACGATTCTTTTTGAGTACCAACATCATAGGGACTTAAGTTGGATTATTAAAGAGATAGTGTAGGGAAAAGAGCGTGATACCCATCTTTATCAGTACCTCTGTTTTTGTGAATAATTTATTTTCTTAGTGATACTAATCAGCTTCAGTCTTGCCACTTTCAAGAACACATTCCAATAAAGTATCTCTGCATGGACATGGTCAATTTAACCCTTTCCCACATACAACAATTATGCAGCAGACGACTTTGAAAACATAGTGAAAAAAACCCGGAAAAATCTCCATAAAAGATAGCTTTATTGTTAAATAAAGTTGAAAACATTGTAGCCAAAGGAGAAATTGCTCATCATGAGCAATTTCACCTTTGGCCACATTAATGTTTTCAAAAGTCGTCTGCTGCTATTGCTTCAAAAAGCGTCTGCAGGTGGGAAAGGGTTAACTATTTCCCTATATAGACACTTTCTGACACCTCTGCAGCAGATGACATTTGGAAGCATTGTGGCAAAAGGATAAATTGCAAATAATGAGCAATTTCTCCATTTACCACAATGATTCAAACTCTATTTAATAAGCATACTATCATTTAAAGAGATTTTCTAAAATTTTCACTTAATAATTTCAAAGTCGTCTGCAGCAGATTTATTGTTTGTGGGAAAGGGTTAAGCTGTTCAATGATTTATGACTGAACCATCCAGATTTACTGAAAGGTACCTACTGAAAAGTAAATCAACAGTTATATATATAGCCCTGAACTTTGCAATCAGTGAAGAACCAGATAAGCAATCAAGTCTGAACTGAAACTTCCTGGTCCAACATCTACTTATCTAAAATAACAGACTTAAATTGCAAGTATGCAATTAATTTCATCATCTAATATGCTAAAAGTACGTAATTATTAGAATAAAACGCAAAAGTTATTATATTTGCAGAATTTCGTTTTGTCAACTTGGAAATCTATTTTGAAATTATGTCACGACCTGTATTAAACCCTTTCCCACATAAAACAAATCTGCAGCAGACTTTAAATACATCTATACAAAAGAATGAAACAGCTTTATAAAATCAAGAATAATTGTTAAATTAAATAAATTTGAAAACATCATTGCAAAAGAAGAAATTGCTTGCAACTTATAATGAGCAATAGAATAGAACATAATCTATATTACCATGGAATTGTTAACCCTTTCCCTCATATAGACGCTTTCTGATGCCTGCAGCAGACGGCTTTTTGAAAAAAAAAGTGACAAAATAAGAAATTGCTCAAAACAAGCAATTACTTCTTTTGCCACAATGTTTTCCACTTTTAGTCATAGGTTATCCATTCAATTATATATATTTTCTATTTTTTGACAAAATATGTTTAAAGTCATCTGCTGTAAAATTGTCGTATGAGGGAAAGGGTTAAATTAAATAAATTTGAAAACATCATTGCATTGAAGAAATTGCTTGTAACTATGAGCAATAGAACATAATCTATATTACCATGGAGTTGTTAACCCTTTCTCTCATATAACAAAAGAAGAAATTGCACAAAACGTGCAATTTCTCCTTTTGCCACAATGTTTTCCACTTTTTATACAACCGTTTACTAAAAACGGTACGTATTATGGTATGGTCATGTCCCTCCGTCTGTCCGTCCGTTCGGGTTTTCCGCACCTTTTTCTTACATACTTTGAGCTATTGAGCTGAAATTTTGTATAAGGCTTTGTAATAATGTGTCACAGATCAAGTTCACATTTCCTCAGATTTCGTCAATTTTTGAATGAGTTATGCCCCTTTTTGGACTTAGAATATTTGTTTTCCGCAGCTGAAATTATGTACAGTCGAACCTCGTTAATCCGGACACTTTGGTTCCCAGAGAAAAAAGTCCGGATTGCGAATCTTCCGGATTACCGATTTCTTATTTTGCCTACGCCAAATTTTCGTATTAGCATAACAATAGGAGTCAAAGAATGGGACCCAATATTTCCCCAGATATTGCGCGGATACATGATTATAATTGAGGGAAATTCATTCAAAATAGCTTTGCAAACTGTCAGCGATATTGTATTTACCATTTACCTCTAGATACTGTTTGTCGTAAGCAAAGCTTTATCATGATATTTACAACACATATATAACCAGTACGTAAACATGTACGTTTTTGAAAAAATGAACGTCAAAATATAAAAATATTGAACAACTTATTATTTTTGTCAGATCTACACTTGTCTCTGGGTCAAAATATCGAAATTTTAGTCTCAAAATCAGTTTAGATCTGTTTGACAATTTGGCTGCTATTTTATGGCTGCTAATCAAGGTAAACAATGACACACGCTTGCAGATTATTGAACAGCCTTAGGCTATTACATTGTATACAGCTTTAACACCTTTTAGGACAAACGGACACTACAGAAAACAATGACACAGACTAATTGAGTAAAAACATATATACTGTCTATGTTTTCTGTATACTGTACAGTCATGTACATTACTGTTTGGACTTCCGGACTAACGAAACGGATTATATGTGTAAATGGTCAGTCCGTTCCCGATTTTTTTTGTCAGGTTCCGGAACGCGAATTTCCGTATTAACGGAGAATAAATAAGCATAAAAAATCCGTTCCCTGATTTTTTTTTCCGGATTTCGAAATTTCCGGATTAACGGCGTCCGGTTTAACGAGGTTCGACTGTATATGGCTTTGTAATCAAGTGTCACAGATCAAGTTCACATTTCCTCGAATTTTGTCAATTTTTGAATGAGTTATGCCCCTTTTTGGACTTGGAATATTGGTTTTCCGCACTTTTTTCCTACATACTTTGAGCTATTGACCTGAAATTTTGTATATGGCTTTGTAATCATGTGTCACAGATCAAGTTCACATTTCCTTGGATTTCGTCATTTTTAGCTCGACTTTTGAAAAAACGAGAGCTATTGTCATGACCCTGGTGTCGTCGTCGGCGGCGGCTGCGTGGTCGTCCGGTTAAGGTTTTTTGTTTAGCTCATTTTTTTTTTATTTTTTTTTCTCCCTATCAGTCGAGCGTCTGTGCCGTACGCGGTGCTCTTGTTTGAATGAGTTATGCCCCTTTTTGGACTTAGAATATTTGTCAATTTCTGCATGAGTTATGCCCCTAATTGGGCTTGGAATAATGTTTTTTCACATTTTTCCTGATGGGCGTATTATGTACCGTTTGCGGTACTCTTGTTGTCATAGGTCATCCATTCAACTATGGAGATTTTCTATGTTTTGACAAAATAAGTTCAAAGTCGTCTGCTGCAGAATTGTCGTATGAGGGAAAGGGTTAATTAATTGACTCGTTCAAACTGTGAATCTATTTACACAAATTATCAGAACTCATTAGTTGAATTACTTCCTTAATTGATTAATTAATTTATATTTTCCAAATATTGACACAATTGAGGCATTTTTTTTATTTTTTTATACTTTAATTATGTAATACCACGTATTCCTTAGACATTTTGTATGGTTATTTATTTAAATCCAGAATTATCAGCAACATTGAGGCAAAATTTAACATAAAAGCACATTTCACTTTTTGAAATTTAGGTAAAGGATAAATAACACTTTTATTTTTATGACACTTTGGTTCTTATTTTTTGGAATACTTTCTTTAGCCGAGAATATGTCATGTAAAGTAATTATGTGACTTCACAGGTTTCTATTATGTCATTCTAAGCATTTAATTAATAGGCAACAAGCATGTGAGATTTTTCTTTTATTAAGACTTACAAATTAAAATGTGCCATACTCTCCATGACTCTTTGAAATTTTCAAAGATTTTAGTAGTGTAACTTATTGGAAAGCGCTGATAGACAGGTTCTTTATTGAATTTGATAACTTTCAGTAGTAATTGCGCAACAAGCCAAGGCAAAAAACCATGGTATTCTTCAATGAAAAACCATGGTATTCCATGATATATTGTGACCATCCCTGTACAACCATGGTCTACCATTGAAAACCATGTTATGTTAAATGGCACTATAGTTTATAACCATGGTTGACCATGGACATCAATATCCATGGTAAACCATTGAATACCATGGTTGACAATGGTCACTGATACCCATGGTAACCCATGATATACCATCACTGTACAACCATGATCTACCATTGAAAACCATGTTATGTTAAATGGCACCATAGTTTATAACCATGGTTGACCATGGTCATCAATATCCATGGTTAACCATTGAATACCATGGTTGACAATGGGCACTGATACCCATGGTAACCCATGAAATACCATGGTTGACCATGAGATACCATGTTTTCTCATTGCCTGTTACATGACATGGCTGAATACAATGGTAGAACATGGTTGACCATGAAAGACCATGGTTTACCATGAATGACCATGGTTGTCTGTGGTGAATAAACACACCAAATATCAACTGGATACGTAGCTGTCAAATAAAAATCTAAAAATATCAGTTAGACGTACATTATAAATTGTTCACAATTACAAAATTAGCTTAAAAATGCCAGGGCCTGGAACTGCCTTATAAGGCCTAAAGGTGTTCCAGAAAATAATCATGTTACAAGAGTCACCACTAAAGATGATGAATTTCACTTTAAATCACTGAATAAACATTCATTAACATAAGTTTTACCTGTCAAGTGTTTCCAAGCCAAGTTGAATACATTGCCATTTCTGAATAAATTTTGTTTTTTGTAAATCTTCATTTTAATTTTTTCTATCTGCTTTTATCATTAGAATGAGAAGAATAGTTATTTACAAATATTTATGTATATAATATTTGATGACAATCCATCATAACCAAGTGTTTTGTGAAAACATTGCCTGAATTTTTATGTCAAAAATACATTACCAGTCATTTAATACCTGATATATTATCTCAATACCGTTAATTCATCCAGAAAAGAAGCTCACGCAGCCATGCATAGCCCTCACGCGTGTGTGATATACACGGCCGCCGGTAATACCGGCGCACGGGCCATGAGAACCCCACTTTTTAATTTCTGGACACACCGAACTGACAGCTAAGAATTTATTTCATTTTTATAATTTATTTCTTGGTCTGTTTAAGGCATTCGCCTTAAACAAGTTATTATTCATTCAGTTATTCAACTACATTAACAACCTAACAACATAATTGTGTAAATTATTAATTTTAATTAAGTTGTTTTTTGTACACACAACTAACTGAGAAGTCACGGGTGGGTTACCCCACCCACTATTTCAGTTACGTATCGGGTGCGGTAATGGCCATTCATTCTCTCAACGGTTATAGTTACACCGACCCTATTAGCGATAATATATTATTATCGCCTTGTATTATATTATGTATATTAATTAAACATGAACAATTTTGGAAAATATTTGTAAAATCTTTTTCATTGAAATACGTTCCGTGATCAACGGGTATAGTAGAAAATAAAAAATATATTTTTTTTATATTTTTTGTTGAATCGTATAAATTGTTTTGTTTCATATAATATTATACTCTATGTCACATAGTGGTGATCAGAGGCGTGACTCATAACGGCCATATGAGACACGCATCTGTCCTGTTTTGCGTTCACTAAGTACACACAGGACACACAGGATTCACCCTGTGAGTACTTCTCTTCCTGGCCTGTTTCCGTTTGGAAACAGTCTGGGTTGAGGAGGACTCACAAAAGCTGGAAGAGTAAGAAGACCCCTAAAAAGGTTTCTCTTAGCTCTACGAGTGAAGCGGAGTTTGAGGGGTTCTCCCAACAATCAGACTCCGCGGCTGTGTTGAGTGAGCAGAAGGTCAGAGCTGTTCCTTCTTCACTCCGCACAACCGCTCAGAGGTCCAGATAAGGAGGTGTAATCAGCTATTTTCCCCACAATTTCTCTCTTAGGAAACAAACCCTATGCTGTGGGTTCTCAATACCCACAGCATAGGGTAAGAGGGTCAAATAAGGATTTTAGACATGCAAACGCCCCTTATATGGAGTTCTGACCGCTCCCCCTCAGCTTCGGCTGGTCCTTCGCGGGACATGGAGGAGCGGATGGCAGCTTCTGGTGTCTGTTATTCCGTCGGGAAACAAAGGCCTTCGGGCCAGAAACCGTACGGACACAGTGATGGTTGGCCTCAAGAGTGAGCTACCGTCTGCTGAACGACATTATCTGACGCCAGGTGTTGGGGCTGACCCTTCGGGAGACGCCATGGGACAATCAAAGGGAAACCTCACTGATTGGCCACCTCTAACACCACACTCTGCAGTAAGCAGTCTTCGGACGCTTACAGAGTGCCAAATTATAATGTCTGCGGACAGAATTCTTTGGAGACCGGTGATAGAGCAGCTTCACAACTGCCTATCTTTAGTTAACCGGGTAATGCTTGCGAGCAAAACCTATATGACTCCGGGTAACCGGGTACCGGGCAACCAGTCAGTCATTTCGCCTAGGCGCGAACAGTCACCGGGCAACCGAGCAGTCATTTAGCGATGACGCGACCTGTCAGTCATTAAGCCATGACGCGACCGGGCAACCGGGCAGTCAGTTTAACATGACGGGACCGGGCAGTGGGCAGTCATTTAACCATGACGTGATTTGTCAGTCAATTAGCCATGACGCGACCGGTCAACCGGGCTCCGTGCTTCACGACCGAATTGATACTAGTATCACTCGTTCTTCGCACAACCGGTCTATACGGATATTCAAAACACTGATCATTACGCACCAGGCTCAGATATCCAACCGTCTAACATCGGTTATAGGGAGTACAGGACAGAGAAATCTTTCCGTTCTCCAAGGGGAACAGTGTACTTCTGTAGGGATTACACTCCTCAAAAGAATGAGAATAGAAGAGTACGGATATTCAAAACACTGGTCATTACGCACCAGGCTCAGATATCCAGTTATAGGGAGGACAGGACAGAGAAATCTTTCCGTTTCTCCAAGGGGAACATTGTACTTCTCTAGGGATTACACTCCTTCCCCGATACCAAGCTCCGTTTCAAAAGATGTAAAGGATCGGTGATAGGCGGGTTAACCAAGCCTACCGGGATCAGCAATACCCATCTTATGGGAATTTACTGTTCCCGGAAGGACACCTTTCGAAGAGGCAGTCCTTAGAAAGGCAACCCCCCGATCGGAATAACTCAGGTTTTCCGTGAAAGGGAGGTCGAGACCGTCCCATACGGTTAGTTCGGCCCGACGATCGATCCAGTGCGACCTCTCTCTACTGCGGAGAGGAGGTTCATATCACACGATCGACACCTTAACACAACAATAAAGTACACACAGATTGAATATTATTTTCAATCCCTTCTCCTACTTTTATAAGACTGTTGTGTCTTTCAGTTGAAAAACGGATTAGAGTCAAGCATCGTAGGGCTCGACACTCTCCCACCTCCTCGTCTGAACGGGGGGGGGGAACCAGTCCCCTTCAGATGACGAGCCGGCTGTAGAGCGTTGATCTCTACAGCAGAACATTAAGGAAGTATTTAGGGTGGTGCCTAATACTTTATGCCCGAAGGTCATGACGCTAAACGTCGTTTAAACCTGTAATGATTTCGAGCAAAACCTACACTCTGCAGTACAGCAATCCTCGGACTCCTACAGAGTGCCAAGTTATAATGTCTGAAGTCTTTGGAGACTGGTGATAGAGCAGCCTCACATCAGCCTATCATTAGTCAACCGGACAGTAATGGTCAGAGGGAGCTACCATTACTGAACGTATCCAGAGCTGGGTAACGAGCAGTCGTTAAGTCAAGTTGACTCCAACCGTATTGTCAATCTTATGACATAACCATTGACATCGGACAACCGGGTGTTTTCGAACACAGCCAAGTGCAAATCTCCTTCGCAGAGTTGTCGTTCCTTACACTCATATGAATGTAATGAGTCGATAGTGCTAGAGAATGAGTCAAGTGCCTACCGAGTACTCAATTAATCACTGGGCATAAACGGTTGTCGCGTGAACGTTCACAGGGCAGTCAAACTCTTAACTGGGCATAAACGCTTACCGGGCAAACGGTCACCGTGAAAACAAAAGTTCCACTATGAATTCTTCGGAATTCTACAGAATTCCAATTGACAAATGTCCTCGGACACAGTCATTTGGAGACCGGGCAATGTCTTTAGACATAGCCAGTAGGGCACCGGTCAATCGGGCAGTATGCTGGGACATAGCCGATTGAACCGTCTGACATAGGGTATGAGGAGTACCGATCAAATAGTTATGTCGGTCCCCAGGGAGGAGAGAGTGCGTCTCTACACTCCTCCCAAGTAACACCCATCGTACCAATTGTTAGGAGGAGTCGATGTCCGACGGTATTACAAGGGAGAGATTCAATAAATCATTACCCTATGCTGGCCTACCGGGATCAGCCGTTCCCAGAGGATATTCACTCTGTGAACTCTCTCATACGTGAGCTCGGCCCGACGGTTGATTCCATGCGATCTCATTCTTCTTCGGAAAAGGGATCAATTCCTCGATCATGACTCCTTCATAGGATTCCTCCCACCAATGTGCTAAGTTTTTGTGGAAAAGTAGCCAGTTGCTTGGGAAGATTGTTGTGTGGAGTACTGGTGTGAGAAAACCAGGAAATACATGAGTAGGTGAACTGGCCGCCGTGATATAACTGAGAATTGTTAAAAACGGCGTTAAACCACAATCAATCAATAATAGGATTCCTCCATGTCGAATCGGACACTGACCTTCCGGTTCAGAACCGGCTTTAGTCAATCCGCACGTTGTCGGGTAAACCCACGACCCCGTCTTGTCTGACGAATAAGAGACATATCGGGTTCAGTGCTCCATCGGATGATTAAATAATTTAGAGCTGGACTCTAAATAAACTATCATTAGTGGAAAGTTACTGCATTCAGGCGCATTTCGGCGTATGCGGCAACATCGTTCACAGGGACAGAACGTACAGCGACTTCTGCAAAGGCATTCTTAGAAGCCCAACCTGTGAAGATACAAGAGACAGGCTAAGTTCGAGCCTAGCTTTCTGCTTCCGCTGGTCCTGCCTTATCAAAGCCCCGTTACGGGAGCAAAGTTGGCATACAACCAAGTAGAGCACTGGCCCTAATCCGCAGCTATAGGGAAGCGCTCCTCTCTATTAAATATAACAGGAATGCCATAGAGTGGGTATCAACTTTCCATTCGGTGGTTTCTACAACCGTCTTTCTTCTGGTTCCTAAGAAGATAGTCGGTGAAGACCGGAATTAGACTTATCGATTCAGATTGCGTCTAGTACGGTCGAGTAATAAATGGAACGTGCCGTTTCATCAAGAAGGCAATCCGGAACGGCTGTCTGAGCGATTTCTTAGACCTAGCAGACTCCTTTTACCACGTACCGGTTGCTTTTTCATCGAGGAATGACCGTCGATTCATTGTAAACGGGGAAGTGTTCCTTTCAAACACTTCACTTCGATTACCTGCGTTTGGAATTATTTCCCAAAACGGGCAAGTCGGATCTATTCCCCTCAAGAGACTCGTTGTAGGACGTTTCTCGTCGAGCTGGCCCTAAGGACAGACTCGATTCGCTAATTGAGAATCCGACTCCCATTTCCTGGATCAGGATCAGTAATTAGGGGAAACGGCCCGATACATGCTTCACACCACACCCGAATTGTTTACAGTTTGGGGCAGTGTGTTAAATACTCATTACAGTACAGGGCTTAACAGCCTAGGACATGTGATCAATAGAGGAGACAGTAGTCTTTCTAGTTCTAAATCACATACTACGCTAAGGAGTGACAATAATAATTACTCCCTGAATTGCCCCCATAATTCAAATGAGTCAACTTCCGGTTTCGTTATTCTCTGCCTAAAAGACAATGACATTAGAAACACAGTATTGGCCCAGAGATCGTAGTTCAACGTCCTTCTGGCCTGCCTATCGACATAACCGTTACATCTTCCTTAGAAGTAGACAGTTCTTACCGATTGGTGTTATTAAAGATACGTCAGTCAGTAATTATGCTTACATATGTTGCCTACCTCTCGCCTTTAAGATTTGGCGTTGAGCACGACAATTATCGTGCGATGCTCCAATGCGCTCAACTTCAAAGTTCAGATCCATTTCTCTCCGAACTATTACGTACTTCGGAAGCTGCCGCTTCTTAAGTTATTAACTGAGACTTATAAATTCGTCTTGCTTGGCGAACACTATCAGGGAAGTGAGTTCTTTGCTTTCAGTAGAAACGAAATTCATCAGGTTTTACAGCTGTATGGTTATTCAACCGTTCTTATAAACCTGTATTCCTACTGAGACCAAGTTGCCTTTGGTTCTTCCTAACCCATCACATTTCACAACCTTTCTGTGAACTGTGTTCCCTTAGACATAAACAGGATCCTGTACCCTGTCAAGGGTCTTAAGTTCTTTATAAACATTCAAGGGCTGTAAGAGCCACAGTAGGGGTTATTCAACCTCTGGTAGGAGAAGGATATTTCAGCAGCGTATTCAAACACTGGATATCCTATTCCTTTAATTATATAAGTAATAAGATCCGTCTGATAACGTCTTAAAACGTTTCAATCAGAAATTATTTCTCTCTGGACACACAAGTGGACTCTCAGCGAGTACTTACCTAATTAATACACAAATTACTAAATACATAAACGGTTGTGTTTATATTTAGTAGTACCATAGGTACTCTTACCAAGTGCTACGATTTCTCGGGACCGGCATTGTGTTGGACGATCCTCCCGACCGATGCTGCATCAGGTATTAAATGACTGGTAATGTATTTTTGACATAAAAATGAAGTTTTTTAAAGTAAAACATATTTTTATTAGAAAATACTTACCAGTCATTTCAGATTCCCGCCTCCCAACCCCGCGTCGTCACCCAACACTAAACGCTGCAAGTTAACGGTGAAATTAAAAGTGGGGTTCTCATGGCCCGTGCGCCGGTATTACCGGCGGCCGTGTATATCACACACGCGTGAGGGCTATGCATGGCTGCGCGAGCTTCTTTTCTGGATGAATTAACGGTATTGAGATTATATATCAGGTATTAAATGACTAGTAAGTATTTTCTAATAAAAATATGTTTTACTTTAAAAAACTTCATTTTAACATGTCACATTGTCATTCATTTTGAAAATTTAAAATCTTAACTTCCTGTTGTTGTTGTTGCAATTATTAAATTGGTTCTAGAAGTGTTCTATAAGTATCCTTAATAAATGTTGTAGTGATATATATATATATATTTTTTTTAAAGTCCAAATAAAACCATTAATATTTTTAAAAAAAATGTTACAAAGTTCTTACAGTGTAACAGCAGATACAGAACACATTCTGACATAACTGACACATCAACCAGCAGAATAATTTCTACCATGGTAGACCATGGTTGACTATGATCAAGCTTGAGGACATGGCTAGAATTTATGACCATGGTTGACCATGGTTAATATTTGTGTCAATGGTTGACCATGGTCAACCATGGTAATGGACTCGTAAATCCATGGGAAAACATGGCTGTTCATGGTAGTTCATGGTCAACAGTAAAATATCATGGTATCCATGGTCAACCATGGTCTTCATTTCGCCTGGGATTTAGAATACATCGGTATAGTGTAACACGACAATCATGAACATATAATTTTATATACGTTACCAGTCATTTAATACCTGATATATAATCTCAATACTGCTTAATTCCATATAGCTCCCACGATGTGCCCTACTCACACTTCGCTTTTAATTTCTGGCCGACGCCAGAGCATAGGACGAAGCATGGAAGCTTACGCCGATTCTTTCTGGATGAAATTAATCAGTATTGAGATTGATTTTTTGTTATTTACGGTGCTTTCAACTATTTTATCACGGCGTTTCCTGGGTAAGTTACCAGTACTACTGGTGTCCATTTATCTTTAAAAATCCTAAACCAGCAACCCTGAGCGCCAAGGAGGGCAGACATTACTACCATTTTTAAAGTCTTCCATATTAACCCTTTCCCTCATATGACAATTCTGCAGCAGACGAGTTTGAACATATTTTGTCAAAACATAGAAAATCAACATAATTAAATGGATAACCTATGACAAAAAGTGGAAAACATTGTGGCAAAAGGAGAAATTGCACGTTTTGTGCAATTTCTTCTTTTGTCACTATGTTTTCAAGAAGCCGTCTGCTGCAGAGGCGTACACAGAAAGCGTCTATATGAGGGAAAGGGTTAAGACAAGATGTGAATCTGGTAATATGAACCATCCAAATCATAGTATTGAATATGGCTGATATATTGAGCAATAAAACGGCAGTTTCTGTCCGATAATATTCTGAAAAGATTTATTATCCTTGAATTGGGTAATTTGGTTTTGGCGTCCTCACGGTGGAAGTATATAATACATGTTTTTCTAACAAATTTCTAGTTTCTATTTTTTTAACACTATTAAAAGCAGTTTTACCAAATTAACCCTTTCCTTCATATAAATGCTCTCTGATGCATTTGCAAAACTTTGGATTTTTTTTGAAAACATTGTGACAAAAGGAGAAATTGCTTAAAACAAGCAATTTATCGATTAGCCACAATGTTTTCAACTCTTTCAGTTGTTATAGATATATACCCTTGCATTTATGTAGATTTTTCATGTGTTAGCATGATGTTTTTGAAGTCGTCTGCTGCAGATTTGTTGCATGTTGAAAAGGGTTAAAATGCAAGCATTGGGGAATTATCTGATAAACACGGCCGTTTAACTCACAACGAGTGTTATTTATCCTTCGGTTGAAATGTTGTGAGAAGCTTCCGTTCCTCGTTGTGAGGCCCCATATTTGATGAATGACATAGTAAACAAGGTGAGTTTTTCCAAAATTTTGAAAAATAGAGGCCTTTGTGTAAAAATATCGAAATGCAGTTAGCTAGCTATGGGTTTTCCGAGTACGCACATGTAAAAATATTGACTGTTGGTGGACATCTTAATGGAAAAACCGTACGACGCAGTCAATCTGAAAGACTTGAAAACAGGAATGAACTTATCTCATGACCAAAAAAAACATCCGAAACGTCAATCCTGGTCGACGTTTGGTGCATTGGGATCACAAATAGATGCCCAAAAGTCGCCTGCGTAACTGTTTTCTTGAAATTCGTCATAGTAACGAAGATATACCCTTTTTTGCTTTGTTCCTCGTTGTGAGCACCATAACCTCGTTGTGAGCTACACAAATGCAGTATTTGTTTGGTCCGGAAATTTAATTTAGATGGCAAGAATATACTTTTTCATCCACTAAAGCAATTAAAACGTGTTTACACGATTTTTTTTTATTACTATTAATATATGCGTAAAGATACATCATACTCGGTGCTTAGCAGTTTGTAAGTTGTGTCTAATCGGTGTACAAGTTATTTTTAGCGATGTACTGTTAATAAATCTCAGTTATATTCGAAATATTCATCAATGCCAATAACTACAGAAATACATCATAGTTTTACTTTGATCCTCGTTGTGAGCGTCAAATCGATCTTCGTTGTTAGCATTATGTATATCTTCTTTGCTTGTTACTGAACATGTCTAATTAAAAAAACGACTTTGATTATTTTTTATAAGGACTGGTATGACCATCAATATTCTTTTTAAAATTAACGTTTTCACTGTGAACGGCGTCAGAAATACAGTGTCTTTTTTCGTTTTTGATTTTCATGTCGAGTAATTGTTAAAAGTAAAACCCGATTAAAACGGATTATTTAATTTAAAATTAATGTTAATTTGTTTACTTGCAAATATCAAGAATGATTTTCAATACTTTTTTATCAGGAATTGGATGATGGGATCGTTCAAGGGAAAACCGAAGCGAGGTATCAAGTGTGCAAGTGTTAAACGTGCTTCATACATTGAACGAAGGAAACGGTCAATGTACTCACCTAGACCATCGCCAATATGTAAACGCTTCAAAAGTAACCACTCGATGAAATCTCCAGATATAAAAAAGACCTCCGTCAACAAAAGAAGGCATCTACCAACGCCGAGTAAAGCGTCACAAAAACGAATACATTTCATGATAGACACAGAAACTGATAATGTTACTATTAGTCCACTAAAATCGCCTTTCAAAAAACTTCTATCACAGCAGCAGAACACTAAGAGTAAGGTTAAAAATACAGATAAAGTAAATATCACATCTGATGACAAATCCACAGAAAGACTGCTAGAAGAACTTGGATGTACCAAGTATCTAACCAGATTGTTGTAGACTCCTGAAAACAATAATTAACTTTCTTATAAAACCAAGCAACGGTTTTTTATATAAAGGGGCAATAGTTCATTGCACGCAAAACTTCAAAATTTCCTTAGTTGCAAAACAATAATTTGTGATAAATTCAGTCAAGAGTTGTCTAACTTGATAGTGTTACACCCTTTGATCACTGTCATCAACTTTCATATAAAAAAACAAAGTAACGTTCGGTTTTTAAAATATAAACACAAAACAACATCGCACACACAATTTTAATCATATGGGTTACCTCGTACGGACGAACCACAGGCATCAGTGTAAAAGTAGGTACAATGTTTTTAAATAATATTTTAATCACTTTGGGTAGGTAAATAATGCAATATGAAATTTTGTTTACATCAATAGCAGTTTAGCCCCGCCTACATTAGTACTTTCACAGCTGTCAATCAATTGAGAGATTTGACGTACGGCGTTTCGGCAACTACAAAGGATGTCAAAATACTCTGTCTACCTTTTGATATCGACCGAAAATATGACGTAAGAGATATGAAAATTGTGATAGCTATTTAAACAAAATGGATAGTAATTGCTTTAGTGGATGAAAAAGTATATTCTTGCCATCTAAATTAAATTTCCGGACCAAACAAATACTGCATTTGTGTAGCTCACAACGAGGTTATGGTGCTCACAACGAGGAACAAAGCAAAAAAGGGTATATCTTCGTTACTATGACGAATTTCAAGAAAACAGTTACGCAGGCGACTTTTGGGCATCTATTTGTGATCCCAATGCACCAAACGTCGACCAGGATTGACGTTTCGGATGTTTTTTTTGGTCATGAGATAAGTTCATTCCTGTTTTCAAGTCTTTCAGATTGACTGCGTCGTACGGTTTTTCCATTAAGATGTCCACCAACAGTCAATATTTTTACATGTGCGTACTCGGAAAACCCATAGCTAGCTAACTGCATTTCGATATTTTTACACAAAGGCCTTTATTTTTCAAAATTTTGGAAAAACTCACCTTGTTTACTATGTCATTCATCAAATATGGGGCCTCACAACGAGGAACGGAAGCTTCTCACAACATTTCAACCGAAGGATAAATAACACTCGTTGTGAGTTAAACGGCCGTGATAAAGAGGTATAGAGAAATAAGTACACTCAGAAAAATAGGTAAAGAGGTATAAACGCGTCATTTCCACAATCTCACTTAGTATCGAACAAAATACATTATTTTGGGGACATAAATCAAGATTTATTTTTTAGAGTTTCCATCCCCTACGAATGGGAGTGTTTGCGGAATATATTCCAAACCTTTGCAAATTGTTTGCGAAAGTGTTTGCAGAATATATTCTACAAATATTTGCAGAATATATTCTGCAGACGGGTAGATTTGGAACGATCTGTGCAAACAGTCTGCAAACAGATTGCAAAGGGTACATGAAGCATTCAAAAAACCCTTTGCAGAATGTTTGCAGCCAATTCAACAGCAAAATCTGCAAATAGGTTACAAATACTATGCAACTAGATTACAAATACTATGCAACTAGATTGCAAATACTTAGCAACTAGATTACAAATACTATGCAACTAGATTGCAAATACTATGCAACTAGATTGCAAATACTTTGCAACTAGATTGCAAATACTATGCAACTAGATTGCAACAGTCTGCAAATAGATTGCAAACCATCTGCAAATAGATTGCAAACGGTCTGCAACTAGATTGCAAACAGTCTGCAAATAGATTACATTCTAAAAACTTGGGAATTAAGGTATATATAAATCCAGATATATGTTTACCATTTTAAGCTTTATTTTAATTAAACATCATTTAAAATATAAATAAAATATGAAATAAATAACCTCTATATTTTATATGATTTCACCCTTTCCCTCATACAACAATTCTGCAGCAGACAACTTTGAACATATGTTGTCAAAAAATAGAAGTTCACTATAATTGAATGGATAACCTATAAAAGTGAGTAACGTTTTGTGCAATTTCTTCTTTTGTCACTAGGCATGATCTGCTCCAAATAAATCAATAACACACAGCATAAGATCATTAGAAAAAATTCCTCTGTCATCTTTCAAATTTGACCTTATGGCATCATCATTCAATGCTTCAATGTTTGAAATTATAACACCATCATCTTTCATCTTCATGTCATTCTTGATACATTCTTTTGGGATTGAACATCTTTACAGGATGGACAGCGGTGATTCAGGGATGATCAATTGTCTTGTGTTGGCTGGATACCATTATAAACCATTCATCATGTCATAAGTCTGAAATATGTTAATGATTCATAAAATTATGAAAATAAATGAAAAAGTAAATGTGTGTCTTTTATTTTCATTCCAAGAATTCAGTACAGGTTATACTTTATCTATAGCAATTATAGCCAATTAATAATAAATCCATTGCAACATGTGACAGATCTGCATCAGTGACTTTGAAAACATTTTGGTCAAATTAAGGAAAATCTCTTTATTGAGGAGTGTTATAATTGAATATGGTTTGCAGAAAAAAATCCCCCTTTGTCACAATGTTTTAAATAAAATCTGCTGCAGATGTTGCAATAAGTTATTAAGTTTGAAGAAAGATCCTCTTTTTCCACAATGTCTTAAAAATTGGTTGCAAATGTGTCTACGGGTGGGTAAGGTTATAATTTTATATCATGTCAAATGATTAAAAAATCTCTAATATAAGAGAAAATATAATTATTGAATAAGTTTTGAAAAAAGCCTCCTTTTCCACAATGTTTTCAAAGAATCAGTTCTATGGTAGATATCTTTGCATGTGGGAAAGGGTTCATCTTATTAATTAATACAATGTCAAATCATTGAAAATACCCATCACGAAAATGTATGATGACAACAACATTGCTACATTTGCCGTATCCGAAAATGTGACTGTCCGAAATCAATTCCTGTTGGCAATTTCAAAATAAAAAAATTGGCTTCGTTTTAAATAATAACTAGCATCTAAATAAGTGTGCAATGCAATGACAAGAGTATATGTGTTTCATTTCTAAAACTGTTTAGAAACTCGCACGTAAGCGAATATTTTCGCCAATGTTATTGTTTTCTTATTATGAAAATTTACGTAATCGTGACCCTTTGTTTAGGGTTTAACGGATTTAAGTATAATGGCTGAATAACAAATATTAACGGGTTTATTTCATAAAATCATATTAATTATCTGATTATTCATCAAAATATTAATCAAGACTGTGTGTTAGCGCTGATTTCGGGGTTTGTAGTGTATTTTCTCCAGCGATTTAATATTGACAAAATGGCGTCGTATATTGACCTCCGAGTCATGCTCGAAAAGCGTGACCTTTGAACTTTAAATGTGCATGCTATCGTTGTTTGTGGACGGATTTTGTTTATTCTTACATCAAATTAAAGTTATTGATTTAAAGTTTTCAAATGTATTGAATCGTAAAATAAATACTTACCAGATGCGGAACACCATGCTCTTAACTTTCCGTGCCGATATTTTCATAAATAATCGCGACTGGAAAATGATTGAAAAATCAACAGGAAGTTATATATTTGACCTGATTGGATCATGTGATCTCATTAATATGCAAATCAATCATGTGATCGCATTTATTTTTAAACTAACCCACATGTTGAAATGCGACTCTACAGGAGGATCGAAAAATACCTGTAAATAAAACTTCGAACTACGATTGTCAATTTATTCCTGAAAAGATTGTTATGATTCATGCATCAATAAAACCAGAATTCAATTTTCTTTATAAATTATATTTAGGGCCTGCATGAACACTTCAGGGACAATCCCTTTCCCTCATATAGACGCTTTCTGACGCCTCTGCAGCAGATAGCTTTTTGAAAACATAGTGACAAAGAAGAAAGTGCAATTTCTCCTTTTGCCACAATGTTTACCACTTTTTGTCACAGGTTATCCATTCAATTATGGAGATTTTCTATGTTTTGACAAAATGCGTTTGAAGTCGTCTGCTACAGAATGTATGTTTTAGCCAAACATATCTTTGGCTTTTGCATTTTCAACTGAAAACATCATGTTTATGTAAAATTATACTGAATTTATATACACACTTTTATATAAGCTGAACACATGTTTTGGTTATATATAGTGGTTAAATCAGTCAATAATTTATAAAACTATTGTAATAATTTCATTTGAAGTCCAACAACTTTGTATTTGGAAAATATCATTCAGGGGATAAGTTAGTGTTTGCAAACTACTTGCACTGTTTGAAATTCTAAGTTACCCTTTGCATACCCTTTGCAAGAATATTTACAGACAAAGTTAGTATTTGCAATGTATTTGCAAGAATATTAATAGACTAAGTTAGTACTTGCAAAGTATTTGCAGCTAAACTTCAGTTATATAATTAATAAGTTACTATTTGCATACTATTTGCCATATATATAAACAGACAGAGTTGGTATTTGCACAGTATTTGCAGCTACTTTAGTTATCTAAGTTAACGTTTGCAATGCCTTTGCCAGATATATTGATATTTGCAAAGTATTTGCAGCTACTTTCCGCAAAGCATTTGCAAATAGAGTGCAAATAGTAGTTTGAAAGGAATATATTCTGCACATATTCTGCAAATATTTTGCAAAGGGTTTGATCTGTATGGGATAGCATAAGAGTCTTAACCCTTTCCCTCATGCGACAATTCTGCAGCAGACGACTTTGAACATATTTTGTCAAAAAATAGAAAATCTCTATAATTGAATGGATAACCTATGACATAAAGTGGAAAACATTTTGGCAAAAGAAGAAATTGCTCGTTTTGAGCAATTTTTTCTTTTGTCACTATGTTTTCAAAAAGCCGTCTGCTGCAGAGGCGTCAGAAAGCGTCTATATGAGGGAAAGGGTTAAGATCAAATAAGGATTTAGAAACAGAAAATTGTAATTAACCTACCTGTTATCTAGAGCGCTGTAACATCTAACACTAAAGAAAAGACAAAGTGACAGTAATTGAATAGTCGGCAATGGCAATTTATTCCACCATAATGATCTCTATTTCCTTCCTATTAGAAATTAGGGTTGACAGTATACAGTAGGCTGCTGGTATCCAACGTATAGCTAAAGGATTTTGGAAAACATTGTGAGGAAGTGCTACAGAACTGGCTTCTTTGTTAGGGCATTGGAAAACATTGTTGGAAGTGCTGTTACGACCATTCTTCTGTCTTACGACATAGCTACAGACCAGTGTCTTCTGCCTGAATAATTTGGATGCCATATTTGATGGCTTTATTGAGCTACATCTACTTTGATAACGTTAGAGGATATAATAATTGAACCCTTTTCAACATTCAATAAATCTGCAGCAGATGCGAAGATTAGGCTTGAAATTTCAATCCTTCCGTCAATACTGAGCAAGATTACATATATGCAAAGACCTAATAACACATGTGTTATTAGGTTTTTGATATATTAACTCGGGTGTCTCCGGCCATCTCACTAAAGTAACCGAATTTCATTTAAAGTTATCTATTGAAAAAAACAGGCATGTTTGCAACAAAATTTGTGTAATTATGAAGTTTTTCACTTATGACATTTGCCATAAATTTGAGTATTCAATAAGAATTGTTGAACTTTTTTACACTGTGGACACTTATTTTGGCGGCTGTATGGCCAACATCTGTTGAAAACATTTTGATCACAAAAGGAGGTAAAATTGCTTCTCAATTGAAACCAACAAAGAAATACTTTTTATTCATTTAGATTAGAGACTACATTTACAACAAGACCTTTGAATGGAACATTCCGCTTTGTGTATATATCTTTTGACAAGTCATAGTAATACCAAATTTTATGAAACCTTTTTTGCTGACTTGCACCGTTACCGTGTTTCGAAAAAACTCCTTGTGTTTCTTTGCATTTTTCTGAGAGATTATTAAACATTATATAAATATTGCATGGCTTCCAGTGTGACAGTACATATTGTCAACATGAGGAAAATCATAACTGTTAACCGAGGTTAACAGTATTTACTCGAATGTTGACAATATGTTCTGTCACACTGGAAGCCGTGCAATATTTAATTTATTATACCAAACAAATTTACACGTTTATTCAATTCATTCTGTACCTTTGTAGGGGAGGGTAGATCTACTACAATGTAAAACACACATATGAATATACCAGTAAACAGTATACTGTTACATGGAACGCGCGTCTAATTTTAGGAGACGTTATTGTTTGAAATGACGCCATGCACGTGCATAACCGACATTTTATCGCGCATGCCATGTAACAGTATACTGTTAACCGGTCAAAAACGTACTGTTAGCATGGGACAGTAAGAAATTACCCATGATGAGCATATGAGAATTTAACATTACAAAGTCACGTGAGGTATAATAAAACAATCTGTTTACCTGAAA
The DNA here is from genome assembly GCA_031761405.1 of Serripes groenlandicus. Lineage (NCBI taxonomy): Eukaryota > Metazoa > Mollusca > Bivalvia > Cardiida > Cardiidae > Serripes > Serripes groenlandicus. The sequence continues at coordinate 23,862,751 of JASEVX010000005.1, forward strand.
CTTCAAGTATTATCTGCATTTAAAAACAACTAAGTTTTTCTCAGATGTTTTTAAATACAGGTAATACTTGAAGTTTTAGGTAAACAGATTGTTATGTTTAAATCAATGTAGCATCTAGAGAATCTCAATAATGTTTTCATAATTTATAGTCATCGGTTGTCCACCATTACAGGTAGAAGATAAATAATACAATTTTATGAGTTTGCACCAGACGACTTTTGAAGAAGAAATAAAAGGCCAAAAGGAGAAATTGGATACAATAAGCAGCCTCTCAAATTACCAAAATGATTTCAATTCCATTCAATAATTATATTTCCTTTCATAGAATGTTTTCACATTGTTAGCTAAATGTGCATAGCTTTGTTACATGTAGATAAGGGGGGTTGGCATGGATTTGGTTGAAAATGGTTGTAAAAGGGTTAGTTTCACTCCTATATATAGCACTGGCTGTGATAACATGTAACCTTCACTATCATAATATTGTTTTTACCCAGGACTTCATAAATATTGAGGATTAATTGCCCTTGGGCAAAGGCTCATTTATTGAAATAATTGCTAAAGACAAGAAAATCCTTCTTTTGTCACTATAATGTATTCAATTTTGAATAACTTGACACATGGAGTTCGTCCATGTTCTTGCCTTAATTGCTGTTTCCAAAGTCGTCTGTTGCAGATTTTTGTATGTGGGAAAGCCATATCTTTTTTTGGAAAAAGGATTCAAAACAGAGTTCTAGAAAAGTTCTTGACCCTTTAAATGGCAGTTTCTAGAACTGAAGTTCTGGAACTAGTTCAACAACTCTTTTAGAACACTTAAACTTCAATATTGGCAGCTGCGAGGCTGAGCTTCTAGGAGTTCTCAAATGTGACAGTTCTTTAACATTTCTTAAGCTGAATCCGTGTTTATTTTAATACCTTGATACAATATGGTATGCTTATTCTTAATAGGTGAACTGAATTTAAAACAACTTGATAAATACAACACCACATACATTCTAAAGTTCAGAAATTATTTGCTTCATTTGAAGAAAATACTAATTAGTGTCAGTTTAAACAGACTTGTATGTTTGAGTAACATGAAACCAAAAGTCCGCCAATATCCCGCCATTGAACTTTCAATCCTGTGATGAGCAGGTTCTGCCTTTGGTTTTGTCCCACACAAACGGTACGAGTACTGGTTAGGTCCCTAGGAAGCAGACATTGAGCGTGATTAGTATAAGCTGAAAGCATGTTTCGCAATCAATGTAAAATAGATAAATTGAAACTTAGAAAGACGTAAAATAAACCTGATGACAAGATGATGGAAGACAGACGAAGATTAAAACATGGACTTAGAGGACAATTGTATTATGTTCAGAGAAGAAACAATATTTGCAAGATGAAATTATCTGATAATCCAGAGTTAGAGGTAATGGGCGTTTTTATAGCATGATCTTAAAAGCTTTATTTGACTGTAATACTCAATGAGACGATTCCTTTAAGTACCCACATCATAGGGTTTGGTTGGACTGTATACCTCTGCTTATTTTGACCTCTGGTATCAGTCAATCGATTGGCCAAAACACAGATTATAGACCTCGATTTTTGTTTGACATAAGGTTATGAGTTTGATCCATGCGCTCTCACAATGAAGGAAGGTTTTTTAAAGCTTGCATATATGTTAAAGTAACTGGTGACATGTTAATTCTATATAACTCTTGGTTAGCCATATTGAATGAGGTCATCCAGATGCATTATGGGTATGCCAATTAACTATTTAGTTAAGTTCTAGAACACATAAGTTCAAGAAACACAGTTGCCAGTCAAAGTTCTAGAAATACTATATGCGTGTAAATTGGGGTCCATAGCTGTTTAACCCTTTCCCTCATATAGACGCTTTCTGACGCCTCTGCAGCAGACAGCTATTTGAAAACATAGTGACAAAAGAAGAAATTGCACAAAACGTGCAATTTCTCCTTTTGTCACAATGTTTTCCATTTTTTAGTCATAGGTTATCCATTCAATTTTAGAGATTTACCATTTTTTGAAAAAATATATGATCAACGTCGTCTGCTGCAGAATTGTCGTATGAGGGAAAGGGTTAAGGACTCAAGTGGTTCTAGAACAGAAGTTTTCGAACATTTAGTAGTTTAATACAAATTTAATACAACAAATCTGCAGCTGACGACTTTGAAAACATGGTGACAAAAACCTGAAAAATCTCCATAAAAGATAGTTTTATATCAAAAATACATTACCAGTCATTTAATACCTGATATATCATCTCTATACACCTTAATTATCCAAAAAAAACGCCCACGTTAGCATATCCCTCACGTATCCGTGACATACACGGCCGCCCGGAAGTACAGGCGCGCACGTGAGCGGGTAGTCACTTTTCATTTTTGGATTCACCGGAGTAGTCGATAAGAAAATTTATATTATTATTTCTTCTTCCAATTAACTCTTTTGTTTTATAAGGCCCTGCCTTATAATTATTTAATTGTCCAAAGATATTTTGTCTACATTAACGTCACAGCCGTAAATTATTTACTTTATTGCTGTATTTATTGTTTTGTAGCAGACGATACGCTGAGAAGCACGTGGTTTACCCCACCCGCTAATTTCAGTTACCGTCTTCGGGTGCGGAAGTTGCTGTTTTCAATACTTTTTCCCTACCCTGTTAGCGATAGTACTTTAACTATTGCTGTATGAATTGTTGACTGTCCTATTTCAATATTTGTGAAAAAAATTTGAAACAAATTTATTTTCAATTTACGTGTCCAAACTGTCGGTGTCACCGTAGTGTGGATATATATACTAAAACGGATTATAAACGGATTATATAACGGATTATTTCCTGTTTGGTGAGTATTTTTGAATTATGTCAATGTCAATTACTGGTGAAGGGATGCGGAGCCCATGTGGTCATGCTGTACACCTATGGGATTCACATCCGACCTGCGTTGTGTGCACCAAATGCACACAGGCTTCACCTTGCGAGTACTGCTCGACATGGCCTATTTCCGTTTGGAAAAAGGTCGTGCGGAGTAAGACTCGTAAAAGCAGGAAGATAAAGAAGACCCCTAAGAGGGTGCCTTTATCTTCATCGAGTGAGGCAGAGTTCGAGGGGTTCTCCCAACCGGACTCTGCAACGGTGTTGAGCGAGTCGAAGGGCGATGCTGAGCCTTCTTCTCCGCTCAACACAGCCGTTTTTCCGCGCGCTGAGGAAATTCGGATGGTAGCTTTGGGTGAGAGTTGCTCCGTCGGGAAACTTCAGAAACCGTACGGAAACAGCGGGGAAAATGCTCAGCTGGATCATTTAACCGCTGAACCTCACCATCTGTCGCCTGGTGTCAGGGCTGGGCCTTCGAAAGAAGGAGTGCCTTTGGTAGCTTTCCGGGAAACCGCAGGTTGTACCAATCCGACACCATACTCTGGGCTACAGCGGTCTTCGGACAGCTGCAGAGTACCGGTTACTTACGTAGAGAGACGTAGTATTCCGGAGACTTTGTATAGTGCAGCTTCACTCCTGCCTATGCATAGTCAACCTGGGTTTTGTTGGGCTGAGCAACAAAACCCAAATACCGAGGCACGTCAGGTCACCGGGCAACCGGAGAGGAGTCATTCGTTAATGACGCGACCTTTCACCAGTCAGTCCGGGTTGGACTGGACTGGGCCAGTCAGTCACGTTGCCATGACTAGACCAGGTAGTCGCTCACGTATCTGTGATGCGACAGGGCAAAGGTCCGATTGCAAGGACCCAGCCAGGCAAAAGGTTGATCGATTAGCACCGATTCATCCTGGCAGTCAGACTATCTTAATTGATTCGACGACTAGCCAAAATCGCGCGCATGGAGACATGCCGCATCAGGTCAGTAGCCCATTTCGTTATGGTGCTACGGGCCAATCGGTCACGCCTGTGAATACGACACAAACACCAGTGTCTTATGTAAACACAGGCCAACCGAGTAGTAGGGCATTTTTCAATGCCTCGTCTACACTGCCAGACGACTGTGTCAACATGGCGCGTCTAGGCACGGATTCTGTGGTGATAGACCGAATTGATGCTAATTATCGATCGATCTCTGCTCCACTACAGAATCAGAATAATTTAAAGCCTGGTGTTGCACCGGGTTCGATTATTCCTCTGTCTTCCATCGGGTATGGGGGTTATGAAAAATCTTTTTCTTCCCCTGGGGGGACAGTGTATGTCGCAAGACAATATGCTGCTCCTCAATACCAGCCACCGGTCCATAATATGGAACCGCTAGGTGTTAGACAGAGATCAACGGCCTACCGGGATCAGCATTACCCATCTCATGGGAATTCACTGCTCTCGGGGGGACACCTACTTGATAGGCAGTCCGATTATAGGCAACCTCGGGATCAGAATACATTGCGTCATTCTGTGAACGAGAGGTCGAGACCGTCCCATACGGTTAGTTCGGCCCCGGCAGAAGATTTTGTACGGCCGCCCTCTGCTGCGGAGAGGGGGCCTGCTTCACAAAATCTTCGGCAGAACATGGATTATTCTGAATTATCCATGTCTGAGTCGGACATTGATCTACCGGTTGGACGACCGAGTGATCAACCTCAGAGGAGTACACACAACCCTACATCTTCGTCTAACGATGATGAGGGAAATAGGTCTCCTTCAGATGAGGAGCCAGCTGTAGAGCGTTGGTCGTTTCAGCAGGCTATTGACGAAGTATTTCGGGTGGTGCCGAATACTTTATGCCCTAAGGTTGACGCTCCCCCACGTCGGAAAAACCTTTCTAGCCTAGAGGAACTGAATGTACAGGCTTTTACGCCAGTGCAATTACTTCCTCAAGCTAACAACTTGGGCAGGTTGTTAGACCAGTTGCAGTCGACCAGGTCTCTAGAGGCTTTACCTTCGGGCTGGTCGGTCCCAGGACCCATTTCTAAGGAATGGGTCAATCCTAAGCCGTATTCAACGTCTAAGGAGTTCTTCCCTGTCAAAGTGCCAGCTTTAGACGGGGATGCAGCTAAACTGGGGTTAACTGCACCCGCTTCTGTTCAAGTCTCTACTAAGATTCTAGAGAAGTGGGAGGCCAGAGCAAGACTGGGTGTAATGGTGTCATCTCATGACAACCATTTCGCAGTCGCTCTGTCTTTGTTGTTAAAAGAGGAGAATATCTCTAGCCTAGGGGCTAACAGAATTCTCGAAGCTTTCGACACAGGCAACAGGCATCTCATGGCACTGAATCTTCAGACCGCCACAGAGATACTGTCCATGAGGAGGGACGCAGTGCTAGCTGCTCCTAACTCATTGCTAAGTGCTAGCAAGGACAGCCTGAGGGCCGCACCATTGGAGTCGAAACAACTCTTTGATGGAAGGATTGCTGCAGTGACGGTTGCTGATGCGTCAGAACAGTCTCGACGCCTTTCGGCGAACGCAGCTAAGGCTTTTGCGCAGGGCCAGAAACGTTCAGCGTATTCTGCGAATGTGGGTACTTCTAAGAAACCCAACCCAGCAAAGAAGCCAAAACGGGATGTAAAAGGTTTTCAGCCTAAACAAACCCCTTCCACGGGTCAAAAAGCGGCTAAACCGAAGCGCCCTTATCAGGGTACTAAGCATCGGCAGCCCGCTAGAGTTAACACGAACCCGAAGCCGCAGCCCTAGGGATTCGCTCCTCTCTATGACAATCCCAAGGTCGGAGATTGCAGTCGGGGGCCGCCTGTCATTTTTCACGGAGGAGTGGGAAAGTATCACAGAGGATCGTTGGATTTTATCTGTGATACAGGAAGGGTATCTGATTCCCTTCATTTCCCCCCCTCCTCTGACAAGCGTGCCGATCGACATGTCATCACGTCATCCGGCCATGTCGGAGGTGATTTCATCACTTCTGAAAAAGAATGCCATAGAGAGGGTTCTCAACCCCAATTCTCGGGGTTTCTACAGCCGTCTTTTTCTTGTTCCGAAGAAAGACGGCAGGTGGAGACCGGTTATAGATTTATCTGCGCTAAATCTATTGATTCCGGTCGAGAAATTCAAAATGGAGTCGACCCGCTCCATCCGAGTAGCAATTCGGAAAGGCGACTGGGCGGTCTCTCTAGATCTAACAGACGCCTATTATCACATCCCGATAGCTTCCTCCTCGAGGAAATACCTTCGGTTTGTGATAGAGGGAGAAGTGTTCCAATTCAGGGCTCTTCCCTTCGGCCTCAAGTCCGCCCCTCGAGTGTTTACGAAGATAATCAGTGTTGTGGGAGCCTACCTTCGCAGGAAAGGACCCCAACTTCTTCAATACTTCGACGATTGGCTTCTCCACAGGACGGATCGTGTACTTTTACTTCACGATCTGTCCCTAGCCTGGCGGACCATTCTGCGATTGGGTTTAATACCCAACACGCAGAAGTCGGAATTAATTCCGTCAAAGAGGTTTACGTTCGTGGGTATGACGTTTCTCACCGACTTAGCGGTAATTCAAGTACCTTCGGACAGAGTCGATTCTCTTTTACAGAAAATCGGTCTCGCACTGGAACAGGCTGCGGTAACAGCCCGATCCATGCTGTCACTTCTGGGTTCCCTGAGTGCAGCAGCCGACCTAGTCTTTCTAGGAAGGCTCCACATGCGACCCCTTCAGTTACTTTTTCTGTCCCGGTGGCGTCCGTCTGTGGACTCACTGGATCAGGAGATAGCTCTGACGGATTTCTTCAAGTCCCACCTTCGGTGGTGGCTGGATCCGTTAATCTATCAGCAAGGGGTACCCTTACTCACACCACCTCCGGATCTGTACCTTTTTACAGATGCCAGTGCTGCGGGTTGGGGAGCTCATTTAGAGCCGCAGGGCCTAACAGCCCAGGGCATGTGGACAGCGGAGGAGAAGTGTTTTCACATAAACAACTTGGAACTGAGGGCAGTCCTGCTAGCCCTCAATCAGTTCGCTGCCTCCGTTGCGAACAAAACTGTTTTGTTGTCGACGGACAATACTACTGTTGTGTCGTACATTCGCAGGCAAGGAGGAACGCACTCCCATCTTCTCTTTTTAGAGACTTGGAAGTTACTCCTTTGGTGTCAGGCGACGTCGTTAGTACTTCTAGTAAAACACGTCCCAGGTCGTCTAAATGTCTTAGCAGACAGTCTATCCCGCCAGAACAAAATTCTTCCGGCGGAATGGACATTGAACCAGAGTGTGTTGAACTCAGTGTTCATGCGGATCGGGACACCCCTGGTGGATCTTTTCGCCACCAGAGTCAATCATCGGCTGCCACTTTATGTATCCCCGATGTACGATCCTGCAGCTTGGGCAGTGGACGCACTGACCCTCGATTGGAACCTCCTGTTCGGGTATGCGTTTCCCCCGTTCATACTGGTTCCGATCGTACTTCAAAAGGTTCTTCGCTCGCAACAGTGCAAAATACTGTTGATAGCACCCTGTTGGCCCCAGAGGTCGTGGTTCAGCGACCTCCTGGCCTGTCTCTCGGCAAATCCAATACGACTTCCTATTCGAGAAGACGTACTGTTTCAGCAACCAGGTCGGCGTCTTCATCCCAACCTGGCAATGCTACATCTTCACGCCTGGACATTATCAAGCGTTCGGTCCGAGAGAGAAACTTTTCTCAAAAAGTTGCCTCTCGTATCGCACAATCAAGAAGACGATCCACTAGAATCGTTTATGATTCCAAGTGGAGAGTTTACTCAGATTGGTGTGGTACAAGGTCGGTCAATCCGGAGTGTCCCTCTGTAACTCGGATTGCCGATTTCCTTCTTTTTCTTTTCGAAGAAAAACAACTGGCAATTAGTACGGTGAAAGGCTACCGTTCTATGTTATCGAACACGTTTAAGTTCATTGGGGGAGAGAGTATCGGTTCAAATCCGTTTCTCTCGGAACTTATACGCTCGTTCGAATTAGAGAAACCCGTTTGTAGGAGTTTAACTCCAAAATGGGATTTGTCTTGCGTCCTTTGGTCGCTTACTAGAGCTCCATACGAGCCTCTAGTATCGGCGTCTTTAAAGTTTCTAACTTATAAAACCGTCTTTCTTTTAGCTTTCGCTACAGCTCGTCGAAGGAGCGAATTACATGCTCTTTCAGTAGAAACAGGGCACATCAGATTCAATGAGTCTGATGGCTCCTTTACTCTACTCTGTCAACCAGGGTTCCTGGCTAAAAACCAGTTACCTTCGGTTTCACCTTCGCCGATCACAGTTCCCAGCCTTTCGGCGACCTGTGGTCCTTCTGATTCCGACAGAACCCTTTGTCCCGTTAGGTCTCTTAAGCATTATCTTAAGAGAGTTGAAGGGACTCGGGGTCGGAGAAAGAGGTTATTTCTTCCTCTTATAGGTTGTAAAGATATTTCGGCGGCATCTATTTCCCGCTGGATATCTATTACTATAAAATTAGCTTATAAAGACCTGTCTAGTCGAGATCTCTCGTTTCTGCGGATTCGTCCGCACGAGGTTAGAGCTCTCTCTACAAGTTGGGCATTCTCTAATAATGTTCCTCTTGAAGAGATTCTTCAAGCGGCAGTATGGAAGTCGCAATCTACCTTTTCGTCTTTCTACTTACGTTCTATGGCTAGTCAGTCAGATAACTTGTTCTCTCTGGGTCCCCTTGTGGCTTCTCAGCGAGTTGTTCGCTAATTATTATAATCCAACACATAAATAAAGTAAATACTGATTGAAACTGTATTCAATCTCCACTATCACTTTATACTACCGTTGGAATCAAGTATGTTTGTTCTGAAAAATATGGAATAATATACTACTACGTACCTGGAACGACAGTAAGTATTGGTCGAACCTCCCGTCCTATGCTACGAAGTCATCAGGTATTAAATGACTGGTAATGTATTTTTGATATAAAAATGAAGTTTTTTAAAGTAAAACATATTTTTATTAGAAAATACTTACCAGTCATTTATAGAGTCCCACCTCCCAGCCCCGCGTCGTCACCAATACTTAACGGTGAATGAAAAGTGACTACCCGCTCACGTGCGCGCCTGTACTTCCGGGCGGCCGTGTATGTCACGGATACGTGAGGGATATGCTAACGTGGGCGTTTTTTTTGGATAATTAAGGTGTATAGAGATGATATATCAGGTATTAAATGACTGGTAAGTATTTTCTAATAAAAATATGTTTTACTTTAAAAAACTTCATCTTAATTGTTAAATAAAGTTAAAAACGTTGTTACCAAAAGGGTAAAAAGGGGTTGTCACTCCCACAATGTTCGCCTGCTGCTAATTGCGTCAAAATGCGTCTGCAGGTGGGAAAGGGTAGCAGCTGCATCTTTCGTAAATCAATATTTCTTAAACTGATAGTTCTAGAAATTTTGTATACTTAGTCATAGATCTGAAACAGTTTTAAATTGAATCTTTCAGTTCTAGAACTTAATAAGTCTAATTGAACTCCAAAATATGTTGAAGAGCTGTTCTTGAAGTAGACAGGAACAGTTCTAGGACTCACTGTATATTCTTGAACAGATCTCGCTGGGATTAATAACTATAGATCAGAAACTGTCAGGTTCAAAGCACAGTTTACTATTGGAGATGATAATTGGATTGTGTTATTTTTGGTGTACGATATGAATCCTGCATTACAAAAAGGGACTAGAGGCAACAAACCGAGGGCTTGGCGTGAAACATTTTAGAGGCAATTTTGACACCTTTTTAAACAATGAATATTTAGGTGCCATTGATCAGAACGAGCAATGGCACCTAAATTTCCAATGTTTACCAAGAAAAATGATTTAATGCTTTTAAAGACTTTATGGCGAGGTGATTAACGTTTGTAAAAAAATACCAATTTTTACTGTTACAACCGTTTCACGCCAAGCCCGCGATTAACATTTCATTCCTTTACAGGAGAAATATTTTGAAAATATTGTTGGTAAAAGAGAAAATGTACCGTACTTTCAGAGCTCAAGATAAGGGGAGTTTTGTATGTTCTAAAACCATCTCAAGCTCTCTGTATCTGGCAATAAGATTAACAACCATTAGCGCAATTCTGTAGCCAACCACTTTGAAAACATTTGGGTGAAAAAATAGGGCATTTAGTCTACATAAATGAAAGCATATATAATTATAAAATGGAGTTTAAAACATTATTGCAAAAGGAGAAAATGTGAGAGTAATTTCTCCTTTTGCAACATTTTGTTTTAAAAATTTGTCTGCCGCAGTCAGGCATCAAAATGTGTATGTATGTGTATGTGTGTGTATGTATGTATGTGTGTGTGTGTATGTATGTATGTGTGTGTATGTGTATGTATGTGTGTGTGTGTGTGTGTGTGTGTGTGTGTGTGTGTGTGTGTGTGTATGTGTGTGTATGTATGTATGTATGTGTATGTGTGTGTATGTATGTATGTGTGTATGTGTGTGTATGTATGTGTGTATGTGTATGTATGTATGTGTATGTATGTGTATGTGTATGTATGTGGGAAAGGGTTGTATGACTTAGAAAGTTTTACCATGATATATGGCAGCTATGATTGACAACCTTAACCCTTTCCCTCATACGACAATTATGCAGCAGACAATTTGAACATATTTTGTCAAAACATAGAAAATCTCTATAATTGAATGGATAACCTATGACAAAAAGTGGAAAACATTGTGGCAAACGGAGAAATTGCACGTTTTGTGCAATTTCTTCTTTTGTCACTATGTTTTCAAAAAGCCGTCTGCTGCAGAGGCGTCAGAAAGCGTCTACATGATTGACACCTCTTAAGTGAGAATCCTCTGTACTAGGGAAATTGCAGATATTCCTATTGATTGATTCTAACACAAACGTTCAAGCATCACACTTTGATTTTTAGCTATTTACTTTAGTTATATCCATGATATTAATATACCTTAACCTTTTCTCTGACATACGACAATTCTGCAGCAGATGACTTTGAACATATTTTGTCAAAAAATGGTAAATCTCTAAAATTGAATGGATAACCTATGACTAAAAATGGAAAACATTGTGACAAAAGGAGAAATTGCATGTTTTGTGCAATTTCTTCTTTTGTCACTATGTTTTCAAATAGCTCTATAATTGAATGGATAACTTATATATGACTAAAAGTGGGAAACATTGTGGCATTAAAGGAGGAATTGCTCATTTTGAGCAATTTCTTCTTTTGTCACTAATTTGTTTTCAAAAAGCCGTCTGCTGCAGAGGCGTCAGAAAGCGTCTATATGAGGGAAAGGGTAAATATAATCATTGAATAGAGTTGAAAATATTGTGGAAAAGGGAGAAATTGCTCATTATGAGCAATTTCTCCTTTTGCCACAATATTTTCAAATGTCGTTGACATGAGGCGTGTCAGAAAGCGTCTTTATGTTGGAAAGGGTTAAGCAGCACTCACTTAGTATTATTGATCCTGACACTGATGCAATCAGTCAGAATGCTAACACTGTGAGTAATTTTGAGTGCCAAGGGAGGGAAGCCAATCAAGCCATTACTACCACTTTTAAACCCTTTCCCACATACAACAAATCTGCAGGAGACCACTTTGAAAGTATATACACAAAAACATGAAAGAATCTTCTTAAATAAGGGTTTTACTATTAAAAAGAGTTGAACACATTGTGGCTCATGGAAAAATTACTTGTTTTGAGCAATTTCTCCTTTTGTCTTGATGTTTTCAAAAGTCATCTGCTGCAGAGGTGTCAAAAAGCCTCTGTATGTGGTTAAAAGTCTTTGGTTTGACTGAAACGGGGTGACCTTTTGAAACCCCTTCTTTTTGGTCGGATTGCTCTAGCAATTCCGGTCTATAGATTGGCGATGTCCGTCTGTCTGTCTGTCTGTCCGTCAACATTTTGGTTAAAGTTTCAGGTTGAGGCAAAATCTCTGCACTGGAAAGGGTTACAAACTTGAAACTTTGCCTGAAGGTAACCAGTAACAAGTTCTATTGATTTCTATGGTTACTTTGACCTTGACCTTGGTTTGTCGATTGTCAAGGTCAAATTGCCGACAATCCAGCCTTACCGTCTTCAGCTACAATTTGCCACAATGATTTAAAAAGCCATCTGCCTCAGATGTGTCATAATGTATCTGCATTTGCAAAAGAGTTAGTCATAATTTTGTCCCATTTTATACATTTAGGTTTAACCCTTTCCCTCATACGACAATTCTGCAGGAGACGACTTTGAACTTATTTTGTCAAAAAGTGGAAAATCTCTATAATTGAATGGATAACCTATGACAAAAAGTGGAAAACAATGTGGCAAAAGGAGAAATTGCACGTTTTGTGCAATTTCTTCTTTTGTCACTATGTTTTCAAAAAGCCGTCTGCTGCAGAGGCGTCAGAAAGCGTCTATATGGGGGAAAGGGTTAAGCTTTTTAGTTTTCTTGTACATAAAATTGTTATCAACTATGAAAGTTGGCTTCAGTTGATTGTTAGAACTAAATTGATCCTCTGAGCTATCAAGTTTTTATTATACCCCCCGGCAAACAAAGTTTGGGGGGGTATATAGGAATCACCCTGTCTGTCCGTCCGTCTGTCTGTCTGTCTGTCTGTCTGTCTGTCCGTATGTCCACATTTCTTGTAAGCACTACTCCTCCTAAACGGCTCAATGGATTTGGTTCAAACTTTACATGAAGGTTACACATCATATGTAGATATGCATGAAGGAAGATCACACGCCTCGGACTCTTCCAAGGGGAGATAATTTAACTTAGAGGTTATCTGCGAGGGACTCCTGTGCACATACCTCCACATTTCTTGTAAGCACTACTCCTCCTAAACGGCTCAATGGAGTTGGTTCAAACTTTACATGAAGGTTACACATCATATGTAGATATGCATGAAGGAAGATCATATGCCTCGGATTCTTCCAAGGGCAGATAATTCAACTTAGAGGTTACCTGCGAGGGACTCCTGTGCACATACCTCCACATTTCTTGTAAGCACTACTCCTCCTAAACGGCTCAATGGATTTGGGTCAAACTTTACATGAAGGTTACACATCATATGTAGATATGCATAAAGGAAGATCATATGCCTCGGATTCTTCCAAGGGCAGATAATTCAACTTAGAGGTTACCTGCGAGGGACTCCTGTGCACATACCTCCACATTTCTTGTAAGCACTACTCCTCCTAAACGGCTCAATGGATTTGGTTCAAACTTTACATGAAGGTTACACATCATATGTAGATATGCATGAAGGAAGATCATACGCCTCGGATTCTTCCAAGGGCAGATAATTTAACTTAGAGGTTACCTGCGAGGGACTCCTGTGCACATACCTCCACATTTCTTGTAAGCACTACTCCTCCTAAACGGCTCAATGGATTTGGTTCAAACTTTACATGAAGGTTACACATCATATGTAGATATGCATGAAGGAAGATCATACGCCTCGGATTCTTCCAAGGGCAGATAATTCAACTTAGAGGTTGCCTGCGAGGGACTCCTGTGCACATACCTCTACATTTCTTGTAAGCACTACTGAGTCAAACTGTATATGAAGGCTACACATTATATGTAGATATGCATGAAGGAAGATTTTTCTCCTCAGATTCTTCCAAGGGAAGATAAGCAAAGTAGAAACTTTACCAATGTATCCGATGCTTTGGGAGGGGAGCGGGGGGTATTCTTTAGTGAGCTTTGCTCACAGTATTTCTAGTTTTTCTTAACCACATACTACTTATGCAATATGATATTTAATTGTCTTAGGCTTTCATTATAATTAAGGAAACAGTATGTTATACTTGGAAAATTTAAGTATACCTTTGGTGAAAGGTAGAAAGGATCTTGGGGTGATAAGAAATTCCCCGTTTTGAACATTTTCATCTGCTACGCGTAGCACTTAAAGTCAACTGTGTCATGCAAGCATCATGGAAATGGGAGATTTGATGGAGAAAGGGTAAAAAAAGTTTCATTTCCTGCAAGCATGTCATGTCTGTGATGTTCGAATATTCAATTGAATATTTTCTCTTTTGTTTGCCTTTCAGAGGGCTTTATAAGAAAGAGTTCATTTTTAGCTCACCTGACACGAAGTGCCTGTGAGCTTATGTTATGGTGGTTGTCTGTTGTCCGTCTGTCTGTCTGTCTCCGTCCGTCAATTATTTTTCTTTGAATGACTTCTTCTTAAGAACTGGAGGTCCTAGGGTCATGCTATTTAGCCAGGAGGTACCTGGGATAGAGTGCTATAAAGTTTCCTCAAATAAATTACATTGACCTGCTCTCAAGGTCACAAGGATCAAATATATGAAAACCTTTGAACAACTTCTTCTGAATAACCAGGAGGCCCAGAGTGATGATATTTTGTCAGTAGATACCTGGCATGAAGTGCTATACCTCCAATAAATGACCTTGAACTTCTTTCAAGGTCACAAGGGTCAAATATATTAAAATATTTAAACAACTTCTGAATATCCAGGAGGCTCAGAGTAATGATATTTTGCCAGTAAATACCTGGCATGAAATGCTATATAGTTTCCTCCAATAAATGACCTTGGCATACTATCAAGGTCACAAGGGTCAAATATATGAAGACCTTTAAACAACTTATTCTGAATAACCAGGAGCCCCAGTCCAGTGATGATATTTTGCCAGTAGATACCTGGCATGAAGTGCTATATAGTTTCCTCCAATAAATGACCTTGACCTACTTTCAAGGTCACAAGGTTCAGATATATGAAAACCTTTAAACAACTTCTTATTTATAACCTGGAGGCCCAAGGTGATGATATTTTTATTTTACCAGTAGATACCTGGCATGAAATGCTATATAGTTTCCTCCAATAAATGACCGTGACTTACTTTCAAGATCACAAGGGTCAAATATATGAAAACCTTTGAACAACTTCTTCTGAATAAACAGGAGCCCAGAGTGATGATATTTGGCCAGTGAGTACCTGGGTTATAGTGCTATGAAGTTTCCTCAAATGGAGGATATTGGTCTGTTGCATCCTTGCACACGAGAGACTCAATGTTGCATAAACTCCTTGAGAATGGGTAAAAAGATCTGAACCAAAGGACATATATAGGTCCAGTACAGGAAACCAGAGAAAACTTAGAACTAAATAAGCACTAAGAGTGCCTTAAACTGCTGATATGATAATATTCTTGAAATCTAGATAACAGTAACTCCAGATTGAAGTTGAACATTTTTAGAACATTCAAGTTCATGAACAGTGTTCTTATAATGTTCAAGATCATTTTAAGAACTTCAGGATGATCTTAAAACATTCAAGAACTGTTCTAAAACTGTGTTCTTTCAGTTTAAGTACAAATAGTTCATAATGTTCTAGTACAATTCGTGAACCAGTCCTTAACATAAGAACTGAATTTCGCATAGGAGTACTTGTTTGTTTACCTGAGGGATCATGAATAGTGTAAGTGAACTTTCGTTGTGATATAACAGAAATCATGTTGAAATGGCACCAAATTAAACTCAAACAAAATTCACTGATCAAACTTGAAATCTTCGCTTGGCTCCTTTCTATCCGAAGCAGCTCATTATTTACACATGATGCCTTCGCTCTGCCCACACACTCCCACAAACTGTCTGCTTTTATAGTAAATATCCTACACCCTTAGTAGGCATTCGATGGAGTGTTCAAAACTAAGACTCAAAATAATGTCTAATAATGTTTAGAACTAGAATTTAATAGGTAAAAGAAACATTTTTTAAAAAGAAGTGGCTTTTCACTTTTCACAACAATTAATTTCCCAAAAAATTATATGTATTGTATGTATATATATATATCTTTAGAAAAAGATTTTAAAGGATTACATGTTGAACTAAATGAAGATCTAAAATAAGTATTCCCAAAGTACATGCAGTATTCTTTAACCGACATTATACAGATATGGTGTTCTCAGAATTATACAAATTTAACACTCACCCACATGCAACAAATCTTCAGTAGAAAACTTTGAACACATCAAGGTAAAACTATTGAAAAGTTCTTTCTAACGCCTCTGCAGCAGACGGCTATTTGAAAACATAGTGACAAAAGAAGAAATTGCACAAAACGTGCAATTTCAGCTTTTGCCACAATGTTTTCCACTTTTAATCATAGGTTATCCATTCAATTATAGAGGTTTTCTACTTTTTGACAAAATATGTTCAAAGTCGTCTGCTGCAGAATTGTCGTATGAGAGAAAGGGTAACAAAACTAATAAGGGCTATCATAATTGAATTTGTTGTTAAAAATATTGCGACAAAAGCAGAAATTGCTCTTTATAAGCAATGTTTGTTTTTCACAATGTTTCAGAGGAAAGTCTACTGCAGATGGGTCGAAATGCGTCTGCAAGTGGGAAAGGGTTTACATCATTATTTTGGGAATACCAATTGAGGACTATTAACCCTTTCCCTCATGTAGACGCTTTCTGACGCCTTTGTAGCAGACGGCTTTTTGAAAACATAGTGACAAAAGAAGAAATTGCTCAGAACAAGCAATTTCTCCTTTTGCCACAATGTTTTCTACTTTTAGTCATAGGTTATCCATTCAGTTATAGAGATTTTCCATTTTTTGACAAAATATGTTTAAAAAGTCGTCTGCTGCAGAATTGTTGTATGAGGGAAAGGGTTAAAAGTTAAAACTAATAAGGGCTATCATAATTGATCATAAAGTCTACTGCAGATGGGTCGAAATGCGGCTGCAAGTGGGAAAGGGTTTACATCATTATTCTGGGACTACCAATTGAGGACTATTAAAAACATTATTATTTTGAGAAAGCAAAACACTTTGTATAAGAAATAGTAAGCAGTATAAAAACCCACCTGTACCAGATCCAAGCAGTAGTGATAGGTTACAGTTTCACGTACAGGGGACTCAATTAACCCTTCCTACATGCATTCATTTTGAACAGCGGACTGCAGAATGCGACTTTTGAAAACGTTGTGACAAAAAGAGAAATCCGAGGGCTTGGCGTGAAATGGTTGTAACTAAGATATTTTTTTTTTATCATTTTTCTTGGTAAACAATGAAAATTTAGGAGCCATTGCTCGTTTTGAGCAATGGCACCTAAATTTGCATTGTTTACAAAGGGGTCAAAATTGCCCCTAAACCAGGGTTTTCAAAATAGGTTTTTAGTTACAACCGTTTCACGCCAAGATCTCGAATTGCTCTTTCCGTTTTAACACATTAATGTATTCAATGGTCATCGCAGCTGGTGATATGTCTAAATACGTCTGCATTAGGGCAAGGGTTCAAGAAACATACTGGTTTAAGATTGTCCGCTTGATGACTAGGGGGATCCCTCAGCAGATCAGGTCATACCAAGGACTTCAGAAAGGAAGGTAATAGCTTAACCCTTTTCAACATACAACAGATCTGCAGCAGACCACTTTGAAAACATAGTGACAAAAACCTGAAAAATCTCCATAAAAGATAGCTAAAAAAAATAATTGTTAAAATAAGTTGAAAACATTATGGCCAATGTTTTTAAAAGTCATCTGCTGCTATTGCATCAAAATGCGTCTACAGTCGGGAAAGGGTTAAAAATATCTGCTTGGTTATGGCTTCAGGATAACATGATTGACTGATTGTATTGCGGGTAGAATATTTTGTTTGTTTGATTGGTGTTTTAACTGTTTCCCTCATATAGACGCTGTATGACGCCAGTCTGCAGCAGACAGATTTTTGAAGACATAGTGACAAGAGAAAATAATTGCTCAAAACAAGCAATTTCTCCTTTTGCCACAATGTTTTCCACTTTTAGTCATAGGTTATCCATTCAATTATAGAGATTTTCAATTTTTTCACAAAATCTTTCAAAGTCGTCTGCTGCAGAATTGTCGTATGGGTTAAGGCTGCTTTTATCAGTATTTCAGTCCTATATATCACAGCTTTTCCTGTTAAACCCTTTCCCACATACAACAAATATGCAGCAGATGACTTTCAAAATGTCTACTCAAAAATATGGAAAATATTTAATATGGTAGGTATAATATTACTGAAAAAAGTTGAAAACATTGTGACAAAAGGACAAATTGCTCGTTTTGGTGCAGCAGACAACTTTTAAAATATTGTGACAAAATTGCCACAACTTTTTTCAGTAATTACACATACAATTCTGGAGACGTTCCATATTTTAGAGTAGACAATTTCAAAGTCATCTGCTGCAGATATTTTGTATGTGGGAAAGGGTTGAATGTTCTCGGGGATAAGCGATGCCAGAACTGTCTACTGGTAACTAACCCAGAAAATTCTGATATTAATGGCATAAAACACAATCAATCAGTCCCTCTCTGAAATCAATGAAGTAACGGGGAAGGTCAAATCGATAGGTCAATATATCTGATTAATTGCCAAAACCCAAGTTGATATAAATATAAGAGAAGAACTCATTCAAATCCTGCTGACTGTTTAATTAAATAAATTCTTCCTAAATGGCAAATAAGTTGTGTCAAAGCTTTTCATGTTTTGGAGTACTATTAACCCTTTCCCTCATATAGACGCTTTCTGACGCCTCTGCAGCAGACGGCTTTTTGAAAACATAGTGACAAAAGAAGAAATTGCTCAAAACGAGCAATTTCTCCTTTTGCCACAATGTTTTCTACTTTTAGTCATCCATCCAATTATAGAGATTTTTCCATTTTATGACAATATAATCAAAGTTGTCTGCTTTAGAATTGTTGTATGAGGGAAAGGGTTAACGGTTTCATGAGAGAAAAAGCCATAACTCAGCCAAGTAATAACAGGGCATATTCCATAAACTCTGATAGCTGTATAATCTCTTTCATTGATGTAAACCAAAGAATATTTATTTTATTTCTTCTGACTGTTGCTAGTGCAGGCTTTTAGTAGATTCAGCATTTGATTAACCCTTTCCCTCATATAGACGCTTTCTGACGCCTCTGCAGCAGATGGCTTTTTGAAAACATAGTGACAAAGCGAGCAATTTCTCCTTTTGCCACAATATTTTCCACTTTTAGTCATAGGTTATCCATTCAATTATAGAGATTTTCTATTTTAAGCTCACCTGAGCTTTGCTCAAGGTGAGTTATTGTGATCGCCTTTTGTCCGGCGTCCGGCGTGCGTCGTGCATCGTCCGTCATCCATCGTGCTTCTTCTCCTCAGTAACCAGTGGGATGAAACTTCCCAGAAAGCATCCTCTCAATGACCTCACCAGATTTCCTTCAAATTTTTGGGATCCATGCAGAATTCTGGTTTCCATGGCAACAAAATGAAAAAAACTTCAAAATTCTTCTTCTCCCAAACTGGTTGGCAGATTTTCAAATAATTTTGTAGAAATGTTCATTGGTCGAAAAACATGGCCGCCAGGGGGGTCGGGGCTATTTTGCCTTATATGGCTATAGTGAAATCTTCTCCTAAAAGTGTCAGGCCGATATTCAAATAATTTTGTAGAAATATTCCTAGGGTGACCCTCTATCAGATTCCTTCAATCAAAGTTGATTGGTTGGAAACTATGGCCGATTTTCAAAGAATTTTGTAGAAATGTTCCTTAAGTGACCCACTTTCAGATTCCTTCAAGCCATGTTGATTGGTCGAAAAACATGGCCGCCAGTGGGCAAGGCTATTTTGCATTATATGGCTATAGTGAAAACTTAAAAAATCTTCTCCTCCAAAAGTGTCAGGCCGATTTTCAAATAATTTTGTAGAAATATTCCTAGGGTGACCCTCTATCAGATTCCTTCAATCAAAGTTGATTGGTTGGAAACTATGGCCTCCAGGGGGCTGGTCTTATAAAGCTAAAGTGAAAATAAAAAAATCAGGTGAGCGATACAGGGCCATCATGGCCCTCTTGTTTGACAAAATATGTTCAAAGTCGTCTGCTGCAGAATTGTCATATGAGGGAAAGGGTTAACCCTTTCCCAACAATTCCGCCGAGGACAATTTGAAAAATCCTTGGTTAAAACTGTTGAAAATCTTTATAAATGAAAATACAAGAGAAAGTTGATGCTACGCATCAATGTCGCCGGAAATCCATACTGCAGTTATGCATAACACTAACATTATAGTAGCTGAATAAACAGTTATCAAATGAGGGGCATATTGGAACATCAGGGGTGGGGTGAAGTGAAAATGTATCATAACTTGCATTGTTTTGTCAACGAAGTGAATGATAATTGAAGCCTTTCATTGTTTATGATCAATCTCCATTCCAAAGTAGGACCATACACACAACCAACTAATTATTGATCATAAACAGTAATGGAAATGAGTAATCTTGCCAATCATTTGTCTTAGTATGTATACAGTGCTTCAATCCTGGGGAATCCGCTGTGGTCGAGTGGTTATCGTCGGGGATTTCGAAACCGGGTGTCCCGGGTTCGATCCCCAGTCGCGGCACTACGGTCATGGTAGAGTGCCCTTGGGCAAGGCACATTTTCTAGCCTAGTACTGGTTTGTTTACCCAGGGATCATGAATAAGTGAACTGTCGCCGTGATATAACTGAAATAATGTTGAAAGCGGTGTAAAACCCCAATAAATAAATAAATAAATAACAACTGGTGTCTTCGCCTGTTAATTTTGATAAGTCCTTGCATATTTATCCCTTTCCCACATACAACATTTGTGCAGCAGACGACTTTTATTTTGAATCATCTTGACAAAAATATGGACAACCTCTGTAAATGATTGTTTAACTATTGAATAGAGCAATTTCTCCTTTTGCCGCAATGTTTTCAGAATTTGTCTGCTGCAGTTGCGTCAGAAAGTGTTTAAGGTTTCTTCTTTTGTCGCCATGTTTTCCATAAGGCGTCTGCTGCAGTCTCAGTTGTCAGAAAGTGTCTACATGTGGGAAAGGGTTTAAGTCTAAAGTACAGCTTAATAAGGTAACTTTTTCTTTTCCTAGATGATGCTTTCTTCTGTCTAAATATAAAGTTAGGAGAATGTCTCAAACTCGCAAAATCATCAGATAATTGTCTTTACCCTTTCCCACATACAAAAAATCTGATGCAGACGACTTTAAATATTTCTTAAAATGAAAGTATTATTATTATATTTTGTTGAAAATGCTTTGGTGAATGGAGAATCTCATGCTACTTTTGTTACAATAACTTCAAAAGTCGTCTGCTGTAGATCTGAGGCAGGAGAATGTGTCTGCATTACCTAGACTTTAGTGTTTACGTAAAAGCAGTATTATGACCATAGCTAGTGTATAATTAAGTTCCCTTGAGAACATCTTTTTCTATGTATTACATGTTAATTACCCAATATTTTAACATGAATGTTATTCCTAGACCCTCCCAATATCACAGCCAAGTATCATTCTAAACAACTGAAGTTAAATGCTCAAACAATATAGAAAACATAAAGGGAAAAGGTAGAAAAATGCCTATGATTTTAAATGTCATCCGGTGCAAAGACAAATATTTCAATAGTCAAATGTTCTTAATTAAGTTTCAAAGATCTCATTCCAATTGTTCTAGGGAAAAAATACTGAGAAAGATGGCTTCATGCTAAAACAACTTCACAAGAATGGTCTAAAGCCAATTTGAAGAAAAATCTTGTTAACTCTGTTTTGCTTCAGAAGCTTGAAACTATGTTAAAAAGTTTGTCTTGGTGATATCTATACCAAGTTTGAACATGGGTCATGTTGGGTCAAAAACTCGGTCACTAGACCAAATTGAAGAGCAATCTTGAGGTCACTTTTTTAACCCTTTGCCTCATATAGACGCTTTCTGACGCTTCTGCAGCAGACAGCTTTTTGAAAACATAGTGACAAAAGAAGATATTGCTCATTATTTGGTTATCAATTCAATTATAGAGATTTTCAATTGTTTGATAAAATATGTCCAAAGTTGCCTGCTGCAGAATTGCTGTATGAGGGAAAGGGTTAACACTGAAAAACACTAACAAATCCAATCAAATAAAACTCTTAGAATACATGTACCAGTGAGGAATAAAGATGTACAGGCAAACTCATGGTTGTTAGTAGTGGGATATTGAAATGTCCCGAATCTGGGAAAATTGCTGAACAAGAAAAAACCCGACCAACTGATAATCAATAGAATTAAACATTGGGAAAGATAAATAGACTTGCAGGCGGAATTTGGGGAACTTATGCCATTGTATTTAGTACTACCTTTCTGTAGAATATGCATGGCATCAGTTGGGAACTCATGCAATTGTATGTAGTACTACCTTTCTGTAGTGGATGCATGGCATCTGGGAACTAATGCCATTGTTTTCAGTACTACCTTTTTGTAGAGGATGCATGGCATCTGGGAACTCATGCCTTTGTATTTAGTACTACCTTTCTGTAGAGGATGCATGGCATCTTGGAACTCATGCCATTGTATTTAGTACTACCTTTTTGTAGAGGATGCATGGCATCTGGAAACTCATGCCTTTGTATTTAGTACTACCTTTCTGTAGAGGATGCATGGCATCTGGGAACTAATGCCATTGTATTTAGTACTACATTTTTGTAGAGGATGCATGGCATCTTGGAACTCATGCCATTGTATTCAGTACTACCTTTCTATAGAGGATGCATGGCATCTGGGAACTCATGCCATTGTATTTAGTACTACCTTTCTGTTGAGTAATGCATGGCATCTGGGAACTAATGCCATTGTATTTAGTACTACATTTTTGTAGAGGATGCATGGCATCTTGGAACTCATGCCATTGTATTTAGTACAACCTTTCTGTAGAGGATGCATGGCATCTGGGAACTCATGCCATTGTATTTAGTACTACCTTTTTGTAGAGGATGCATGGCATCTGGGAACTCATGCCTTTGTATTTAGTACTACCTTTCTGTAGAGGATGCATGGCATCTGGGACCTAATGCCATTGTATTTAGTACTACAATTTTGTAGAGGATGCATGGCATCTTGGAACTCATGCCATTGTATTTAGAACTACCTTTCTGTAGAGGATGCATGGCATCTGGGAACTCATGCCATTGTATTAAGTACTACCTTTCTGTAGAGGATCGATGCATATACGTTGGCATCCTTGAAATAAGAGGACTTAAATCTGATGTTCAATTCCCCATTTGCCATTTCCCACTTGCAGACATATTCTGATGCATCTGAAGCAGATGATTTTTGAAAACACTGACAAAACGAGAAATTACTCATTATGAGCAATTGTAAGCTCGTCTGTTTTTCGAAGAAAAAAAGTTGAGTTATTGAGATGCCCTTGGCAACGTCTCTGGCGTGTCGTCCCAAAGAATTTACCTTACCTCATAACTAAAAAAACGTTTCACATTATTATTCTATTAAAACTTAGTACACATCTGCCTAGAGACAATACACATATACAAAGTCACATAACTCTGGCTTTAATAATAATTAAGTTATGCCCCTTTTTGTACAAAAACTACATGTAATTTTTTTAACCTTGCCCAAACCTATAAACTGTTCAAGATTTCTGAATTAAACTTGGTACACATGTTACTTGAGACAATATACATGTATATACCAATTCACATAATTCTGGCTTGAGTCTTTACGAGTTATGCCCCTTATTTGACAAAGAAAAAAAAGGCGAGTGTTGTTGTTCGCTCAGCAGCACTCTTGTTCCTTTTGCCACAATGTTTTCAACTCTATTCAATTATAAAAAAATTATAGAAATGTTCCACACTTTTGCCAGATGTTATCAAACTCGTCTGCCGTTGATCTGGTGTATGTGGGATTGGGTTAATTTGTTGTGTGTCAGGCAGCAACAGACGTAACAATAACAATCTAACTGAAATTATATCCTGAATTACTCTTTGCAATTTATTACAATGTTTGCCTCTTATAAATGACAAGTTTTGCAGCTGTAAGTTGACAATTCTGCAGCAGACGACTTTGAACATATTTTGTCTATAATGGAATGGATAATCTATGACTAAAAGTGGAAAACATTGTAACAAAAGGAGAAATTGCACGTTTTGTGCAATTTCTTCTTTTGTTACTATGTTTTCAAAAAGCCGTCTGCTGCAGAGGCGTCAGAAAGCGTCTATATGAGGGAAAGGGTTATGCATTTAGCCTGCCTTGACTTTTAGGTTGTGTCAGTCACTTGCAGACATAATTTGGCGCTCCTGGAGCTGATAACATTTGCGAACATGGTGACCAAAGGAGAAATTGAACACAGACTTGTCGCCACATTTTTCATCCAATCTTTGTGAAAATTAGTCAGAAAATTTGTCTCTGTCAGGTCTTCATTGTTCAAGATTGTAAATAGGTCATGTGGGACCAATGATAAGGTCACTAGGTCAACTTGTCGAAATACCTTGTGATCACTAAAGGCCACAGTTTTTTATCCCCCGCTTTTTCGAAGAAAAAAAGGGGGGTTATTAATTTCGGTTTGTCCGTCCGTCCGTCTGTCCGTCCGTCTGTCCGTCTGTCCGTCTGTCCGTCCGTCACACTTCGTTTCCGTGCAATAACTGCCGCAAATGTGAACCGTTTCTTTTCAAACTTGGTAACAAGGTTAAATGCCTTAACGGCTAGGCCAAGTTCGAATATCACTTTCGGCGGACTTTATTTGGTGGAGTTATGGCCCCTTATTTAACAAAATATGTTGTTTCTTGCCGTTTCCGTGCAATAACTGCCACAAATGTGAACCTTTTTTTTTCAAACTTGGTAACAACGTTAAATGCCTTAAGGGCTAGGCCAAGTTCGATCGTCACTTTTGGCGGACTTTATTTGGTGGAGTTATGGCCCCTTATTTAACAAAAAATGTCGTTTCTTGCTGTTTCCGTGCAATAACTGCCACAAATGTGAACCTTTTTTTTTCAAACTTGGTAACAACGTTAAATGCCTTAAGGGCTAGGCCAAGTTCGAATATCACTTTCGGCGGACTTTATTCGGTGGAGTTATGGCCCCTTATTTAACAAAAAATGTCGTTTCTTGCTGTTTCCGTGCAATAACTGCCACAAATGTGAACCTTTTTTTTTCAAACTTGGTAACAACGTTAAATGCCTTACGGGCTAGGCCAAGTTCGAATATCACTTTCGGCGGACTTTATTCGGTGGAGTTATGGCCCCTTATTTAACACAAAATGTCGTTTCTTGCGGTTTCCGTGCAATAACTGCCACAAATGTGATTTCTTTTTTTTTTAAACTTGGTAACAAGGTTAAATGCCTCAAGGGCTAGGCCAAGTTCGATCATCCTTTTCGGCGGACTTTATTCGGTGGAGTTATGGCCCCTTATTTAACAAAAAATGTTGTTTCCGTGCAACAACTGCCACAAATGTGAACCGTTTTTTTTCAAAATTGGTTACAAGGTTAAATGCATTAAGGGCTAGGCCAAGTTCGATCGTCACTTTCGGTGGACTTTATTTAGTGGAGTTATGGCCCCTTATTTAACAAAAAATGTTGTTTCTTGCTGTTTCCGTGCAATAACTGCATCAAATGTGAACCGGTTTTTTTTTCAAACTTGATAACAAGGTTAAATGCCTTAAAGGCTAGGCCTAGTTCGATCGTCACTTTCGGCGGACTTTATTCGGTGGAGTTATGGCCCCTTATTTAACAAAAAAAGTTGTTTCTTGCTGTTTCCATGCAATAACTGCCACAAACTTGGTAACAACCTAGGCCAAGTTCGTTTAATTTACCCTGTAATACATGTTCAATAAAAAGTCTACTGACATGTTTAAACCTAACCTCAACATTTTCCTACAATATTTCCTGCAAGCGGGGGATATAAATTTCATGAATTTGCTTGTTTGCCCAGTCTTCATAAAAGTTCACAAGAACATTTGTCTTCATCAAGAATGAAATTGAGGCATGTTGGGTCAAAAACAAGGTCACATCTTTAAAAACCTTCAGCTGAACATATTAGAGAAAAAGAAATTCATCCAAACTTTATAAAAGTCGAAATTTAATCATGTGGTATCAAAAACTAGGTAACAAGTCAAATATTAGTAGGACAGCTTTGTGAAAACTCTTGTGGTCATATTTGTTTTTGTCATGTCTTTGTTAATTTTTTGAAACAGGATCACATCAGGAATTAAAAATCGGTCATACCAAAGACTTTAAAAATGGTAGTTATGGCTTTCCTTCCTTGACGCTAACACAATTGTGGGGTTGGCAATTAACAACTGACTCACTCACGACATGTGTCAGGATAAAAGGTCCAATAGTTCTGGTAACTTGCCCATGTAATGCAGTGATATAATGAGAATATTGTTGAAAGCACATAAAACAGCAAACATGAAAACAAATAGGTCACCAGGTCAAATCCTTTTGACTCTACAATTTTATTATTTCACCTTCTTGTGAGGTTGTCACGCTCCTGCGAAACTCGGTTCTTATGGTCAGGAACAGATCTTGTCCAGTTCTTGAACATCAGGAACTGTTCTTGAACAGTTCCTGAAAGAAATCAAGCCATAGTTCTAGGACTCGTGTTCTTAAACAGTTCTTAGAACATTTTAAGAACAGTTCAAGAACATCTTCTGTTCCTAATAAATTATAGAACAGTTCTTAGAACATTTTAAGAACAGCTCAAGAACTTTTTTGTTCCAAATATGTCCCTGAGCAGTTCCTAGAATATGTTAAGAACAGTTCCAGAACATTTTTGTTCCTAATATGTTCCAGAACAGTTCTTAAAACATTTTCAGAACAGTTCTAGAATGTGATTGTTCTTAATAATGTTCCAGAGCATTTCAAAGAATAAAGAGATGTCAGAAAGACATTTAATATTTTTAATGTGTTCTGTATCTGCTGTTACACTGCAAGAACTTTGTAACAATTTTTATTAAATAGTAATGGTTTTATTTGGACTCTAAACAATTGTTTGATAAATTGCCAACATTTATTAAGGACACTTCTAGAACACTTCAAGAACCATTTTTTTTAAATAATTGCAACAACAACAACAACAACAGGAAGTTGAGATTTTAAATTTTCAAAATGGATGACAATGTGACATGTTAAAATTCAGGCAATGTTTTCACAAAACACTCGGTTATAATGGATTGTCATCAAATATTATGGACATAGTCTCATTCTAATGATAAAAGCAGATAGAAAAAACATAAAATGAAGATTTACAAGCACAGAATTCATTAAGAAATGGCAATGTATTTGACTTGGCTTTGAAACACTTGGCAGGTAAAACTTATGTTAATGAATGTTTATTCAGTGATTTAAAGTGAAATTCATCATCTTTGGTGATGACACTTGTAACATGATGATTTTCTTGAACACTTTTAGGCCTTAAGGCAGTTCCAGGCCCTGGCATTTTCAGTTAATTTTGTAATTTACTACAATGTCTCGGATAACCCATTACAACATATATCTAAGACATGTAATAAATGTAAAACATCTGATTGTAGTTTCTGTGAGTTTACTTTGATTTCTTAAGAACAGTTCTTATGTTTAATAGTTCTATAACTGTTCTTGAACTTATTGGTTCTTGAACAATCAACTTTCGGCCATTTTATGTTTCGAGAACAGTTCCTGAATTGTTCTTGAACTGATAGGAACGGTTCTTGAACTGTAATTCAAGAACAGTTCATGGATATTGCTTGAACGGTTCTAGAACATTTTGCAGGCATAGTTCTAGAACTGTTCTTGAACCATTCCCAAACTTACATGTTCTTGAACTTTCGGCCATTTAACGTTTTGAGAACACTGTTCCTGAATTGTTCTTGAACATATTCAGAACTGTTCTTGAACTACAATTCAAGAACATTTCTAGAAAATTTTGCAGGGGTGAGAGCATTAAAAAAACAAATCTATGAAATTTGTCAAAACTAGGTCAGTAGGTCAATTCATGACTTCTCATGTTGTTTTTCTTGAATTTGATTGAGACTTTGGCAAATACAGCAATGCTCTTCTTTTTTATCAGTGTTTAATCAACCTTTGACCCTTTTAGTCCGGTAGCCAAATGGGATATTTTAACTAAACCTGGAAATGTCTTATATAGTTTTTTTTCCGATTGATCTAAATAGCCCTAGTTGTCCTCTTTCAGAATCTGCCGGGTGGACTTTGGTCACCCTTGAGCAATTTGAGATATTCAAGATGGCGTCCAAGATGGCCGCCGTTTCATGCAATTGGCCATAACTTCTTTCATTTTATACATAGGATGTTAATTTTGGTGTTTAGACATATGTTTTCTCGATTGATCTAAATAGCCCTAGTTGTCCTCTTTCAGAATCTGCCGGGTGGACTTAGGTCACCCTTGAGCAATTTGAGATATTCAAGATGGCGTCCAAGATGGCCGCCGTTTCATGCAATTGGCCATAACTTCTCTCATTGTATACATAGGATGCTAATTTTGGTGTCTAGACATATGTTTTTTCGATTGATCTGAATAGCCCTAGTTGTCCTCTTTCAGAATCTGCCGGTGGACATTGATCACCCTTGAGCAATTTGAGATATTCAAGATGGCGTCCAGTATGGCCGCCGTTTCATGCAATTGGCCATAACTTCTCTCATTTTATACATAGGATGTTAATTTTTGTTTTTAGACATATGTTTTTTTGATTGATCTGAATAGCCATAGTTGTCCTCTTTCAGAACCTGCCGGGTGGACTTTGGTCACCCTTGAGCAATTTGAGATATTCAAGATGGCGTCCAAGATGACCGCCGTTTCATGCAATTTGCCATAACTTCTCTCATTTTATACATAGGATGCTAATTTTGGTGTTTAGACATATGTTTTTTCGATTGATCTGATTAGCCCTAGTTGTCCTCTTTCAGAATCTTTGGTTGCCATTGAGCAATTTGAGATATTCTAGATGGCGTCCAAGATGGCCGCAATTTCATGCAATTGGCCATAAATTCTCTCATTTTATACATAGAATGCTAATTTTGGTGTCTAGACATATAATTTAGGGGCCAAGGAATCCATTGAAACCATTTGTTATTGATGACCACATCCTCATTTCGAAAGGAGAATTGATGAAGGTGCTGGAAGACCTAGCTGAAAAAAGCAAGTCAGCAAAGCTGTGGGTGGATATGTTGATAAGACCAGTTTTTATAATCATGATGTTTGTGAGGGCAGAACGAGAGGGTGACTGGCCACTGCATTTGGAAGCATTTAAACAAATGATCCCATACTTCTTTGCTTCTGGGCATGTGCATAACACGAGATAAAGTAGGTGTTACCTACATTCGATGGAGGCACTTCCCGACGAGGTTCTTGCTCGGTTCATGAAGGGAGAGCATGTTATGAGACACCAGCGTGGTTTGTGGAATGGAATATGAAGTGTTATGTTCATTGAAACTACGTTTATGCGGTATGGTCAGGCCCCCGGTGGCATAATTGGTATAACTTTGAAGCCCCAGACACTTAAAGTGTGGGCATTGAGCCTCCATACTTGCAGTCGTTTGGAAGCAGATCTAGACGAAATGATTGAGAATACCACTGAAATTGTGAACCAACACAAAGAAGAAGGAAAGACACGAACAGCCAATGATAGAAGGGACAGAGAAGCTCTGAGAGCACAACTTGAGAAATTCACTGATCCTCTCGATCCAGAGAAACACACAGATGATATATTTAACATCGTAACAGGAGAATATGGGACCACCGCAGTCAATGTCCAGGATGGGTTGCGAATAGGGTTGGACCGAATGAATAAATTTGGGCAGAAATTACCAGATGGCTTGCATGACGTCATTCATAAAAAAGGGATCACCATGGTAGCAACAAAGAAACATGTTAATATTGGAGAAGCTAAAGTGTATGACACAAATGTCATTTACTCGAGGGTCGTAGGGCTTCAGGCTAGTGGTCGCGAAGTAAATATCAAGGATGTTCTTTCACACGAATTAGCCCCAGTGCCAATATTGATGTTCGAGTCGTCAGGAGAAATGAGAGCAGCCACATCAAAATCAACATTAAAACGACAGCTGCAGGTTGAGGTGTCTGCGAGGACTTCTAGTAATGTTAATACGGTCTCTGTCATTGATGGCTCTGCCTTACGTTGGGTTATCCCTTGGCGCGCAAATGGCACAATTAAGGACTATGCAATGAACTGTTTCTTAGTATTTGATCGGTACTATGATTATAGTACAAAGAGTGTCACTAGAAGTGCCAGGGCTACTGGAGCAAGCCGAGTCCACCAGTTACAATTGAATAGCAAGTTACCACCGCGGAAATAGTATTGACTGTGACTGCAAACAAGAAGCAGCTGATAAACTTGGTTGTCACACTTCTAATCGAGGATCATGAGTCATTCCATGAACATACCCGTAAGCTGATTGTGATTGGCGAGGAAGCTGCTCCAGTTTAGATCAGCAGCGGGAAAATTACAATAAGACAAGATCCCGCAACAACACATGAAGAGGCAGACAATATCATTGTCCAGATGGCAATGATGTGTGCCCGAACGAATGATCAATGTCAGATAACGGTTGTCTCTGATGACACAGATGATTTTATACTACTTATGCATTATTATTACACTGCAAAGAAGAAAAACCATGTTACTATGGAGTCACCTATCTAAGAAAGGACAGTAATTGACATTGGAAAAACAGTAGAGAAACATGCATGCCTACTGAAATATTGCCAGTCCACGCGCTTACCGGATGTGACACGGTAGCATGTTGCTATGGAATAGGAAAGGGGACTGCTCTAAAGGTACTGAGAACTGGATCTCACTCCCTGTCACTTCTTGGTGTTATGGACGCTCCAATATAATCTGTGATTGTGCAAGCTTCTGCATTTATGTCAGCCTGTTATGGACACAATTCTACCACGTCAATGTCTGAATCACGATGGTAGGTATGAGCATCGAAAACAGGAAAGTCCTCCTCATCACCACCGAAACTATGCTCTCTACCTCCAACCAATGCGGCTTTTGTGGAGAATGTTGAAAGGGCCCATCATCAAGCCATTGTGTGGTACTCATTAGAAGAGAACAATCCACCAGAACATGATCCAGAATTGTATAGCTGGACAAAGGAAACAAAGCTTAAAACCAACTTCTCTTCCGGTCAACACAGAACTCGCTCCGGAGTTTATCATGCCCCTTATACAATGTGGGTGCAAGAGTGGCACCCCGTGTAGTACTCGTGCTTGTAACTGCACTAGTAATAATATGAAATGCACACTATTGTGTGCATGTCACAATACTGGATGCTGCCAGAAACTAACAACCTAGTTTTATTTCAAAACATTGTGCAACTATTAGGGCCGCGTATTTCTTAATCGTTGAGTTTACTGTAAGATAATGAATACAATGTCCCCCATAACAACATTGGAGTGCGGGTAGAAAAAGACCCAGCATATTTCAAATCTGATTTTATGAATAACGCAGATTGCAATAACTAGATAATTTGTGTTACCTTTCGAATGCTTCTTTTTCTATATTGTTATACTAGATCTAATTTGAAGCAAGTGGAAGCCAAAGAAAGGAAACAGGATGCCCCTTATTGGTGGCCATTTTGAATTTTCTATGACGTTATCAGTCGATGATTATGCAAATACCTTCAAAAGATTCCTTGACCCCTTAAACCTACATTGGACACCAAAAATGTTATCCTGTGTTTAATATGGCTACTATGTTTGAAGCCAAAACATGAAATGGTGGCAATTATTGGCGGCTATCTTGGATTTTCCATGACGTAATCCATAAATGACCATACAAATGGTTTAAATGGATTCCTTGACCCCTAAAACATATGTCTATACACCAAAATTAGCATCCTATGTATAAAATGAGAGAAGTTATGGCAAATTGCATGAAACGGCGGCCATCTTGGACACCATCTTGAATATCTCAAATTGCTCAAGGGTGACCAAAGTCCACCCGGCATATTCTGAAAGAGGACAACTAGGGCTATTCAAATCAATCTAAAAAACATATGTCTAGACACCAAAATTAACATCCTATGTATAAAATGAGAGAAGTTATGGCCAATTGCATGAAACGGCGGCCATCTTGGACGCCATCTTGAATTTCTCAAATTGCTCAAGGGTGACCAAAGTCCACCCGGCGGATTCTGAAAGAGGACACCTTGGACTATACAAATCAGTTGTAAAAAAAACTATATAAGATATTTCCAGGTTCAACCCTACTTCTGCCGGACTATTTCTGACACCTCTGCAGCAGGTGACTTTTGAAAACGTTGTGGATAATGGAGAGGTAGCTCATCATGAGCAATTTCCCCATTTTCCACAATGCTTTAAACTGTATTAAATAGTTATACTTTCATTTGAAGAGATTTTGAATATTTTTGCAGGGATGTTTTCTAAATCATCTGCTGCAGATTTGTTGTATGTGATAAAGGGTTAAATATCTTACCTTTTACAGTTAAGCATTCATGTAAAAGGCAAGGTAAATAGAACACGACAGTGAGCTATGTAAAAGCTTAACATCTAGGGGAGTTAATCAAGTATACAAACCCTGTAGACATTTTCCTACACACTGACCCTTTGAAGATGAAGGACGAAACATGATGCCTTGGCTGCAGACTACATTTGAAAATATTGTTATAAAAAGAGCAATTTTCCCTTTAATACAATATTTTCAACTCTGTAATAAAAATAAACCAATTTAACCCTTCCAAATTGAAAACATCTATAGTAAAGAATAACAATGAACAATTAAATTAGATAATAAAAATTAACAAATGGTGATATTGAACCAGCGAGGGAAAAGGAGAAACTAATAATTGTCACTTTAAGCAATTTTCTCCTTTCCTACAATTAATATCTTAAAAGCTTCTTTAACAGCTACCCTTGCAGAGTTGGAGGCATTACAAAAGTCTAGGGTTGATGAAAAATAATTGATCTTTTTTAATCATGGACTTCATTACCCCACCTCTATTGATGAACCCATTAAAGATCATTATAATGTTGATGGTGATTGCCAGATCATTACACCGAACCATTACATTTAAGGTTGTTCGTTAAACTCCTTCCCACCTATGGACACTTTCTGACATTGTCTGCAGCAGACAAATTTTGAAATCATTGTGGCAAAAAGAGTAATTGCTCATTGTGAGCAATTTCTCCTTTTTGTCACAATGTTTTCAACTTTATTCAATAGTAAATATATAATTTATGTAGAATTTCCATAACTTTGACTAGATGTTTTCAAAATCCTCTGCTGCTGATTTGTTGTATGTGGGAATGGGTCATCTCTTTAATTTCCCACATACAACAAATCTGCAGCAGACGACTTAAAAAATGTCTAGGCAAAAAAATAAGAAATCTCTACAAATAGAATTTAATATTTATTGAATAGAGTTGAAAGCATTCATTGTGACAAATTAAAAGGAGAAATTGCTCAATAAATTATTGAGCAATTTCTCCTTTTTGTCACAATTAATGCTTTCAACTCTATTCAATAAATATTAAATTCTATTTGTAGAGATTTCAGACAATATGAACAATTTCGTCTTTTTTGCAAAATGTTTTCAATCTACATGTGGGAAAGGGTTTACTGATTGCTTGATGCTTTTATAGGATTAACCTTTTTTGCAACATTCAAACACATTTAGAAGCATTTACTGCAGTAAACTTAAGAAAACATTGTGACGAAAGGAGATTTTACTAATCATGATCATTGAATAAAAATAGTTGGGGTATTGTGATACCCTTGGCGTCGTCTGCGTCATCACAAAATGTGAACCTTATATATATTACCTCATAATTAAAAAAATGTTCAATATTTTCAAATGACACTTGGTACAGCTGTTCATAAGGAACAATATGCATGCATGTCTATACCAACTGAAGTCAGATAACTCTGGCCTTAATATATAGTTAGTCAGTAATGCCACTGTTTCGACTTAGAAAAAAACAGACGACTGTTGGCTTTTGCTTGCTAGCTCTTGTTTTATTTTGTCAAAATAAGTATGATATGATCACAGACTTGTACGATTTAAAAACATTTTGGCAAAAGGAGAAATTCATTCTTTTGTCACAATATCTCAAAAGTCATCTGTGGAAGAAAGTGTCTGCCTGTTGAAAGGATTAAACCAAAAGAAGATTGATTGATTGATTGATCGATTGATTGATTGATTTATTTATTTATTTATTTATTGGGGTTTTACGCCGCTTTCAACATTATTTCAGTTCACTTATTCATGATCCCTGGGTAAACAAACCAGTACTAGGCTAGAAAACGTGCCTAGAAAACGTGCCTTGCCCAAGGGCACTGATTTCCACCATGAAAAGAAGATTGAAAGTTCAATGATTTTTATATCAAAAATACATTACCAGTCATTTAATACCTGATATATCATCTCTATACACCTTAATTATCAAAAAAAAACGCCCACGCTAGCATATCCCTCACGTATCCGTGACATACACGGCCGCCCGGAAGTACAGGCGCGCACGTGAGCGGGTAGTCACTTTTCATTTTTGGATTCACCGGAGTAGTCGATAAGAAAAATTTATATTATTATTTCTTCTTCCAATTAACTCTTTTGTTTTATAAGGCCCTGCCTTATAATCATTTAATTGTCCAAAGATATTTTGTCTGCATTAACGTCACAGCCGTAAATTATTTACTTTATTGCTGTATTTATTGTTTTGTAGCGGACGATACTCTGAGAAGCACGTGGATTACCCCACCCGCTAATTTCAGTTACCGTCTTCGGGTGCGGAAGTCTTGCTGTTTTCAATACTTTTTCCCTACCCTGTTAGCGATAGTACATTAACTATTGCTGTATGAATTATTGACTGTTCTATTCAATATTTGTGAAAAAAATTTGAAACAAAATTTATTTCAATATACGTGTCCAAGCTACCGGTGTCCCCGTGGTGTGGATATATAAAAACGGATTATAAACGGATTATATACGGATTATTTACTGTTTGGTGAGTATTTTGAATTATGTCAATGTCAATTACTGGTGAAGGGATGCGGAGCCCATGTGGTCATGCTGTGCACCTATGGGATTCGCATCGACCTGCGTTGTGTGCACCAAATGCACACAGGCTTCACCTTGTGAGTACTGCTCGACATGGCCTATTTCCATTTGGAAAAAGGTCGTGCGGAGTAAGACTCGTAAAAGCAGGAAGATAAAGAAGACCCCTAAGAGGGTGCCTTTATCTTCATCGAGTGAGGCAGAGTTCGAGGGGTTCTCCCAACCGGACTCTGCAACGGTGTTGAGCGAGTCGAAGGGCAATGCTGAGCCTTCTTCTCCGCTCAACACAGCCGTTTTTCCGCGCGCTGAGGAAATTCGGATGGTAGCTTTGGGTGAGAGTTGCTCCGTCGGGAAACTTCAGAAACCGTACGGAAACAGCGGGGAAAATGCTCAGCTGGATCATTTAACCGCTGAACCTCACCATCTGTCGCCTGGTGTCAGGGCTGGGCCTTCGAAAGAAGGAGTGCCTTTGGTAGCTTTCCGGGATAACCGCATGAGTTGTACCAATCCGACACCATACTCTGAGCTACAGCGGTCTTCGGACAGCTGCAGAGTACCGGTTACCTACGTCGGGGGACGTAGTGTTCCGGAGACTTTGTATAGTGCAGCTTCACTCCTGCCTATGCATAGTCAACCTGGGTTTTGTTGGGCTGAGCAACAAAACCCAAATACCGAGGCACGTCAGGTCACCGGGCAACCGGAGAGGAGTCATTCGTTAATGACGCGACCTGTCACCAGTCAGTCCGGGTTGGACTGGACTGGGCCAGTCAGTCACGTTGCCATGACTAGACCAGGTAGTCGCTCACGTATCTGTGATGCGACAGGGCAAAGGTCCGATTGCAAGGACCCAGCCAGGCAAAAGGTTGATCGTTTAGCACCGATTCATCCTGGCAGTCAGACTATCTTAATTGATTCGACGACTAGCCAAAATCGCGCGCATGGAGACATGCCGCATCAGGTCAGTAGCCCATTTCGTTATGGTGCTACGGGCCAATCGGTCACGCCTGTGAATACGACACAAACACCAGTGTCTTATGTAAACACAGGCCAACCGAGTAGTAGGGCATTTTTCAATGCCTCGTCTACACTGCCAGACGACTATGTAAACATGGCGCGTCTAGGCACGGGTTCTGTGGTGATAGACCGAATTGATTCTAATTATCGATCGATCTCTGCTCCACTACAGAATCAGAATAATTTAAAGCCTGGTGTTGCACCGGGTTCGATTATTCCTCTGTCTTCCATCGGGTATGGGGGTTACGAAAAATCTTTTTCTTCCCCTGGGGGGACAGTGTATGTCGCAAGACAATATGCTGCTCCTCAATACCAGCCACCGGTCCATACTATGGAACCGTTAGGTGTTAGACAGGCCTACCGGGATCAGCATTACCCATCTCATGGGGATTCACTGCTCTCGGGGGGACACCTATTTGATAGGCAGTCCGGTTATAGGCAACCTCGGGATGGTAGCTTTGGGTGAGAGTTGCTCCGTCGGGAAACGTCAGACACCGTACGGAAACAGCGGGGAAAATGTTCAGCTGGAACGTTCAACCGCTGAACCTCACCATCTGTCGCCTGGTGTCGTGGCTGGGCCTTCGAAAGAAGGAGATGCCTTTGGTAGCTTTCCGGGAAACCACAGGAATTGTACCAATCCGACACCATACTCCGAGCTACAGCGGTCTTCGGACAGCTGCAGAGTACCGGTTACCTACGTCGGCGGACGTAGTTCTCCGGAGACTTGGTATAGTGCAGCTTCACTCCTGCCTATGCATAGTCAACCGGGTTTTGTTTGGGCTGCACAACAAAACCCAAATGCCGAGGCACGTCAGGTCACCGGGCAACCGGAGAGGAGTCATTTGTCAATGACTCGACCTGTCACCAGTCAGTCCTTTTTGGACACGACCGGGCCAGTCAGTCACGTTGCCATGACTAGACCAGGTAGTCGCTCACTTAGCCGTGAGGTGACAGGGCAAAGGTCTTATTGCAAGGACCCAGCCAGGCAAAAGGTTGATCATTTAGCAACGATTCATCCTGGCAGTCAGACTTTCTTAAATGATTCGACGACTGGCCAAACTCGCG
The DNA here is from genome assembly GCA_031761405.1 of Serripes groenlandicus. Lineage (NCBI taxonomy): Eukaryota > Metazoa > Mollusca > Bivalvia > Cardiida > Cardiidae > Serripes > Serripes groenlandicus. Next base: position 23,899,461 of record JASEVX010000005.1, read on the forward strand.
CACATGTAGCCATGCCGCATCAGGTCAGTAGCCCATTTCATTATGGTGCTACGAGCCAATCGGTCACGCTTGTGAACACGACACAAACACCAGTGTCTTGTGTAAACACAGTGCAACCGAGTAGTCAGGCATTTTTCAATGCCTCGTCTACACTGCCGGCCGGCTATGTATACATGGCGCGTCCAGGCACGGGTTCTGTAGTGATAGACCGTATTGATTCAAATTATCAGTCGATCTCTGCTCCACTACAGAATCAGAATAATTATAACGCAGGTATCGCACCGGGTTCTATTATTCCTCTGTCTTCCATCGGGTATGGGGGTTACGGAAAATCTTTTTCCTCCCCTGGGGGGACAGTGTATGTCGTTATAGAATACGCTGCTCCTCAATACCAACCACCGGTCCATACTATGGAACCGTTAGGTGTTAGACAGGGTTCAACGGCCTACCGGGATCAGCATTACCCATCTCATGGGGATTCACTGCTCTCGGGGGGACACCTATTTGATAGGCAGTCCGGTTATAGGCAACCTCGGGATCAGAATACATTGCGTCATTCCGTGAAAGAGAGGTCGAAACCGTCCAATACGGTCAGTTCGGCCCCGGCAGAAGTTTTTGCATGGCCGTCCTCTGCTGCGGAGAGGGGGCCTGCTTCGCAAAATCTTCGGCAGAACATGGATTTTCTGATTTATCCCTGTCTGAGTCGGACATAGATCTACCGGTTGGAATACCGAGTAGACAACCTCAGAGGAGTACCTACAACCCTACATCTTCGTCTGACGATAATGAGGGAAATAGGTCAACTTCCGATGAGGAGCCAGCTGTAGAGCGTTGGTCTCTTCAGCAGGCTATTGACAAAGTATTTCGGGTGGTGCCGAATACTTCATGCCCTAAGGTTGACGCTCCCCACGTCGCAAAACCTTTCGAGCCTAGAGGAACTTAATGTACAAGCTTTTCGCCAGTGCACTTGCTTCCTCAAACTAACAACTTGGGCAGGTTGTTAGACCAATTGCAGTCGACCAGGTCTCTAGAGGCTATACCTCCAGGCTGGTCGGTCCCAGGACCCATTTCTAGGAAATGGGTCAACTCTAAGGCGTATTCTACGTCTAAGGAGTTCTTCCCGGTCAAAGTGCCAGCTTTAGACGGGGATGCAGCTACACTGGGGTTAACTGCACCCGCTTCTGTCCAGGTCTCTTTTAAGATACTAGAGAAGTGGGAGGCCAGAGCAAGACTGGGTGTATTGGTGTCATCTCATGACAACCATTTCGCAGTCGCTCTGTCTTTGTTGTTGAAAGAGGAGAATATCTCTAGCCTAGGGGCTAACAGAATTCTCGAAGCTTTCGACACAGGCAACAGGCATCTCATGGCACTGAATCTTCAGACCATCACAGAGATACTGTCCATGAGGAGGGACGCAGTTATAGTTGCTCCTAACTCATTGCTACGTGCTAGCAAGGACAGCCTGAAAGCCGCACCATTGGAGTCGAAACAACTCTTTGATGGAAGGATTGCTGCGGTGACAGCTTCTGATGCTTCAGAACAGTCGACGCCTTTCGGCGAACGCAGCTAAGGCTTTTGCGCAGGGCCAGAAACGTTCAACGTATTCTGCGAATGTGGGTAGTTCTAAGAAACCCAACCCAGCAAAGAAGCCAAAACGGTATGTGAAGGCGTTTCAGCCTAAACAAACCCCTTCCACGGGTCAGAAATCGGCTAAACCGAAGCGCCCCTTTCAGGGTACTAACATCGGCAGCCTGCTAGAGTTAACACGAATCCGAAGCCGCAGCCCTAGGGATTCGCTCCTCTCTATGACAATCCCAAGGTCGGAGATTGCAGTCGGGGACCGCCTGTCATTTATCACGGAGGAGTGGGAAAGTGTCACATAGGATCGTTGGATTTAGTCTGTGATACAGGAAGGGTATCTGATTCCCTTCATTTCCCCCCCTCCTCTGACAGGCGTGCCGATCGACATTTCGTCACGTCATCCGGTCATGTCAGAGGTGATTTCATCGCTTCTGAAAAAGAATGCCATAGACAGCGTTCTCAACCTCAATTTCCGGGGTTTCTACAGCCGTCTTTTCCTTGTTCCGAAGAAAGACGGCAAGTGGAGACCGGTTATAGATTTATCTGAGCTAAATCTATTGATTCCAGTCGATAAATTCAAATGGAGTCAACCCGCTCCATCCGAGTTGCAATTCGGAAAGGCGACTGGGCGGTCTCTCTAGACCTAACATACGCCTTTTTATCACATCCAGATCGCTTCCTCCTCGAAGAAATACCGTCGGTTTGTGATAGAGGGAGAAGTGCTCCAATTCCAGGACTCTTCCCTTCGGCCTCAAGTCCGCCCCTCGAGTGCTTACGAAGATATCAGGGCATGGGAGCCTTTCTTCGTATGAAAGGACCCCAACTTCTTCAATACGTCGACGATTGGCTTCCCCACAGGACGGATCGTGTACTTCTAATTCACGATCTATCCCTAGCCTGGCGGACCACTCTGCGGTTGGGTTTAATACCCAACACGCAGAAGTCGGAATTAATTCCGTCAAAGAGGTTCACGTTCGTGGGTATGACGTTTCTCACCGACTTAGCGGTAATTCGAGTACCTTCGGACAGAGTCGATTCACTAATACAGAATAGACAACTATATTCCACTCATTCGGCAGTGGACGTTCAGAATTTGCAAAGGAATAATAATAATTACTCCCCGAGTTCATAATGAGGCTAGAACCAGTTCGTCAACTTCCGGTTTCACTTCTGAAGGGAAGATGATGACAGAAACACTCCTCTGGCCCAGAGACCGTGGTTATACGTCCTTCTGGCCTGCCTATCGACATAACCGTTACATCTTCCTTAGATATAGACAGTTCTTACCGATTGATGTTAATAAGGTAGGTCAATCTCTCTGAACGTTTGTCGACGGCTACCGCTTCTTAAGTTCTACTGAGAATTATAAATTCGTATTGCTTGGCGAACACTAACAGGGAAGTGAGTTCTTTGCTTTCAGTAGAAACGAATTACATTAAGTTTCACAGACTGATGGTTAGAATTAGAAAACCCAATTGTAGGAGTTAACTCCAAAATAGGATTTGTCTTGCGTCCTTTGGTCGCTTACAATAGCTCCATACGAACTCTTGAATCGACGTCTTTAAAGTTTTTTACTTATAAAACCGTCTTTTTATTAGCTTTAACTACAGATCGTCTCTGTAGAAACCGGGCAGATCAGATTCAATGAATCTGATGGCTCCTTACTCTACTGTGTCAACAAGGGTTCCTGTCTAAGAACCAGTTGCAGTCGGTCCTGCCTGGGTCCCCTTGTGGCTTCACAGCGAGTGGTTTGCTAATTCACATAATCCAACACATAAATAAAGTGAATACCGATTGAACCTGTATTCAATCCCCTCTTTCCCTTTATACATCCGTTGGAATCAAGTATGTTTGTTCTTAAAAAATATGGAATAATATACTACAACGTACCTGGAACGACAGTAAGTATTGGTCGAACCTCCCGTCCTATGCTACGAAGTCATCAGGTATTAAATGACTGGTAATGTATTTTTGATATAAAAATGAAGTTTTTTTAAGTAAAACATATTTTTATTAGAAAATACTTACCAGTCATTTATAGAGTCCCACCTCCCAACCCCGCGTCGTCACCAATACTTAACGGTGAATGAAAAGTGACTACCCGCTCACGTGCGCGCCTGTACTTCCGGGCGGCCGTGTATGTCACGGATACGTGAGGGATATGCTAGCGTGGGCGTTTTTTTTGGATAATTAAGGTGTATAGAGATGATATATCAGGTATTAAATGACTGGTAAGTATTTTCTAATAAAAATATGTTTTACTTAAAAAAACTTCATATTTATTGATTGATTGGTTTTTCTGTTACATCATGGCTGCTAGTTCACCCACTCCACTTCACAACATTCTTAACTTGAGCAATTTCTCCTTTTGTCACACTGTTTTCAAAAGATGTCTGCTGCAGAGGCATGATGACAGACAGCGTCTATATCTGGGAAGGTGTTAATATCGATAGTGATTGTAAGTTTGGATTATTAATTGTTACACTTCATCAGTAAGAGTTGCTATTTGACATTGCTGGCTTTAAACCCTTTCCCTCACATGGACGCTTTCCGACGTCTCTGCAGCAGACGGCTTTTTGAAAACATAGTGACAAAAGAAGAAATTGCACAAAACATCCTTTTGCCACAATGTTTTCCACTTTTTGTCATAGGTTATCCATTCAATTATGGAGATTTTCTAATGTTTTGACAAAATACGTTCAAAGTCGTCTGCTGCAGAATTGTCGTATGAGGGAAACTTCGCCGCCCGGTTAAGACCATGAAGGCTGTGTGTGCAGGGTCTATCCACAGCCTTGTCATGATACAATTTGTGAACGAGGCAATGAAGTACAGTTGAACCTGTGCTAAAGACCACCTTTGTTTAGCCATTCCCTGTCAATAGTGACCACACTTTTAGTTTCCCAATTACTCATTTTCTGCATTGCATAGTGACCCTGTAATTAAAGGTAACCTGTGAATAAAGACCAGATTGTTCTCTTCCCATGGGTCAATGTCTTTAAACACGAATTGGACTGTATTCTCATACCAATATTGAAATGTATTATGCTGAGTGCAAAAAAAATTACAACAGCTTGTACTGGCTGAACCAGTGTCTTTTGTTTGACTGATTATTCAAAGCTTCTCAACTCTACAAGATAACGCCAATAAATCCTTGGATAATTTTTGTTGATGCTCATGCTTTTGTTAAATAAATTTCAATGTTTCAAAAGTTAAATTTGTTTTTGTGGTATCTTATAATAAGCATTTTTTAAAAAGAATGAAGAAATGTTATAATTTAAGTGCCATTGTAAACATCTTTTTCTCTCAAACATTAGATAGATAAAATGTCATTGAATAGCAGGGGAAAGAGTTAAACCATTCTAGCCTTTCCTAATTTCCGGTTTATTGCTTTAGAAATACTCTATGTCTAACGGAAGATGTTCTGTCAACTATAAAATAGAATGATGTTAATACTGGATATGCTGATTAACATTAACAAACTAATTAAGCCTTTCTGACCTGCAGACGCATTTTAACCCTTTTCCTTATATGGACTCTTTCTGAGGCCTCTGCAGCAGACAGCTTTTTGAAAACATAGTGACAAAAGAAGAAATTGCTCAAAATGAGCAATTTCTCCTTTTGCCACAATGTTTTCCACTTTTAGTCATAGGTTATCCATTCAATTATAGAGATTTTCTATTTTTTGACCAAATATGTTCAAAGTCATCTCTTTTATCTTTTTCGGATTTGCTTGTTTAAATGAATCCGACGAACTGTACATTACATTTTTGGTGCAAAATAATTAACCATTTCCCACACACAACATTTGTGCAGAAGATGACTTTGAAACATCTAGGCAATATTGCAAAAAATCTCTGTAAATGAAGGTAAAATTACTGGGAAAAAAATTAAAACGTGGCGAAACGAGAAATTGCTCTTTAAGACTGCTATAGACGGTTTCTGACGGCTTTGCAGACGTTTTTTACAATGTTTTCAACTTTATTCAATAGTTAACCCTTTCCCTCATATAGACGCTTTCTGACGCCTCTGCAGCAGACAGCTTTTTGAAAACATAGTGACAAAAGAAGAAATTGCACAAAACATGCAATTTCTCCTTTTGCCACAATGTTTTCCACTTTTTGTCATAGGTTATCCATTCAATTATGGAGATTTTCTATGTTTTGACAAAATACGTTCAAAGTCGTCTGCTGCAGAATTGTCGTATGAAGGAAATACAATTACAGAGATACAATTATAGAGATTTTCCATAGTTTTGTCTGGCTGTTTTCAAAGTCGTCTGAGGCAGTTTTCCTATGCGAAATTCAGTTCTTATGTTTAGGACCTGTTCAAGAATTGTACTAGAACATTATGAACAGTTCTAGAATGGTTCTAGATGGCTGTTCAAGAACATTTATACTTGAACTGTGCAAGAAAACTGTTTAAGAGTTCAGTTCTTGAATGTTTTAAGAACATCCTAAAGTTTTTAAAATGGTCTTGAACATTATAAGAATGGTTCATGAACTTGAATGTTCTGAAAATGCTCAACTATGTTCTTGATAAAATTTCAAGAACAGCATATGCGCAGTTTAGGAACTCTTAGTGATTAATATGTTCTACAACTGTTCTTGAAATTATTATTAAAACAACTGAAGAACTGTTCAAGAACTCCAGAACATGAGTTCAAACTGTTATTGTTTTAAAATGTTCTACACATCATTTCAAGAACAACTTTTCAAATTTAAATATGTTCAACTTCTGTTCCTAAAATTAGTATAAGAACAAGTGAAGAACTATTTAGGAACTGTTTAATGTTTTTAAAATAATGTAATTTTTTTCTAGAAGTCATTAAACACTTTCCTGTAACAATCTGCTATAGGTCTTAAAATCATTGTTTGCTTTATTTCAAGCATTTACTTTATAATACTGTTCTTGAAGCTATACATAAATTTACAATGACTCAAGTATGTGCTATTAATAGTAACAACAACAACAACAACATGAAACTGCCAGTTACAACAACAACAAACAAAACAGGAAACTGCCAGTTTTTAGCTCGACTATTCGAAGAATATGAGAGCTATACTACTCACCCTGGCGTCGGCGTCGGCGTCGGCGTCGGCGTCGTCGTCGGCGTCGGCGTCCACGTCACACTTTGGTTAAGGTTTTGCATGCAAGTTCTTAAATACTACATGTATTGCATTGAAACTTTCTACAACCCTACCAAATCATCACACCAATGTAGATTATCAAGTTAGATAACTCTATCCTGCATTTTATGCAAGTTATGGCCCTTTTTTACTTAGAAATTCTGGTTAAAGTTTTGCGTGCAACTAAAGTAAGAGTCCATATCTCAGTATTTAATTGATGCATTGTATTGAATCTTTATACAGCACTACCCAACTATCACACCTATGTAGATTATCAAGTTAGATAACTCTATCCTGCATTTTATGCAAGTTATGGCCCTTTTTTTACTTAGAAATTCTGGTTAAAGTTTTGCGTGCAACTAATTTAAGAGTCCATATCTCAGTATTTACTTGATGCATTGCATTGAAACTTTCTACAACCCTACCCAACTACCACACCTGTGTAGATTATCATCTAAGATAACTCTATCCTGCATTTTATGCAAGTTATGGCCCTTTTTTACTTAGAAATTCTGGTTAAAGTTTTGCGTGCAACTTAATTAAGAGTCCATACCTCAGTATATACATGATGCATTGCATTGAATCTTTATACAACCCTACCCAAGTATCACACCTATGTAGATTATCAAGTAAGATAACTCTATCCTGCATTAAAGGCAAGTTATGGCACTTTTTTTACTTAGAAATTCTGGTTAAAGTTTTGCGTGCAACTAAATTAAGAGTCCATATCTAAGTATTTACTTGATGCATTGCATTGAAACTTTCTACAACCCTACCCAACTATTACACTTATGTAGATTATCAAGTATGATAACTCTATTCTGCATTTTATGCGAGTTATGGCCCTTTTTTTACTTAGAAATACTGATTAAAGTTTTGCGTGCAACTAAATTAAAAGTCCACGTCTCGGTATATACTTGATGCATTCCATTGAACCTTTATACAACCCTACCCAACTATCACACCTATGTAGAATATCAAGTTAGATAACTCTATCCTGCATTTTATGCAAGTTATGGCATTTTTTTAACTTAGAAATTCTGGTTAAAGTTTTGCGTGCAACTAAATTAAGAGTCCATATCTCAGTATTTACTTGATGCATTGCATTGAAACTTTCTACAACCCTACCCAACTATCACACCTGTGTAGATTATCAAGTATGATAACTCTATCCTGCATTTTATGCAAGTTATGGCCTTTTTGGACTTAGAAATTTAAGTTAAAGTTTTGCAACTACATTTATAGTGTAATCTCAGTAACAGCTTGAAAAATTGTATTGAAACTTTATACAACCTTTCCCAATTGCACAACTATAAACACAACCAATTAAGATAACTCTATCCTGTATATGGTTCAAATTGTTGCCCTTTTTTTACTTAGAAATTATGGTTAAAGGTTTGCATGCAACTACATTAGAGTCCATTATCTCAGTAACTTAAATAAGCGGTGGAATAGTCGAGCAAGCTGTCCTCCGACAGCTCTTGTTAAAATGGACGCTAACCATGTGGCTGTTTTGAGGTTAGGCATATTTTTTACAAAATACACAGTCATCAAGGATTTTCATCAAATATTATGTTCATAGTCACTTGTAAATAACTTTTCTGCACACCCTAGAGGTAAATACAGATAGAATTAACTTTATATGGAGCTAAACAGATAAAGAACTTTGTTTGAAAAACTTGACAGGTAAACTTTTATTAATAACTGGTTATTCAGTGATCTAAATAAAGTGAAAATATACAATGAAAGGACATTTTTATATCAAAAATACATTACCAGTCATTTAATACCTGATATATCATCTCTATACACCTTAATTATCAAAAAAAAACGCCCACGCTAGCATATCCCTTACGTATCCGTGACATACACGGCCGCCCGGAAGTACAGGCGCGCACGTGAGCGGGTAGTCACTTTTCATTTTTGGATTCACCGGAGTAGTCGATAAGAAAATTCATATTATTATTTCTTCTTCCAATTAACTCTTTTGTTTTATAAGGCCCTGCCTTATAATCATTTAATTGTCCAAATATATTTTGTCTGCATTAACGTCACAGCCGTAAATTAGTTTACTTTATTGCTGTATTTATTGTTTTGTAGCGGACGATACTCTGAGAAGCACGTGGATTACCCCACCCGCTAATTTCAGTTACCGTCTTCGGGTGCGGAAGTCGTGCTGTTTTCAATACTTTTTCCCTACCCTGTTAGCGATAGTACATTAACTATTGCTGTATGAATTATTGACTGTTCTATTCAATATTTGTGAAAAAAATTTGAAACAAAATTTATTTCAATATACGTGTCCAAGCTACCGGTGTCCCCGTGGCGTGGATATAGAAAAACGGATTATATACGGATTATTTACTGTTTGGTGAGTATTTTGAATAATGTCTATGTCAATCACTGGTGAAGGGATGCGGAGCCCATGTGGTCATGCTGTGCACCTATGGGATTCGCATCCGACCTGCGTTGTGTGCACCAAATGCACACAGGCTTCACCTTGCGAGTACTGCTCGACATGGCCTATTTCCATTTGGAAAAAGGTCGTGCGGAGTAAGACTCGTAAAAGCAGGAAGATAAAGAAGACCCCTAAGAGGGTGCCTTTATCTTCATCGAGTGAGGCAGAGTTCGAGGGGTTCTCCCAACCGGACTCTGCAACGGTGTTGAGCGAGTCGAAGGGCAATGCTGAGCCTTCTTCTCCGCTCAACACAACCGTTTTTCCGCGCGCTGAGGAAATTCGGATGGTAGCTTTGGGTGAGAGTTGCTCCGTCGGGAAACTTCAGAAACCGTACGGAAACAGCGGGGAAAATGCTCAGCTGGAACATTTAACCGCTGAACCTCACCATCTGTCGCCTGGTGTCAGGGCTGGGCCTTCGAAAGAAGGAGTGCCTTTGGTAGCTTTCCGGGAAACCGCAGGTTGTACCAATCCGACACCATACTCCGAGCTACAGCGGTCTTCGGACAGCTGCAGAGTACCGGTTACCTACGTCGGCGGACGTAGTTCTCCGGAGACTTGGTATAGTGCAGCTTCACTCCTGCCTATGCATAGTCAACCTGGGTTTTGTTGGGCTGAGCAACAAAACCCAAATACCGAGGCACGTCAGGTCACCGGGCAACCGGAGAGGAGTCATTTGTTAATGACGCGACCTGTCACCAGTCAGTCCGGGTTGGACTGGACTGGGCCAGTCAGTCACGTTGCCATGACTAGACCAGGTAGTCGCTCACGTATCTGTGATGCGACAGGGCAAAGGTCCGATTGCAAGGACCCAGCCAGGCAAAAGGTTGATCGTTTAGCAGCGATTCATCCTGGCAGTCAGACTATCTTAATTGATTCGACGACTGGCCAAAATCGCGCGCATGGAGACATGCCGCATCAGGTCAGTAGCCCATTTCGTTATGGTGCTACGGGCCAATCGGTCACGCCTGTGAATACGACACAAACACCAGTGTCTTATGTAAACACAGGCCAACCGAGTAGTCAGGCATTTTTCAATGCCTCGTCTACACTGCCAGACGACTATGTAAACATGGCGCGTCCAGGCACGGGTTCTGTGGTGATAGACCGAATTGATTCTAATTATCGATCGATCTCTGCTCCACTACAGAATCAGAATAATTTTAACCCTGGTATTGCACCGGGTTCGATTATTCCTCTGTCTTCCATCGGGTATGGGGGTTACGAAAAATCTTTTTCTTCCCCTGGGGGAACAGTGTATGTCGCTAGAGAATACGCTGCCCCTCAATACCAGCCACCGGTCCATACTATGGAACCGTTAGGTGTTAGACAGGCCTACCGGGATCAGCATTACCCATCTCATGGGGATTCACTGCTCTCGGGGGGACACCTATTTGATAGGCAGTCCGGTTATAGGCAACCTCGGGATGGTAGCTTTGGGTGAGAGTTGCTCCGTCGGGAAACGTCAGACACCGTACGGAAACAGCGGGGAAAATGTTCAGCTGGAACGTTCAACCGCTGAACCTCACCATCTGTCGCCTGGTGTCGTGGCTGGGCCTTCGAAAGAAGGAGATTCCTTTGGTAGCTTTCCGGGAAACCGCAGGAATTGTACCAATCCGACACCATACTCCGAGCTACAGCGGTCTTCGGACAGCTGCAGAGTACCGGTTACCTACGTCGGCGGACGTAGTTCTCCGGAGACTTGGTATAGTGCAGCTTCACTCCTGCCTATGCATAGTCAACCGATTTTTGTTTGGGCTGCACAACAAAACCCAAATGCCGAGGCACGTCAGGTCACCGGGCAACCGGAGAGGAGTCATTTGTCAATGACTCGACCTGTCACCAGTCAGTCCTTTTTGGACACGACCGGGCCAGTCAGTCACGTTGCCATGACTAGACCAGGTAGTCGCTCACTTAGCTGTGAGGCGACAGGGCAAAGGTCTTATTGCAAGGACCCAGCCAGGCAAAAGGTTGATCATTTAGCAACGATTCATCCTGGCAGTCAGACTTTCTTAAATGATTCGACGACTGGCCAAACTCGCGCGCATGTAGCCATGCCGCATCAGGTCAGTAGCCCATTTCATTATGGTGCTACGAGCCAATCGGTCACGCTTGTGAACACGACACAAACACCAGTGTCTTGTGTAAACACAGTGCAACCGAGTAGTCAGGCATTTTTCAATGCCTCGTCTAAACTGCCGGCCGGCTATGTAAACATGGCGCGTCCAGGCACGGGTTCTGTAGTGATAGACCGTATTGATTCAAATTATCAGTCGATCTCTGCTCCACTACAGAATCAGAATAATTATAACCCAGGTATCGCACCGGGTTCTATTATTCCTCTGTCTTCCATCGGGTATGGGGGTTACGGAAAATCTTTTTCCTCCCCTGGGGGGACAGTGTATGTCGCTAGAGAATACGCTGCTCCTCAATACCAACCACCGGTCCATACTATGGAACCGTTAGGTGTTAGACAGGGTTCAACGGCCTACCGGGATCAGCATTACCCATCTCATGGGGATTCACTGCTCTCGGGGGACACCTATTTGATAGGCAGTCCGGTTATAGGCAACCTCGGGATCAGAATACATTGCGTCATTCTGTGAAAGAGAGGTCGAAACCGTCCAATACGGTCAGTTCGGCCCCGGCAGAAGTTTTTGCATGGCCGTCCTCTGCTGCGGAGAGGGGGCCTGCTTCGCAAAATCTTCGGCAGAACATGGATTTCCTGATTTATCCCTGTCTGAGTCGGACATAGATCTACCGGTTGGAATACCGAGTAGACAACGTCAGAGGAGTACCTACAACCCTACATCTTCGTCTGACGATAATGAGGGAAATAGGTCAACTTCCGATGAGGAGCCAGCTGTAGAGCGTTGGTCTCTTCAGCAGGCTATTGACGAAGTATTTCGGGTGGTGCCGAATACTTCATGCCCTAAGGTTGACGCTCCCCACGTCGCAAAACCTTTCGAGCCTAGAGGAACTTAATGTACAAGCTTTTCGCCAGTGCACTTGCTTCCTCAAACTAACAACTTGGGCAGGTTGTTAGACCAATTGCAGTCGACCAGGTCTCTAGAGGCTATACCTCCAGGCTGGTCGGTCCCAGGACCCATTTCTAGGAAATGGGTCAACTCCAAGGCGTATTCTACGTCTAAGGAGTTCTTCCCGGTCAAAGTGCCAGCTTTAGACGGGGATGCAGCTACACTGGGGTTAACTGCACCCGCTTCTGTCCAGGTCTCTTTTAAGATACTAGAGAAGTGGGAGGCCAGAGCAAGACTGGGTGTATTGGTGTCATCTCATGACAACCATTTCGCAGTCGCTCTGTCTTTGTTGTTGAAAGAGGAGAATATCTCTAGCCTAGGGGCTAACAGAATTCTCGAAGCTTTCGACACAGGCAACAGGCATCTCATGGCACTGAATCTTCAGACCATCACAGAGATACTGTCCATGAGGAGGGACGCAGTTATAATTGCTCCTAACTCATTGCTACGTGCTAGCAAGGACAGCCTGAAAGCCGCACCATTGGAGTCGAAACAACTCTTTGGTGGAAGGATTGCTGCGGTGACAGCTTCTGATGCTTCAGAACAGTCGACGCCTTTCGGCGAACGCAGCTAAGGCTTTTGCGCAGGGCCAGAAACGTTCATCGTATTCTGCGAATGTGGGTAGTTCTAAGAAACCCAACCCAGCAAAGAAGCCAAAACGGTATGTGAAGGCGTTTCAGCCTAAACAAACCCCTTCCACGGGTCAGAAATCGGCTAAACCGAAGCGCCCCTATCAGGGTACTAACATCGGCAGCCTGCTAGAGTTAACACGAATCCGAAGCCGCAGCCCTAGGGATTCGCTCCTCTCTATGACAATCCCAAGGTCGGAGATTGCAGTCGGGGGCCGCCTGTCATTTATCACGGAGGAGTGGGAAAGTGTCACATAGGATCGTTGGATTTAGTCTGTGATACAGGAAGGGTATCTGATTCCCTTCATTTCCCCCCCTCCTCTGACAGGCGTGCCGATCGACATTTCGTCACGTCATCCGGCCATGTCAGAGGTGATTTCATCGCTTCTGAAAAAGAATGCCATAGAGAGCGTTCTCAACCCCAATTTTCGGGGTTTCTACAGCCGTCTTTTCCTTGTTCCGAAGAAAGACGGCAAGTGGAGACCGGTTATAGATTTATCTGAGCTAAATCTATTGATTCCGGTCGATAAATTCAAATGGAGTCGACCCGCTCCATCCGAGTTGCAATTCGGAAAGGCGACTGGGCGGTCTCTCTAGACCTAACAGACGCCTTTTATCACATCAAGATCGCTTCCTCCTCGAAGAAATACCTTCGGTTTGTGATAGAGGGAGAAGTGCTCCAATTTCAGGACTCTTCCCTTCGGCCTCAAGTCCGCCCCTCGAGTGCTTACGAAGATATCAGGGCATGGGAGCCTTTCTTCGTATGAAAGGACCCCAACTTCTTCAATACTTCGACGATTGGCTTCCCCACAGGACGGATCGTGTACTTCTAATTCACGATCTATCCCTAGCCTGGCGGACCATTCTGCGGCTGGGTTTAATACCCAACACGCAGAAGTCGGAATAAATTCCGTCAAAGAGGTTCACGTTCGTGGGTATGACGTTTCTCACCGACTTAGCGGTAATTCGAGTACCTTCGGACAGAGTCGATTCACTAATACAGAATAGACAACTATATTCCACTCATTCGGCAGTGGACGTTCAGAATTCGCAAAGGAATAATAATAATTACTCCCCGAGTTGATAATGAGGCTAGAACCAGTTAGTCAACTTCCGGTTTCACTTCTGAAAGGGAAGATGATGACAGAAACACTCCTCTGGCCCAGAGACCGTGGTTATACGTCCTTCTGGCCTGCCTATCGACATAACCGTTACATCTTCCTTAGATATAGACAGTTCTTACCGATTGATGTTAATAAGGTAGGTCAATCTCTCTGAACGTTTGTCGACGGCTACCGCTTCTTAAGTTTTACTGAGAATTATAAATTCGTATTGCTTGGCGAACACTAACAGGGAAGTGAGTTCTTTGCTTTCAGTAGAAACGAATTACATTAAGTTTCACAGACTGATGGTTAGAATTAGAAAAAACCCAATTGTAGGAGTTAACTCCAAAATAGGATTTGTCTTGCGTCCTTTGGTCGCTTACAAGAGCTCCATACGAACTCTTGAATCGACGTCTTTAAAGTTTTTTACTTATAAAACCGTCTTTTTATTAGCTTTAACTACAGATCGTCTCTGTAGAAACCCGGCAGATCAGATTCAATGAATCTGATGGCTCCTTACTCTACTGTGTCAACAAGGGTTCCTGTCTAAGAACCAGTTGCAGTCGGTCCTGCCTGGGTCCCCTTGTGGCTTCACAGCGAGTGGTTTGCTAATTCACATAATCCAACACATAAATAAAGTGAATACCGATTGAACCTGTATTCAATCCCCTCTTTCCCTTTATACATCCGTTGGAATCAAGTATGTTTGTTCTTAAAAAATATGGAATAATATACTACAACGTACCTGGAACGACAGTAAGTATTGGTCGAACCTCCCGTCCTATGCTACGAAGTCATCAGGTATTAAATGACTGGTAATGTATTTTTAGTCCCCTACCGGCGTGCCGAAGGGGACTATTAGGTTTGCGCTCCGTCCGTCAGTCCATCTGTCAGTCAGTCAGTCAGTCAGTCAGTCAGTCAGTCCGGCAAATCAGTTTTCCGCACTTTTTTTCTACATGCTTTGAGGTATTGAGCTGAAATTTTGTATATGCCTTTGTAATCATGTGTCACAGATCAAGTTTGCGTTTCCTGGGATTTCGTCAATTTTTTAATGAGTTATGCCCCTTTTTGGACTTAGAATATTCGTTTTCCGCATTTTTTTTCTACATGCTTTGAGGTATTGAGCTGAAATTTTGTATATGCCTCTGTAATCATGTGTCACAGATCAAGTTCGCGTTTCATGGGATTTCTTTAATTTTTTAATGAGTTATGCCCCTTTTTGGACTTAAAATATTCGTTTTCCGCACTTTTTTATGTATAAAGTTTATAGTTTTTGGCCTGTCTGTTGGTTGGTTGGTCTGTTGGTCTGTCTGTCTGTCTGCACAAAAAAAACTTTAACCTTGACCACTACTTTTGAACCATAACAGGTACGGCTACCATATTTCACATGTGTATTCCTTGTGACATGACCTTTCTGTCAGTACCAAAATTTTAGACCTTGCGACCTTGACCTTTGACCTAGATGTAGTTTTTGGCCTGTCTGCACGAAAAAAACTTTAACCTTCACCATTACTTTTGAACCATAACAGGTATGGCTACCATATATCTCCGATTCGGTGGGCATATAGTTTTTGGCCTGTCTGTTGGTTGGTTGGTCTGTTGGTCTGTCTGTCTGTCTGCACAAAAAAAACTTTAACCTTGACCACTACTTTTGAACCATAACAGGTACGGCTACCATATTTCACATGTGTATTCCTTGTGACATGACCTTTCTGTCAGTACCAAAATTTTAGACCTTGCGACCTTGACCTTTGACCTAGATGTAGTTTTTGGCCTGTCTGCACGAAAAAAACTTTAACCTTCACCATTACTTTTGAACCATAACAGGTATGGCTACCATATTTCACATGTGTATTCCTTGTGACATGACCTTTCTGTCAGTACCAACATTTTTGACCTTGCGACCTTGACCTTTGACCTAGATGTAGTTTTTGGCCTGTCTGCACGAAAAAAACTTTAACCTTGACCATTACTTTTCAACCATAACAGGTATGGCTACCATATTTCACATGTGTATTCCTTGTGACATGACCTTTCTGTCAGTACCAACATTTTTGACCTTGCGACCTTGACCTTTGACATAGATGTTGCCATTCTCGAAAAAAAAATTAACCTTGGCCATTTCTTTTGAACCATAACAGGTACGGCTACCATGTATTCCTTGTGACATGACCTTTCTGTCAGTACCAACATTTTTGACCTTGCGACCTTGACCTTTGACCTAGATGTAGTTTTTGGCCTGTCTGCACGAAAAAAACTTTAACCTTGACCATTACTTTTCAACCATAACAGGTATGGCTACCATATTTCACATGTGTATTCCTTGTGACATGACCTTTCTGTCAGTACCAACATTTTTTGACCTTGCGACCTTGACCTTTGACATAGATGTTGCCATTCTCGAAAAAAAAATTAACCTTGGCCATTTCTTTTGAACCATAACAGGTACGGCTACCATGTATTCCTTGTGACATGACCTTTCTGTCAGTACCAACATTTTTGACCTTGCGACCTTGACCTTTGACATAGATGTTGCCATTCTCGAAAAAAAAATTAACCTTGGCCATTTCTTTTGAACCATAACAGGTACGGCTACCATATTTCACATGTGTATTCCTTGTGACATGACCTTTCTGTCAGTACCAACATTTTTCACCTTGCGACCTTGACCTTGACCTAGATGTTGCCATTCTCGAAAAAAAACTTTAACCTTGGCCATTACTTTTGAACCATAACAGGTATGGCTACCATATTTCACATGTGTATTCCTTGTGACATTACCTTTCTGTCAGTACCAACGTTTTTCACCTTGCGACCTTGACCTAGATGTTGCCATTCTCGAAAAAAAAATTAACCTTGGCCATTACTTTTCAACCATAACAGGTACGGCTACCATATTTCACATGTGTATTCCTTGTGACATGACCTTTCTGTCAGTACCAACATTTTTCACCTTGCGACCTTGACCTTTGACCTAGATGTTTCAATTCTCGATAAAAACTTTAACCTTGACGACTACTTTTGAACTATAACAGGTACGGCTACCATATTTCACATGTGTATTCCTTGTGATATGACCTTTCTGTCTGTACCAAAAATTTTCACCTTGCGACCTTGACCTTTGACCTACATTTTGAAAACTCTTTGTCTGTCAATTTTTTTTTTATAAATTGATATATGCAATAACTTTTAGTTTTTATACAAACTTCTTGTTTTTTTTAACCTTCCCCACTACTTTTGAACAATAACAGGTAAGGCTACCATATTTCACATGTGTATACCTTGCGACCTTGACCTTTGACCTAGATGTTGCCATTGGGGGGGCATCAGTGTTTCACAAACACATCTTGTTTCTACATGCTTTGAGGTATTGAGCTGAAATTTTGTATATGCCTTTGTAATCATGTGTCACAGATCAAGTTCGCGTTTCCTGGGATTTCGTCAATTTTTTAATGAGTTATGCCCCTTTTTGGACTTAGTGCAAACCAGTAGGGGACTATGGTATTGCTTGCAATCCAGTTACTTGTTGATATAAAAATGAAGTTTTTTTAAGTAAAACATATTTTTATTAGAAAATACTTACCAGTCATTTATAGAGTCCCACCTCCCAACCCCGCGTCGTCACCAATACTTAACGGTGAATGAAAAGTGACTACCCGCTCACGTGCGCGCCTGTACTTCCGGGCGGCCGTGTATGTCACGGATACGTGAGGGATATGCTAGCGTGGGCGTTTTTTTTGGATAATTAAGGTGTATAGAGATGATATATCAGGTATTAAATGACTGGTAAGTATTTTCTAATAAAAATATGTTTTACTTAAAAAAACTTCATTTTTAACACTAGAAGAACAGCCATGAAGTTACATGAGTAATATATTTCAGACACTTTTAATGTATTCCTATACAGTATGCAGGCTGGTGCCTAGGAACAATAGATTTGAGGCCCTATTTGTATTGATATGACAGGGTGATTCTTTCAATGTTTGTGACATGGGTAATTTGAGATATTCTAGTGTTCTGAAACATTCAGGAGCAATATTTGAAATGTTGTTCAAGATCATTTCCTGAACATTTCATGATGTGTTTTTGAACAACAGTGCTAAGAGTGTTCTTGAACAATTCATGTACAGTAGTTCTTGAAATAATCTAGAATTGTTCTTGGTTATTTTAAGAAATATTAAATGAGACAAATGTTATGATTATTGAAAATGTCAGTTCAAGAATAGTTCCATATATGTTCTTGCACAATAATTCAAGAAGTGTTCTTGAATTTTTAAGAATATTTACTGAACAGTTCATGATGTGTTCTTGAACAACAGTTCTAGAAGTAACTTATTGAACAACAGTTCTAGATGTGTTATTGAACAATTCATGTAGTCATTCTTAAATTGTTCTAGGATTGTTCTTGGTTATTTTAAGAGATGTTAAATGAGACAAATTTTAAGAACACATTTCAATGTCAGTTCAGGAATAGTTCCAGATATGTTCTTGCACAATAATTCAAGAAGTGTTCTAGAACCTTCAAGAACAGTTTAAGAATTTATGTTCAACAATTGTTCCTGATTTGTTCTTGAACTGTTGTTCAAAAACCTTTTAAGAACCAATTTGTTCTTGAAATTTGTCTCATTTAACATTTCTTAAAATGTTCTTAAAGTGTTCTTGAACATTTTATGAGCAGTTCAGGTGCAGTTTTTGCGCAATGTTCTTGAACAATTCATGAATTGTTCTACAAATTTTCGCAGGGGTTGTGTGTTTGCAGGAAAGGGTTAATATTTCTTCCTTTTCCCCTAAGTACTTTCAAAGGTTGTTCACTGCAGTCAGGTATAAAAGTTGCTTAAGACTAATTAGTTAAAACATTACTTAAATGACAGGATGTACTGAATGACTTATATATATATAGACATTCAAAACTCATTATCAAGTTATTCTAGACCAGATATAAATTCTTTGCATGATCAAATTGATTAAATATTTCTCAAACCAGATCTCGATGCACTAACCTGAATAATGTTTTCCCACAATCAACAAATCTGCAGCAGACAACTTAAAAAAACATCTCGGCAAAATCATGAAAAATCTCTATAAATGACGGTATAAAGTATTACTTATTTAAAAAAGTTTCAAATCATTGTGGCAAAAGGAGAAATTGCTCATTCAATGAGCAAGTTCTTCTTTTGTCGCATTGTTTTCATGTCATCTGCTGCAGAGGCATCAAAATGTGTCTGTATGAGAGAGATGTTAACCCTTTCCCTCATATAGACGCTTTCTGATGCCTCTGCAGCAGACAGCTGTTTTGAAAACAAAGTGACAAAAAAAGAAATTGCTCAAAACAAGCAATTTCTTCTTTTGTCACGATGTTTTCCAATTTTACTCATAGGTTAATTATCTATTCAATTATAGAGATTTTCTATTTTTTGACAAAATATGTTCAAAGTCGTCTGCTCCAGAATTGTTGTATGAGGTAAAGGGTTAAAGCTTATTAGACTACTAGAATTAATACCAGAGGCTTATTTATGGCATGGTCATTGCTTGAAGGGGATGGTTGATCTATAATTGGATATTTACACTTGCCCGTTCAATATAACTAAGCCCTTTCTCACTTCAAAGGAGAAATTTCATTAAAGAAATATGTTTTATGTGGGAAAGGGTTGATTTAGATGAACCATATAAGACCAATTTAAGTGGCTATGAAGCACCATTGTCATGTTTTTTGTGATGTCATCCAATATTACATGGATGGTTTGATTGGCTACTTCAACATTGGTTCTGACATAATCAACGATGGTAACGGTTGTTAAATTTAACCCTTTCCCACATACAACAAATCTGCAGCAGACGACTTTAAAAATGTCTACTAAAAATTATGGAAATTCTCTATTAACCCTTTCCCTCATACGACAATTCTGCAGCAGACGATTTGAACGTATTTTGTCAAAACATAGAAAATCTCCATAATTGAATGGATAACCTATGACAAAAAGTGGAAAACATTGTTGCAAACGAAGAAATTGCTCAAAACTGAGCAAATTCTCCCTTTGCCACGATGTTTTCAGCTCTATTCAATGATTAAATAGTTCGCAATATTTTTAACAGGATATTCTCAAATTCCTCTGCTACAGTTTTGTCGTATGTGGGAAAGAGTTATACATGACCTTCATGCTTCATTGAATTTAGCAATCAAAACTTCCTTCATCGATCAACCTTATCATGAACATAAAAACAAATCAAATTCATATTCAAAATGAGCAATTTCTCCTTTTGCCTCAATGTTTTCAACTCCTTTGAATAAATAAACTTTCATTTATAGAATCTTTCCATATTTTTTCCAAGATATTTTCAAAGTTATCTACTGCAGATTTGTGGTATGAAGGTAAAGGATAAAGATAGGTTAAACAACTCCTTTTCTCACAATATCATTTTATTACTTAACTGCACCTTATATTGTGTAAACAACTCCTTTTCTTACAATATAGTTTTATTACTAATCAAATGTTTATTTAACACCGTATATTGTGAGTATTCAAACAAACCCTCTCAGAATATAGATTCTTTTGAATAACAATTGCATAGGTTTTTTTTTATATCAAAAAAGGACTTATTTCCTTTTCCCATATAAAGAAATTCCGCAGCAGACAACTTTTGAAAATATTTTGTCAAAAAATAGAAAATCTCTATAATTGAATGGATAACCTTTGACTAAAAGTGGAAAACATTGTGACAAAAGGAGAAATTGCTCATTTTGAGCAATTTCTTCTTTTGTCACTATGTTTTCAAAGAGCTGCGTCTGCTGCAGAGGTGACAGAAAGCGTCTGTATGAGGGAAAGGGTTAACCCCATTTCCCACATAAATCTAATGCGCTGCAGCGACTTTGAAAACATCTGTGATATTGAAAGCATGATTATTAACCACAATGTTTTCAAAAGTCGTCTGCTGCAATTGCGTCAAAATGCAGCTGCAGGGTTAACAACAAAATTAATCCCTTTAGCGGTAAATAGGTGTCATGAGACCGATATGGGATAGAAAGTGATAGACCATGTGATCTGATGCTGAGGGGAGGAAAATTGTCTGGTATGGTTCCGTCCAGTAATTGTCAGAAACAAGGAGATTAATTGTTCTCGCCTTGGACATTGGACAAAGTAATTGTAAACTGAGAGAAATTATGATTCTACCTGATAATATATATACATGTAAATAGAAAATTTCAACAGAAATAATCTACAAAGGTGTTGCTTGTTCCCAAAGCGTCTATATATATGTATGTGGGAAACAGTTAATGTTGCCTACGGAAAGGGACTTTAAATTGCATTGATCAGGTGACCGATCCCAGGCACCATGGTACTTTTGTTATTCAAAGAAGATCTAAAATTGGCTAACAAAGTTATAAAGCGTTGAAGAGTTGTGAAATTGTTTATCTCATTGGAAGCTGCCAGTAGGCGGCTTCCTGTAGGAATGCTTTGAAATTGAGCACAAGGAGCTATTTAGACTAGTCAGTGTGACCACATATCGGGATTTCTCTTTGTCCTTACTAAGTATATTAATTTAAGGTAAATGACTTTTACAACATCCCTTTTACACTCTATATACATGTGTGAGTTTTACAAATTAAAAAAAAAGACAAAGTCCGGTATGTTAATTTAATGTATGTACACTTTAGTAAGGCGAAATTAATACTGTATCTAGTCTAAACAGTAAAATAGAGAACCATTCTACTAAATTGGTTACCTGCCTCATAGGCTTTGTTATTTCAATAGTTCTCAAATCATGAACCAAAGAAAGGCGCGCTTAATGTAGTCTGGTTCCTTTCATCATATATATTACGCAGTACTCCAGAAGATGCTATATCTCGACGTTATTACATCACTGTGTTGTATAAACACTTATGCTTATCCGTTATATTCAAGCAAGCATATCATATACTATGGTAATCTGCTCTTTTACTTATCTGCTCCATTCGCTTTTCTATATGATGTAATTGCTTGAACCTGCAAAAAAAAGGATATTTGCTTGTTCGACATTTTGAAGAAACAATATAAGAAAGTTTTTTTTTTGTTGTAAACCTTTATCTTTCATACCTTTACCTTTCATATTTTTATACCCATTCAATGTTTTGGGTCTTAATATCTCAACAGGAAACTCTTTCCAATAACAATTTAAATTAACACTGAATCAGGTTATGACCAAATATGTATTGCCTTAATTTCCTCAATTTACGGTTTTAACCCTTTCCCACAACAAATATACCTTTACCGAGCCTCTGCAACAGACGACTTTTAAAATCATTGTGGCAAAAGGTGAAACTTTAACCTTGACCACTACTTTTGAACCATAACAGGTACGGCTACCATATTTCACATGTGTATTCCTTGTGACATTACCTTTCTGTCAGTACCAAAATGTTTGACCTTGCGACCTTGACCTTTGACCTAGATGTTGCCATTCTCGAAAAAAACCTTTAACCTTGGCCATTACTTTTGAACCATAACAAGTACGGCTACCATATTTCACATGTGTATTCCTTGTGACATGACCTTTCTGTCAGTACCAACATTTTTGACCTTGCGACCTTGACCTTTCACCTAGATGTTGCCATTCTCGAAAAAAAAATTAACCTTGGCCATTACTTTTGAACCATAACAGGTACGGCTACCATATTTCACATGTGTATTCCTTGTGACTTGACCTTTCTGTCAGTACCAACATTTTTGACCTTGCGACCTTGACCTTTCACCTAGATGTTGCCATTCTCGAAAAAAACTTTAACCTTGGCCATTACTTTTGAACCATAACAGGTACGGCTACCATATTTCACATGTGTATTCCTTGTGACATGACCTTTCTGTCAGTACCAACATTTTTGACCTTGCGACCTTGACCTTTGACCTAGATGTTGCCATTCTCAAAAAAAACTTTAACCTTCACCACTACTTTTGAACCATAACAGGTAAGGCTACCATATTTCACATGTGTATACCTTGTGACAGGACCTTTCTGTCAGTACCAACATTTTTCACCTTGCGACCTTGACCTTTGACCTAGATGTTGCCATTCTCGATAAAAACTTTAACCTTGACGACTACTTTTGAACCATAACAGGTACGGCTACCATATTTCACATGTGTATACCTTGTGACATGACCTTTCTGTCAGTACCAAAATTTTCACCTTGCGACCTTGACATTTGACCTAGATGTTGCCATTCTCGAAAAAAACCTTTAACCTTGACCACTATTTTTGAACCATAACAGGTACGGCTACCATATTTCACATGTGTATATCTTGTGACATGACCTTTCTGTCAGTACCAACATTTTTCACCTTGCGACCTTGACCTTTGACCTAGATGTTGCCATTCTCGAAAAAACCTTTAACCTTGACCACTACTTTTGAACCATAACAGGTACGGCTACCATATTTCACATGTGTATTCCTTGTGACATGACCTTTCTGTCAGTACCAACATTTTTTACCTGGCAACCTTGACCTTTGACCTAGATGTTGCCATTCGGGGGCATCAGTGTTTCTCAAACACATCTTGTTTTTTATTTCTTTATGTGCAACGAAATATTGCGGCTTCTTTTTGATGCTTTGCGTCAAACATTCGTCTTGTCATGGCATTGAAATACTTTTAATTCCCTAAGCCTTTACATCTATAAAACTGCGAATATGAAGGAATGCACTGTGGGAAAAGAAGATACTCAGGTTTATAGTTTGAACAATGTCTCCTTTTCTCAGAATCTTAGTAGTTAGTGATGTGGGCTGTCAATTCAGGGGTTGTGAGTTTGAATCCCAGCTCGGCCAACATTCATTCCGACGTTTGACAAAAGTGACAAGCGTCATTCGTCTTTCACAAATGGCCTAATAGTCTATGTGGAAAAGCAGCTAGTTGCTTGGAAAGTATGTTGTGTGGAGTACTGGTGTGAGAAAGCTAGGAAGCACATGAGTAGGTTAGCTTGCCGCTGTGATATGACTGAAAATTGTTTAAAACAGCGTCAAATCAAAACTTTTCTCACAGTATTTTAAAGATTTGTCTGCAGATGCGTAATCTGTATCATTAGCAATGTCACCTTTTCCTACAATATTTAAAAAATATTGTCCGCTGATACATAATCTGTATTAATGGAATTGGCAATACAGTAGCACTATTATTACTACCAGTATGCCTGTTTAATACTTAACCCTTTCCCTCATACGACAATTCTGCAGCAGACGACTTTGAACATATTTTGTCAAATAATGGAAAATCTCTATAATTGAACGGATAACCTATGACTAAAAGTGGAAAACATTGTGACAAAAGGAGAAATTGCACATTCTGTGCAATTTCTTCTTTTGTTACTATGTTTTCAAAAAGTCGTCTGCTGCAGAGGCGTCAGAAAGCGTCTATATGAGGGAAAGGGTTAACTAACCATAAAACAAGAGAGGAAATTAAACAAAACAAAATACGAGGTAAATATTGTGAATTGTTGCATTGGCATGCGCTTGTTAATAAAAGTAACTAACAGGAAAACAATAATGCATGCAAACAGCATGTGTTTACATGTTTATGCCAGAATTTCAGCATACCCTTTTCCTTTTGATTCATATGCAGAACACAACTTTTGAAAACATTAATGCAAAAAGAAAAAGTGTTCAAGATGAGCAATTGCAACTTTTGCCACAATTTGTTCTTCTCTGTTTAATAATTATTTTAGACAAAAATGGGAAATTAGAATGATTGCATACAGTTTAAAACATTTTAAGCCTTTCCCACATACAAAAATTCTCTAGCAGCCAGCCGACTTTAAAAAAAAATGGAATATCTCTAGAAATTCATGTATTATATAACTATTGACTACAGTTAAAAACATTGTGGAAAAGAAATTACTTTTTCCATAATGCTTTCAAAAGAAGTCTGAATTGCATATGCATTAACAAGCATCTATATATGGGAAAGGGTATTTCCACCTGTAACCACTTATGTAGAGGCTCTCCTCCTTTTGTTTTCAAGCAGACATCCTTTAATTTACCCTTTCCCACCTGCAGACGCATTTTGACGCGATAGCAGCAGACGACTTTTGAAAACATTGTGGCCAAAGGTGAAATTCCTCCTTTGGCCACAATGTTTTGAACTTTATTTAACAATTAAGCTATTCTTTTAAGGAGATTTTTCAGGTTTTTGGTACCATGTTTTCAAAGTCGTCTGCTGCAAATTTCTTGCATGTGGGAAATTGGTTAACAGTTATAAACCCTTTTCCCATTACAGACGTATTTTGAGGCATCTGCAGAAAGGATTTCTTCTGAGGACATTGTTTTCAAAAGTCGTCTAATACAGATGCGTCAAAATGTGTATACGCATGAATTATAATGTAGAAACATGCTAACACATATCATATCAGATAAACAGTTAACCCTTTCCCTCATATAGACGCTTTTGGACGCCTCTGCAGCAGAAGCTTTTTGAAAACATAGTGACAAAAGAAGAAATTGCTCAAAACGAGCAATTTCTCCTTTTGCCACAATGTTTTCCGCTTTTAGTCATAGGTTATCCATTTAATTATAGAGATTTTCCATTTTTTGACAAAATATATTTTAAGTCGTCTGCTGCAATATTGTCGTATGAGGGAAAGGGTTAAAGACTATGTCATATCCAAAGGTCCAGATGTTCTGAGGGTTATTCAGCTCTTTTTCGCACAATTTCTCTCTTATTTTTAAGGCAAACCCTATGTTGTGGGTACTCAAAAGTATTGTCTCATTGAGACGATTCTTTTGAGTACCCACAACATAGGGTTAGAGGGTCAAATAAGGATTTTAGAACATGCAAAATGCCCCTTATCTAGAGTTCTATTCATGCATGATATCCATAGACTGTGAGTAATGAGATCTAGATCTCTTTTCAGATTTTAGATTGTAGTCCACTAGCTGTTCATGGTGGACTCTGGTGCTGTCTTTTTAAGTGGCAAGGCACATTTTCTAGCCTAGAGTCTATGTGGAAAAGCAGCCAGTTGCTTGGAAAGTTTGTTGTGTTGAGTACTGCATGGTATCAGAAAGCCAGGAAACACATGAGTAGGTGAACTGGCACAGCCGTGATGATGACTGAAAAAATTGTTGAAAACGGCATTAAACCCTAGCCTAGCCTAGAACTGGGTTGTGTACCCAAGGGATCATGAATAAGTACACTATCACTGGGAGATAATTGAAATAATGTTGAAAACAGGTTAACCCTTTCCCTCATACAACAATTCTGCAGCAGACGACTTTGAACGTATTTTGTCAAAACATAGAAAATCTCTATAATTGAATGGATAAACCTATGACAAAAAGTGGAAAACATTGTGACAAAAGGAGAAATTGCACGTTTTGTGCAATTTCTTCTTTTGTCACTATGTTTTCAAAAAGCCATCTGTTGCAGAGGCGTCAGAAAGCGTCTATATGAGGGAAAGGGTTAAGACCCAAATAAAACAAACAAATGCAATCCACTGAGGGGTTTTCTAATTTGAATCTGTTTACCTGCTGCAAATGTGCAACCTAATCCCTAAAAGTGTCAGACTGAAAAGTGGGTGTGAATTCACACATCAATGCTAGGATATTATTGACTTTTCATATCTAATTAACCCTTTCCCACATACAGAAAATCTGCAGTAGACGACTTTGAAAAGAGCTTTAAGGCAATTAAGTATGGAAAATATACTATTTTTAAATACAGTTGAATGAAACATTGTGGCAAATGGACAAATTGCTCATTATGAGCAATTTTGCCATTTGCCACATTGTTTTCAAAAGTTGTCTGCTGCAGACTCACTACCAGGCTACAAAATTAATCTCTAAAATTATTCTCCCTTTCTCTTGAGTTTGAAATCCTTAATTCCTTTAGATTTGAAGTGTTTAATTATTTCATAAACCAATATATTGTAACAGATCTTCAGCATACAACTACACAAAACAGCTAGGCAAACATACAGAAATTTCTACAATGTGAAGTATAATTGTTACTTAAATCTTTCCCACCTTCAGACGCATTTTCAGGCAATAGCAACAGACATTTTACTTTTATAAAACATTGTGGCCCAAGGTGAAATTGCTCATGATGAGCAATTTCTCCTTTGGACACACTGCTTTTAATTTTATTTAATGGAGATTTTTCAAGGTTTTAGTGACTATGTTTTCAAAAGTTTGCTGTATGTGGGAAAGGGTTAAGAGTTGGAAATATTGTGGTAAAGATTGTCTGAAGTGTTCACAATGAGGTCAATTTCTCTTTTTTCCACAATGTTTTGTAAAAGTTGTCTTTTACTGATGTGGAAGACCTCTCGTACCAAAGGTCCTGGGTTCGAATCCCGTGACAAGCAGGTTCTGCTTTTTGGATTTTTCCACATAAAATGTGCTTTCTGACGCCTCTACAGCAGACGGCTTTTTGAAAACATAGTGACAAAAGAAGAAATTGCTCAAAACGAGCAATTTCTCCTTTCGACACAATGTTTTCCACTTTTTGTCATAGGTTATCCATTCAATTATAGATATTTTCTATTTTTTGACAAAATATGTTCAAAGTCGTCTGCTGCAGAATTGTCGTATGAGGGAAAGGGTTAATATTTAAAGGTGAAGGCTTGTTTTTCAATTGATGTAAGATAAATAAGTTAAAAAAGTTGAAACTAAATTAAACTAAAATACTGATGCGTCCAAAATGATGGGCATGTGGAAAAGGGTTAAGTTTGTGGCAATGGTTTTTCCAGTAATATGGAGGAAATATTGACTGGCCAATATGTACCAAGAGAAACACCAAGCCCTCCCTAATGAACTGAAGTGATTCCATTGAGATTCCTTAATTAATACTAGAACCAAAAGCTTTCTCTCTCGGAATACAATCCTTTACACTATACTTAGACGTGTGGTTGTAACATTGAATACAATCAGTTTTGTAAGTTCTGAAGGTGGAAGTCCAATTGTTTAACGGGAAGGAACCGGAAAGGGATGAGGTCCAGGAGGCCCTTGTATCACTTACCTGAGTGCGTGCCCCCTTGTCTTAACCCTTTCCCACCAGCAGACGCATTTTGATGCAATAGCAGCAGACGACTTTTGAAAACAATGTGGCCAAAGGTGAAATTGTTCATGATGAGCAATTTCTCCTTTGGCCACAATATATTTAACTTTATTTAACAATTAAGCTATGTTTTATGGAGATTTTTCAGGTTTTTGTCACTATGTTTACAAAGTCGTCTGCTGCAGATTTGTTGTATGTCCGGAAAAAGGTTAAGACAAGATCTGCATTTACAGGAAACTAAAGCATTCTGATCAACAGTAATTAGCCCATTCTCAATTAGATGGAATCTGCTATAAAAGCATTAAAATAACATACATGTAAATGAAACAGCCCCACCTTTAGGAGTAAGGTGTTTTAACCCATCCCCACATACAGCAAATAAAGCAACATAGGACTTTTAAATATTAACATATCGGCAAAACTACGGTATGGAAAAATATCCAGGTGTGGTAGCATAACAATTAAAAAGAGTTGTAAACATTGTGGCAATGAGAAATGATCATCATAAGACATTTAGTATGAAATATGAAAAGTCTCTATACATACGTATACTTACTGAACACAGTTGAAAACGTTGTGGCAAAAGGAGAAATTGCTCGTTTTGAATTGTTTGCTGCAAATCCGTCTATAGGTGGAATTTAAGGGTTAATTCATTAAGTATGTTTTCATTTCTAGATAGGGTAATTAAGAATCTATTTTATGTTATCAAGTTTCTCAGAAAAAGAAATTGATGACCATGGACAACCATGATGAACACCGAAATCCATGGTCAATTAACCCTCTCCCTGCCAAAGGCAATTAAAAACTTGTCTATTGGCCTGATAATGATAGGACTTGTTGTATGAACATGGCTGGCCATGGTTGTCCATGCATGTAATCTAAATTGCATGCTTAGACTTAATACAGTATTGCAACAAACACTCAATGATATCACCATGGTCAACTTAAAGACTATTAATAACAAACCCTTGACAGTCTGCTACAGAACTGTTTAGGTTACTTACCATGGCTTACTACAGAACTGTTGATGTAACTATCCATGGTTTTTCTACAGAACTGTTGAGGTAACTAACCATGGCTTACTACAGAACTATTGAAGTAACTAACTATGGTTAACTACAGAACTGTTGAGGTAACTATGGTTTACTACAGAACTGTTAAGATAACTTACCATGGTTTACTACAGAACTGTTAAGGTAACTAACCATGGTTTACTACAGAACTGTTGAGGTAACTAACTATGGTTTACTACAGAACTGTTGAGGTAACTAACTATGGTTTACTACAGAACTGTTGAGGTAACTAACTATGGTTTACTACAGAACTGTTAAGGTAACTAACTATGGTTTACTACAGAACTGTTGAGGTAACTTACCATGGTTTACTACAGAACTGTTAAGGTAACTAACCATGGTTTACTACAGAACTGTTGAGGTAACTAACTATGGTTTACTACAGAACTGTTAAGGTAACTTACTATGGTTTACTACAGAACTGTTGAGGTAACTAACTATGGTTTACTACAGAACTGTTAAGGTAACTAATTACCATGGTTTACTACAGAACTGTTGAGGTAACTAACCATGGCTTACTACAGAACTGTTGATGTAACTAACTACAGAACTGTTGATGTAACTAACCATGGTCTGCTACAGAACTGTTGATAAATTACAATGATCTGCTACAGAACTGTTTAGGTAATTAACCATGGTTTACTACAGAACTGTTGAGGTAAATGATCAGGGTCTGCTACAGAACTGTAGATATAAGTTGCTTACAAAATTGCTATTGTAACTAACTACAAAACTGTTTATAACCAACCATGGTTTAATACAAAGCTTTCAAGGTAAAATTATTAGCCAGCTTTGGATGGATTCCGATAGCCACCCCTACCCGCTCCCAAACAAGCGTTGTTACTTCATCTTGGTCTGGATAACTGCGGGGATTATAATAGACTACAGCTCCCCCAAACACAAAAACATCATCCCGGTCTCTGGTGTGGAGACTTTTAGTCCATCTCTATAAGAGAGTTGACTACCAAGCCTGTTCAGGATTCGCTCCATATGGAAATGGCTATCAAAGGCCCTTAATCTATCCTGCAGTGGTACAGAGATAGCTGGAAAGTTTTCCCTTAACTCTGCCTGCGTCTAGCTGTCTGTCAAGGCACCACCAAGAAGACGTGCCAGTGTATAAGCAGGGCTGGTGAATTCATGGGTTCATCGGTGAATTGAGACTAAGACTGTAGTTTGTCAGTACCCATCACTGTACAAAGATCCTCTGCTGCTCTGACTGCAGACAGCCTTTTGTGACCATCTGCAGGTCATTTATAAACCTCAGCAGCTTTCCTATGTCCAGACAGCTCATAATTTGGTTGGTTACCCAGAGGAATGCATGGGCATTGACACTCTCTCCTCGCAGCCAGGAATAGGGCAAAGCAATGTGTCTATATACCCCCTTCCTGTGCTGCCATGGCTCCTCAAATATTTTCTGTTGGACTGGTTGTCTGGCTTGGGACCTAGATTCATGCTGTCTACTTCTACCCTTGTGGAAAGGACCCTGAGTGTCCCTATCTTGCCTGGTGTTTTGAAGATCCCATGTCTCTTGAGTGGTGGCTATGTTTCCTCCCTCTGGGCCATGATCTGCTACAGAACTGTTTAGATAGCTAATAATGTTCTTCTACAGAACTGTTGATATCTAAATATAGTCTACTAAAGAACTGTTGATGCCCTACCATTGTCTGCTACAGAACTGTTTAGATAACTAGTAATGTTCTTCTACAGAACTGTTGATATCTAAATATGATCTACTACAGAACTGTTGATTCCTAAATATGGTCTAATACAGAACTGTTGATACCCTACCATGGTCTGCTACAGAACTGTAAGGTAACTTATTATGCTCTTCTACAGAACTGTTGATACCTTAGTATGGTCTACTACAGAACTGTTGATACCTAAATATGGTCTACTACAGAAGTGTTGATACCTAAATTTGGTGGTGTACCACAGAACTGTTAATACCCTACCATGGTCTGCTACAAAACTGTTAGGTAACTTATCATGTTCTTCTACAGAACTGTTAGGTAACTTTTCATGTTCTTCTACATAACTGTTGATACCTTAATATGGTCTACTACAGAATTGTTGATGCCTAAATATGGTCTACTACAGAACTGTTGATACCTAAATATGGTATACAACAGAACTGTTGCTACCTAAATATGGTATAATACAGAACTGTTGCTACCTAAATATGGTCTACCACAGAACTGTTGCTACCTAAATATGGTCTGCTACAGAACTGTTGCTACCTAAATATGATATACTACAGAACTGTTGATACCTTAATATGATATACTACAGAACTATTGATACCTTAGTATGGTCTACTAAAGAACTGTTGCTAAATATGGTCCACTACAGAATTGTTGATACCTAAATATGATATACTACAGAACTGTTGCTACCTAAATATGGTCTACTACAGAACTGTTGAAACCTAAATATGATATACTACAGAACTGTTGATACCTTAAAAATATGGTCTACTACAGAATTGTTGATACCTTAATATGGTCTACTACAGAACTGTTGATACCTACATATGATATACTACAGAACTGTTGATACCTTAATATGATATACTACATAACTGTTGCTACCTAAATATGGTCTACTACAGAACTGTTGAAACCTAAATATGATATACTACAGAACTGTTGATACCTAAATATGGTCTACTACAGAGTTGTTGACACCTTAATATGGTCTACTAGAGTTGTTGATACCTTAATATGGTCTACTACAGAACTGTTGATACCTTAATATGGTCTACTATTGAACTGTTGCTACCTTAATATGGTCTACTACATAACTGTTGATACCTTAATTTGGTATACTACAGAACTGTTGCTACCTAAATATGGTATACTACAGAACTGTTGATACCTAAATATGGTCTACTACAGAGTTGTTGACACCTTAATATGGTCTACTAGAGTTGTTGATACCTTAATATGGTCTACTACAGAACTGTTGATACCTTAATATGGTCTACTATTGAACTGTTGCTACCTTAATATGGTCTACTACAGAACTGTTGATACCTTAATATGGTATACTACAGAACTGTTGCTACCTAAAAATGGTATACTACAGAACTGTTGATACCTTAATATGATATACTACAGAACTGTTGATACCTAAATATGGTCTCCTACAGAACTGTTGAAACCTAAATAATTATGGTCTACTACAGAACTGTTGATACCTTAATATGATATACTACAGAACTGTTGATACCTTAATATGGTCTACTACAGAACTGTTGCTACCTAAATATGGTCTGCTACAGAACTGTTGCTACTGGTTGCAGGTTTGTCCTAACTAGTAGATGACCCTTATCGATTTTGTTTGATTTTGAGGTCACAATGCCAAATGTCAAGGTCATGGTAACAATGAGCTGAAAAAATTGTTTTTGCTTAATAACTGTAGAATGCTTTGGCCACGGAAGTTAATACTTGGCGTGCAGGTTGGTCACAACCAGCAGACGACCCCTATCCAGTCCAAAACTACAAAATTCATCTCCAAAATTTCTTTTCCTCCCCTACGACCACACAAATGGTGAGACAAGCATTTTTTCAAAAAAGCAATCTCTAGTTTGATTCTCTTTTGATATATATTTTATCACTGAGACTTGACTACATGTATCTGTAAAAAAAAATGTTTGAGTCGGAATCGAAAAACTGCTTTGACTTGATTCACTGACATGTACATTTAAAAGGGCCTAAAATGGCCTGTATGGACTTTAACATTTACATGCAAGTATTGAAAAGGTGTATTATCTTGAAATAGGTGATACTGTGTGACTTTACCTAATGCTATAACTGTTCTGAAGTAGGCCCTGATAGACGATGGCCCTGATAGGCGAGCTATATTGTCCTCAGACAACTCTTGTTAAATTAGAAATTGCTATTGTAAGATATTTAATGTAAACCATGAAATGTTGTCAGATTCATCTGCTGCAGATTTGTTGTATGTTGGAAATGGAATAAAATTATAACCTTGAAAATACTATGCCAAAGATTCAATGTGAAAGCTACAGTGGGTATCGAGGGCTTGGCGTGAAACGGTTGTAACTAAAAACCTATTTTGAGATCTCTCTGGTTTAGGGGCAATTTTGACCCCTTTGTAAACAATGCAAATTTAGGTGCCATTACTCAGAACGAGCAATGGCACCTAAATTTCCATTGTTTACCCCTAAAAATGATTTAACGCTTATAAAGACTTTATGGTGAGGTGATTAACCTTGCTAAAAAATATCAATTTTAGTTACAACCGTTTCACACCAAGCCCTTGGTATGAACTGATAATTTAGTCATAAACTGGAGTGTAACTCTAGGCTGCCAGACTTTTAGTTGCAAGGGCATTCTTATCATTCTGACACATTTCCAGTCTGGAAAGAATTCTATCAATATGAGACTTGAGACTCAGTGGTAGAACAATGACTAAGCATAGATAGGTGTTGTCATCACCGACATGAAACCATATTCAAAGTCATCACTTCAAGCGAACTGCTAGCTGAACCTCATCTTTAATTATAATGTTTAACTCTTTCCCTCATACAACAAATCTGCAGTATAAAGTTTTGATAAATAGTTCATCATTAATAAGAAAAATCACAATACTTGAAAGCATTATTATTGAATAGAATTAAAAACGTTGTGGCAAAAGGAGTCATTGCTCCTTTTTCCCCACACTGTTTTCGAAAGTCGTCTGCTTCTGACGCTTCGTTGGAAATGCGTCTGCAATTGGTAAAAGGTTAATCACGCTGAAAACCTGTAGGGGGAAAATGTATACTTTATGAGGATAATAAGTGATTTTATGAACTGATCCTATTATCAACAGGGCCATACTTGATGTCCTTTGATAGTAGATATTTATTAGTGTAATTATGTACATTTATTGGTTATAAAAATTTACTGCATACGTGTATTGTGGTTATAATGAGCACCAAATAAGGTAAAGGTCTAATATTGTCTTCGGTTGGATTAACCCTTCCCCTTATACGACAATTCTGCAGCAGACGATTTTGAACATATTTTGCAAACAATTTGAAAACCTCTATAATTGAATGGATAACCTATGACTAAAAGTTGAAACATAATGTGGCTAAAGGAGAAATTGCTCGTTTTGAGCAATTTCTTCTTTTGTCACTCACTATGTATTTAAAAAGCCATCTGCTGCAGAGATGTCAGAAAGCTTCTATATGAGGGAAAGGGTTAATTACCATTAAAATGTGAAAAGAGCTAAATTTAACGCTTTCCCATGTAACATGAGATGATGAGCAATTTCATCTTTGGCCACAATATTTTAACTTTCTTTAACAACTAAGCAATCTTTTACTGAAACTCTATTCCCATCTGCAGATGCTTTCTGACGCCTCTGCAGCAGACAGATTTTAAAAACACTCTGGCAAAAGAAGAAATTCCTCATGATGAGCAATTTCATCATGAGCCATTTTTCCTTTGGCAAGTGTTTTCAACTTTATTTGATAATTCAACTCTAATTTATTGGGATTTTTCACACTTTTGTCAAGATGTTTTCAAAGTAAGCTAGCTGCTGCTGTTTTGTTGTATGAGGGAATTTATTGGGTTAGCGGAAGTATGTTTATTAAAAAAGAGTAGAAAACATGGTGGCAAAAGAGGAAATTGCTCATCATGAGCAGTTTTTCCTATTGCATCACTTTTAGCTCGACTTTTGAAAAAAAAGAGAGCTATTGTCATGACCCTGGCGTAGTCGTCGGCGTCTGCGGCGGGGTGGTCGTCCGGTTAAGGTTTTTTGTTTAGCTCACCTTTTATTTATCTGTTTTCTATCAGTCGAGCATCTGTGCCGTACGCGGTGCTCTTGTTTTAAAAAAGGTGTCTGCCTCAGATTGGTCTAAATGCACCTGCAAGTGGGAAACCCTTTCCCACATATGACAATTCTGCAGCAGACGACTTTATGAAACATATTGGCAAAAATGTGAAATATCTCCAAAAATAAGAGTTTAATCATTAAATAGAGTTGAAAACATTGTGGCAAAGGGGGAAATTGCTCATCATGAGCAATTTCTCCTTTCGCCACAATGTTTTCTAAAGTCGTCTGCTGCAAATGAGTCAAGAATGCGTCTGCAAGTGAGAAAGGATTAAATAAGGCAGCTGAGCTCTAAAATGACTCATATATATTCCTCTGTTGCTGCTGATTTTCTTATCATATTGGTCTGAGATATTTAAATCATTTTTCTGTAAATAGCCATTTGATGATCATTATCAGCAGACTATGGATTAACAACAACAATTAACCATTTCCCTTATACAACACATCTGCAGCAAACTTCTTTGAAAACATTTTGGAAAAAACATTGAAAATCTCTTTTGATATGAAGGTATATATAATTACTTGAATTAAATTTTGAGCAATTTCTCCTTTTGTCTCAATATTTTCATAAGGGTCTATATGTGGTTACCGTAGCTGAGGTGTGATAAATGTCTGTATATTGATACTTTAACCCTTTCCCACATAAAGGAAATTTGCAGCAGACGACTTTGAAAACAGTTGAGGCAAAAGTATGGAATATCTCAACACAATGTACAAATGATTATATGGTTATTGAATAGAGTTGAAAAACATTGTGGCAAATGGAGAAATTGCTCATTATGAGCAATTTCACCATTTGCCCCATTGTTTTCAAAAGTCGTCTGCTTTAAATGCGTTAAATATCGACTGCAAGTGGGAAAAGGTTAAGTTAAATGTTACAGAGAGAAAATCAAGAAACAGTCTTGTATAAATTAGAAATAGAAGATAAAAAAAAAATTAACAGTAAAGATGCAATGGCTCGATCCTTACAAGCAATTCTCTCTTTTCACGCAATGTCTTCAAAATACAATGGCTGCATCTGTTTAACCCTTTCCCTCATACGACAATTCTGCAGCAGACGACTTTGAACTTATTTTGTCAAAACATAGAAAATCTCCATAGTTGAATGGATAACCTATGATAACAAGTGGAAAACATTGTGGCAAAAGGAGAAATTGCACGTTTTGTGCAATTTCTTGTTTTGTCACTATGTTTTCAAAAGGCCGTCTGCTGAAGAGGCGGCAGAAAGTGTCTATATGAGGGAAAGGGTTAAAATTGGGAGTTCTGGCTGGAAAAGGTAATCACTTTTCTATAAATTGATTTGGTGAGATTCACGCTTAATTAACACTAACAAAGAATACGTTCTATATTACCACAGAGGTCTATAAATGGTGTTTTTTGTAGGTTACAATGGCGAACAGTAGAAACACAGAAATAGGGTGTGAAAAACCCATTAAACTGTTCAATAAAAATAACTTGCCAAACCATTTAATGCCCGGTTTTGATACTTCCATTTTTAGATCACTTGAGTCAAAGGCTAAAGGGTGATCTATTCTGATAACTATACATATGTCCGTCGTTCGTCAGTCCGTCGTTAACTTTTAGCTTTAAATGACATATCTCCTCCTAAACCACTTGACCAATTTCAACCAAACTTCACAGGCATATTTCTTTGGTGGTCCTCTTTCAAATGTGTTTAAAGATTTGAATTCTATAAAGGACGTTGGTTGCTGCGACGACAGAAAGGTGGGAGAATGACCAAATTTTTTAAATTCTTCTACTCAAAATCCTTTCTAGGATTTCAATATCATTTGGAAGAAATGTACCTTGGGTGACACTCTACAAAATGATGTGTAAGGTTCTACAAAAAATGTTAACCATTTCCCTCATACAACAATTCTGCAGCAGACGACTTTGAACATATTTTGTCAAAAAATAGAAAATCTCTATAATTGAATGGATATATAACCTATGACTAAAAGTGGAAAACATTGTGGCAAAAAGGGAAATTGCTTGTTTTGACCAATGTCTTCTTTTGTCACTACGTTTTCAAAAAGCCATCGGCTGCAGAGGCGTCAGAAAGCGTCTAATTGAGGGAAAGGGTTAACATGCCATATTGATCATGGTTGAAAAACATGGCGGTTATGTGGAATGAGGAAAGGGTCAAAATGACAAAACTTTAAAATTACATTTTTGGCCGGATTGCTCTAGCAATTCCGGTCTATAGATTGGCGATGTCCGTCTGTCTGTCCGTCAACATTTTGGTTAAAGTTTCAGGTTAAGGCAAAATCTCAGCACTGGATAGGGTTACAAACTTGAAACTTGAAACTTTGCCTGAAGGTAACCAGTAACAAGTTCTATTGATTTCTATGGTTACTTTGACCTTGGTTTGTCGATTTTCAAGGTCTGATTTCCAAATAATTTCCAAAAAATATTCTTGTATACATAATTTTTCAAGCCACATTGATTGAAGACATAGCAACTAGGTGCTTCAGAAAAGGAGTAAAATATACTTTTAGTTTCAAATGACATCTCCTTATCCACAAAACCAATTTCAAAAACATTTTGTGGTACTCTTTCAAAAGTGTTCAAAGATTTAAATTCTTTTTTCTAACTTTTGTTGCTACATGTGGCATCAGATAGGGAAAAATTGCCTAAACTTTGAAATTTTCATCATGGAAACTGTTTGTCCGATCCAGTGATAAATTGGTAGAAATCATCCTTAGTGACCCTCTACAAAAATTATTAAAGTCATATTGTTTGGTTGTAAAACATTGCAGCCAGGGAAATGCTAAAAGGGGCAAAATTCAACTCTTATATGAAATTTCTTGTATGATTTCAAGATAATTCAAGAAATTTTCCTTCAGTTAGCTTAGAACTACACAATTTATTCAATCCTTATTGATTTGTTAAAACAGATAGCCACCTGAGGCAGCATCAGAAAAAGAGTAAAATTAGCTTTTAATTAGCTAATCAAACGAAATCTCCTAAACCATTTGACTAAATATATCAACCCACTGGTGCCCCTGCGAAATGAAGTTCATAAAATCATGAATTTGTCATACCTTTTAAGGATTGTTCATGAACCACTCTTTATCAGTTCTTGAGTTGTGTTCATGAACTTGTGGACATGAACAGTCCTTGAAGTACGTATTTTCTTGAACAGTTCATGAATAGTTGAAGAACAAGTTGATTGATTCAAGAAAATGTCCAAGTTCTTAAAATGTTCATAAACTGACTGCATGAATTGACTTCAAAACTAGTTTAATAACAGTTGTAGAATTTGATGAGTTCTTAAAAGGTGCATCAATTGACTTCAATACTGGTTTAAGAACAGTTGAAGAACTGGACTTGAATTTGAAATATACCAAGGGAGTTAACTCTAGCACAAAACACAGGAACTCTTTAAAAAGGAGTAAGTAATGTTTACTACTTCCTT
Source organism: Serripes groenlandicus (assembly GCA_031761405.1). Classification (NCBI taxonomy): domain Eukaryota; kingdom Metazoa; phylum Mollusca; class Bivalvia; order Cardiida; family Cardiidae; genus Serripes; species Serripes groenlandicus. Next base: position 23,937,742 of record JASEVX010000005.1, read on the forward strand.
TACGTTTTTTGGTGGGAGAAATATGTTGTGGTTCAAAGGCACAGAGAAGATTTTTGTAATTACTTATGAACAACTTGATGGGCACATTTGTTAAATGTCTTAAATGTTACAGTGTTTAATAAATTATCAAATTGTATTGTGCTATGTCATAAACAATATGTTTATATTGGTGATTTATTAAAGTATCACATTGCCACATGTATTGAAGAAGCCATGTCTTCATACATTGAGTGTGTAGCACATCTTTTAAAAGTTGTGATTTACAGTAACTGTTATTGTGGCAAAATCAATCAGCATGTATTTTAAGGAAGAACTGAAAGATTGTAGGCTTGTCTTCTGTGGTGGCTTTCACAATTGAGCTTGTTTTGAGCAATATAACTGAAATAATGTTAAAAGCGGCGTAAAACCCCAATAAATAAATAAATAAATTGTTTGGAGCAATTTCTCTTTTATGTCCCACAATAATTAAAACTTCTGTGCTGCTTAATTTAACCCTTTCCCACCTACAGGCGCATTTTGATGCATCTACAGCAGACGACTTTTGCCACAACGTTTTTCAACGTGTTTTTGTTTTTCAGTAAGTTAACCTTCATTTCTAGAGATTTTCCAGATCTTGCGTAAGTGTTTTCAAAGTCGTCTGCTGCAGATTTGATGAATGTTGGAAAGTGTTAAATGTTAAAAAATTTAAGATCAGGAAAAAGGGTTTCTCATATAGACGCTTTCTGATGCCTCTGCAGCAGAGGGCTTTTTAAAAACATAGTGACAAAAGAAGAAATTGCTCTATATTTTTGACTTGACAATTTCTCAGTCGTTGGGTGCAGATGTATATTCTATGTGGTAAAGAGTTAAATAAATTGCTTAACCCTTTCCCTCATATAAACGCTTTCGGACGCCTCTGCAGCAGACGACTTTTTGAAAACATTGTGACAAAAGAAGAAATTGCTCAAAACGAGCAATTTCTCCTTTTGCCACAATTTTTTCCACTTTTGGTCATGGCTTATCTATTGAATTATAGAGATTTTCTATTTTTTGACAAAAATAGATTCAAAGTCGTCTGCTGCAGAATTGTCGTATGAGTGAAAGGGTTAAATTATAAACCCTAGGGTTACAGGTCTGGTTACCTGCTGGTTACTCAGGTAATGATAATGACCAGATCTGTATTAAATTTTACGCCTTGATTTGCGGTCTGATGAATCACATTGATGTATGGTCATTATCGAAAAAAGGAGTTTGCAAATGAAGCACTATCTATTTATGGAGTCAGATTAATTTATACATTTCTGCTGTAACTTTGTTTCCATGGTAACCTGATTGAATTGTCAACAGATCGTCTTAATTTTGTTTTATCTGCCATTAATACCCAGAAACGCAATGATTTATTGGCTACCACGTTGTTTATAGTTGCTAGGCACTTTGGATGACACTTTAAGTTAACCCTTTACCTCATATAGACGCTATTTGACACCTCTGCAGCAGACAGCTTTTTTAAAACATAGTGATAAAAGAAGAAATTGTTCAAAACAAGTAATTTCTCCTTTTGCCACAATGTTTTCAACTTTTAGTCATAGGTTATCTATTCAATTATAGAGATTTTCTATTTTTTGGCAAAATATGTTCAAAGTCGTCTGCTGCAGAATTTTCGTATGAGGGAAAAGGTTAATACAACCAAACTGTTCGTTTATGTGTAAGATAGAGATATATCTCCACTGAGTTAGCATTAACTTAACAACCTTTAGTTTCCCATAAAAAACACATCTGCAGCAGATGACTTTGAAAACATCTTGAAAAAAGTGTGAGCTGAACTTTCTGATCTCCATAAGTAATTTTAATTATTGAGAAAGAGTTGAAAACATTGTGGCAAAAGGAGACATTGCTTATTATGAGCAATGTTACTTTTTGCCACAATTTTTTGAAAATGTTATCTGCTGTAAAGGCATCAGAATTGGGAAATTTTAGGGTTTAAAAATTGTATTTTTCTCCTGAGTGGATCATGCCATCAGAGGCGCCTAGAACTAAATGTAATGGCCTACACATCATTTTCAAACCAGAAACTTGCTCATTTGGCACAATGTTTTCAATAGTCGTCTGCTGCAATAACATAGAAATGCATCAGTAAATATGAAAGGGTGAATAACAATGTCACAGTTTGATGGTTTCATGCAAAACGGTTGTAACTACAACTTGAACAAGATGTAGTTACAACTGTCATACATGAAGCACTCAAATTGTTTTTCAGAAGCTTCCACTAAAAAGCTCTTATGAATGGGATCGGTGAGAAACAGGGAACTCATGACCTCACTCAGATCAGACTTATTGGAAGTCTTTGTGGGAAAGGGTTCTAATTTGTTGTTTGTGTCTATTTCAGTGTGCCATGTGCCACAGACCTTGTAGATGAAGTTGATGGGATGGCAAAAGGGATTGGGACAAGCCTGGCGGACAGTATAGGGATTTGTGTCTCTGATGATGATGATGATGACATCCAGCACAAATACGGGCAACTCAGTATTCGGAAACAGACTTCCTACAGGTAAGTCACTCACTCAAGCTTAGAGGTCCAGCTATAGAGAGCTACACCTCAGGTTATTGTCCCGCAATTTATTCCTTACGACTAAATCATTTACCACATTCTGACACATGTGGACATACTCTTGACACATTCTGACGCATGTAGACATACTCTTGACACATTCTGCCACATGTAGACATACTCTGACACATTCTGCCACATGTAGACATATTCTGACACATTCTGACACATGTAGACATACTCTGACACATTCTGCCACATGTAGACATACTCTGACACATTCTGCCACATGTAGACATACTCTGACACATTCTGACACATGTAGACATACTCTGACACATTCTGACACATGTAGACATACTCTTGTCACATTCTGACACATGTGGACATACTCTGTCACATTCTGACACATGTAGACATACTCTTGTCACATTCTGCCACATGTAGACATACTCTTGTCACATTCTGATACATGTATACATACTCTGTCACATTCTTCCACATGTAGACATATTCTGACACATGTAGACATACTCTGACACATGTAGACATACTCTGTCACATTCTGACACATGTAGACATATTATGACACATGTATACATACTCTGACACATTCTGACACATGTAGACATACTCTGTCACATTCTGACACATGTAGACATACTCTGACACATGTAAACATACTCTGACACATGTAGACATATTCTGACACATTACTCTCTGACACATGTAGACATATTCTGACACATGTAGACATACTCTGACACATGTAGACATATTCTGACACATGTAGACATACTCTGACACATTCTGACACATGTAGACATACTCTGACACATTTAGACATACTCTCTGACACATGTAGACATATTCTGACACATGTAGACATATTATGACACATTCTGACGCATGTAGACATATGATGACACATGTAGAAATACTCTGACACATGTAGACACATTCTCACACATGTAGACATACTCTGACACATGTAGACACATGTAGACATAGGGTATATGTATATATATATAATTATATAGTTACTTGTGTATTTATACATATGCATATAAACTTGATTTTAAACTTATTTAAAATTATTTAATTTAAACTTATTTAAGTACTATTTCTCAACTATTTCATTGTCTTAACCATTTCTGTATGTATATTTGTGAATATCAACCATGAGCTGTATATGCTTAAGTTGAAATTCTGACACATGTAGACATATTCTGACACATTATGACACATGTAGACATACTCTGACACATGTAGACACATTCTGACACCAAGGAGGCAGACAACTTTTGTCATAAAGTTTTCAGTGCATCATTTGGTGCAGATACATCAAATATGTAGGTGGGAAAGGGTTGATTAAACCTTCTATTGTAAGGCGTTTCTTTTGAGTACCCACAATATAGTGTTTGATAGTCAAATACGAATTTTAGTATGTTAGACTGCCTATAGATTATAAAATGGTCTATTTCCCACATAATTTATCGCTTGTTAACCAACCAAACCTTTGCCGGGGGTATTTAACCCTTTCCCACATACAACAAATCTGCAGCAGACAACTTTGAAAACACCTTCTCAAGATATGGAAAATCTTTTTTAATGAAGGTATATTTACTGAACAAAAAGTTATTAGCATTTTCTTCTTTTGTCACAATGTTTTCAAAAGTCGTCTGCTGCAGATGTGTCAAAGTGGGTCTATATGAGGTTAATTGTTAACAGGATGTAATAAGATCAAATAAGAATGTCGGGACTTATCTTATCTACACCTTTGAGGCTGGCTATCTATCTATTCATGCAAGGAGTTATGATTTATGGAAAGGGGGGAGGTGGTATGAAGAAGGGAGGCAATTAGATATAAACTGTATTTAACACTTGGTATGGATGACTTCCCTTATTATGTTTTGGTGATAATATTGTACTAAATGTAAAAACTTTCTGTTCTCTTTAGGCCTTTCCTTCATAAAATAAATCGTCAACAAATAACTTTTATTGGCAAGGAAAGCAAAAATTCTAAATAAATGAGATTTTAAAACAGTGAGGCATTCTGCCTCAGACTTTGGAAACAAAAATTGTCTATTTTTAGACGCAATTGCAATGTGACAGTATCAATTCATGTCAACTAATGAAAAGCGTACTGTCAACATGAACAAGAAAGAAACTGCCCATTATGAGTATATGAGAATTGAACACGACAAAGTCATGTGAGGTATAATAATAATAATAATTATTCAACATTAAGTAATTGAATGAATAACTTGGCTTTCACAGAGCGCTGCCTGTTTCTACTTTACTCAAAATTTGTCTGCTGCACAGGTGTTAGGAAGTGCCTGTATGTTGGAAAGGGTTTAAATTAGTCCTACACAAAATTAACCCTTTCCCTCATATAGACGCTTTCTGATGCCTCTGCAGCAGAAGGCTTTTTGAAAACATAGTGACAAAAGAAGAACGAGCAATTTCTCCTATTGCCACAATGTTTTCCACTTTTAGTCATAGGTTATCCATTCAATTATAGAGATTGTCTATGTTTTGACAAAATATGTTCAAAGTCGTCTGCTGCAGAATTGTCGTATGAGGGAAAGGGTTAACCCTTACCTAGGTACATACAGATGCACATTGATGCATACATATAGACTACTTGGAAACATGCATGTGGCTAAAGGAGAATTACAGGGGTTGTGAGTTCCAATCCCAGCTCGGCCAACTTTCTTTCCGATGTTTGACTAAAGTCATTGCGACATGCGTCATTCGTCTTCCACCAATGGGCTAAGTCTATGTGGAAAAGCAGCCAGTTGCTTGGGAAGATTGTTGTGTGGAGTACTGGTGTGCGAAAACCAGGAAACATATGAGTAGGTGAACTGGCCGCCGTGATATGACTGAGAAATTGTTAAAAACGGCGTTAAACCCCAATCAATCAATCAAAGGAGAATTAATTAGTCCTAATTTCAATCAATCAAAAGATGATACTTTCATTGATAACAGATTTTACATAGATTTTCATTGATCATTTCCAAGTGGCTTGGTACAGATATGTTGTATGTGTGAATGGGTCAACAATTCTCCCTTTCTTACAATATTTTCTGTCCTTTCTTAAAATTGATAATGCATGGTAAGAGATAAGCTGTTTTATAATGATCATGGTTTGTTCATTTCTAGAGCTTTTCGAAGTATTTCAAGGTTAAGGATGTACTTCTTAAGATTAAAATAGAAATTAACAAAGGTATCACATCTACCTGTTCTTTTTAATGTAGTTTTTAGAGTAACATTTTCAAATGTTCACGGTCAATAGTTTTTTACAATACAGATGTAAGAAGAACTTTTAGAATGTTTGTCATTTTTCTCCCACAGGTGTATATTTTATATACTTATTATGCCAACAAAGAAGAGGGGTATATTGCTTTTCACATGTCGGATGGTCGGTCCGTCGGTAGACCAAAGCTTGTCATGAAGGCTGAGGGTGACCAGTATATGACCCCTATTGATTTAGAGGTCATTGGGTCAAAGTGACCTTGAACCTGAAAAGCTAGTCCGAGTGATAAATAGACCCATGGCCCTAAAACTTGACATGGAGGCTGGGGGTGACCAGTAGATGAGCCCTATTGATGTTGAGGTCATTGGGTCAAAGTTCAAGGTCACAGTGACCTTGACCACAAAAAGCTTGTCTGAGTGATAACTCGACATTGGCTGCACCCAAGGCCCTCAAATTTTACATGGAGGCTGGGGGTAACCAGTAGATGACCCCTAGTGATTGTGATGTCATCAGGTCAAACTTCAAGGTCACTGACCTTGAACGCAAAATTGTGTCCTAGTGATAACTCGACATTGCATGCACCCATGACCCTAAAACTTAACATGGAGGCCTGGGGTGACTATTGTGAGGACATCATGTGAAAGGTCAAGGTCACAGTGACCAAGCTTGTCCGAGTGATAACTAAACAATGCCTGGAGCTTTAGTCATCAAACTTGACTTGGAGGTTGGGCCTGACCAGTAGATGTCCACTTTGGATTTTGAGGTCCTCGGGTTAATGGTCAAGGTCACAGTGACCCTGAATTCAAAAAGCTTGTCAGAGTGATAACTTTCACATTGACTGCACCCATGGCCCTAAAACTTGACATGGAGGCTGAGGGTGACCAGTAGATGACCTCTATTGATTTTGAGGTCATTGGGTAAAATATTATCCAAATATTCCTGACAACATGGCGCTCAGGGAGGGCATAATGTTAATGACAAACATCTCTTGTTATTTATGAATTTCTATACCTTCCTTATTGTACTGACTCACATACTTCTTTTTTGAACTATTGCTTTTAACCCCCCCTTTCCCACCTGCAGATGCATTTAGATGCCTCTGCAGCAGACAAGTTTTGAAAACATTGAGGCAAAAGGAGACATTGCTCATAATGATAATGAGCAATTTCTTCTTTTATCACAATGTTTTCAATTTCAACTTTATTTAATAATGGTTCTTTCATTTATAGAGAGTTTCAATACTTTGAAGATATGTTATCGAAGTTTCGAAGACGTCTGCTTTGGATTTGTTGTATGTGGGAAAGGGTTATACAGACAACAATTAATACCAGGTCCCAGAAGAAAACAGTATTGAAAAAAATGAAAGTTGGTCATTAAGACCGATTGCTTCTTTTTGAGCCATGTTTTCAATGATAAACTCATTTATAAGGTTGGTTATGTCATTGTGCGGAAGTGCCTCAAACTGTGCTTTCTGCTCCAAAACGTCTGTTGCCTTGGACATACTGTAGGGTCAAGGTCATTGTTACTAGAAGTAGAAGAAGGCGTCATACTACAGACATCCAGAGACGGCAAATGCAGAAAAGAAGGGAATTGAAAATGTTTTCTGTTTGTCTTATGTCAAATTGAAAATGAAAGTGTGTCCTTCACACACAATCCATGAACGTTGAATGACGCCAGTATGAGGATATTATTTAGCCTAAAAAACAATGGAATGTGCAATGATGAAGTGGTATAGTTTTTCACTAATATGAGTAATTCTCACAGTATGTGTCTATTCTAGGCACCAATATGTGTGCGCGACGACGCAAAAGTGTGTCTGGACAAACAAATGGCTCTCATGCATTTTTGATATCATGGTGAATTTTCCGGTTGTGCATGCGTCTGTACATTATAACCTTTAGTGGAAACTTTAAAAGTATTCTCCTCAGAACCACTGGCCCAATCTTGATATCATTTCGCAGGAATTTTCTTAATATAAGTGACCACCATCTAATGGATTCATTCATTTCTTATTAATTGCTCAAAAACATAGATGCCACTGGGGACGGGACTGATTTGCCTTATATGGCCAGCTATTCTGAAATCTTTAATCTTTTCAATATTTAAGTTATAATATCTAGTAGAAATAATCCTTCATGCCACGTTGATTGGTAGAAAAATAACCTGGCCACAAGGGGGCAGAGTAAATGTTTTTACTTTTTATGCATAAGGCAAATATCTACTCCTATTTAATAACATAATAAATATATGTTCCTAACTTAAAGCTAACCATACTTCAAGTCATTTTGATTGGTCCACAACCCTGACTGCTAGTAGGTTGGTTCTGCCGTTTTCACTTTATGCCTATGGAGAAAAACTTGAAAAAGAAATCTCCTTGAAACATTATTTTTATGATTTCCAAATTATTTCATCATTAGAAATGTTCCTACGTGAACATATAATGCAAACGGGGAATTTTAGGCTATTTTGCATTATGGCAGCAGGAACATTTTCATTGTTTAAAATAATGGACCTCATGAAGGTCTACAAGGGTTATAAGTAGATTTTTTTTTATCTTGCTTGATAAATCATGAAATATTGACATTGCATGAGATTTGGATTACTAGATTATATACCGTATCTATTCAAATTTCACCATCTCAGTGTTGTAGTGGTTTAACCCTTTCCCTCATATAGACGCTTTCTGGACGCCTCTGCAGCGGACGGCTTTTTGAAAACAAGTGACATAAGAAGAAATTGCCACAATGTTATCCACTTTTAGTCATAGGTTATACATTCAATTATAGAGATTTTCTATTTTTTGACAAAATAAGTAGTTTAAAGTCGTCTGCTGAAGAATTGTCGTATGAGGGAAAGGGTTAAAGCAGACGGCGTTTTGAAAACATAGTAACAAAAGAAGAAATTGCACAGAACGTGCAATTTCTCCTTTTGTCACAATGTTTTCCACTTTTAGTCATAGGTTATCCATCTGACAAAATAATTAGTTTAAAGTCGTCTGCTGCAGAATTGTCGTATGAGGGAAAGGGTTAAATTATCAGTGCAAACTCGAGACACCCAGGAAACGATTTCAATCCCTTGTTGTGCATAAAAGTTGCTTAACCTTTTTATGCATCCACTTTAAAAAAAAAAGTGGGATGGGTGGGGTAATATAGATTTGGACTTGCCCGTTTTATCTATCTATCATCCATCACAAAATCTTGTGTCTCCCATATCTCCAAAATTACACAAGTCTGAATCTAGAAATTGCAGAAATTTGTAAAAACGTCTAGGAAGAAATATGGAAAATCTCTAAAAATGAAAGTATAATTTTTTTTTTTTTATTGAATATATATGTGAGAAAACATTGTGGCAAATATATGAAAATTCCTGCTTTTGCTTCAACATTTTAAAATGTCGTCTGCTGTAGATGCGTCTATATACAGGTATTAACCGTTTCCCTGATACGACAATTCTGCAGCAGACGACTTTGAACGTATTTTGTCAAAAAATAGAAAATCTCCATAACTGAATGGATAACCTATGACAAAAAGTGGAAAACATTGTGGCAAAAGGAGAAATTGCACGTTTTGTGCAATTTCTTCTTTTGTCACTATGTTTTCAAAAAGCCGTCTGCTGCAGAGGCGTCAGAAAGCGTCTATATGAGGGAAAGGGTTAAAGATCAAAAGATGCAAGGTGAACAAAATGTGTCAAGGCATGCAGTTTTTGCTATCAAGGAAATGATAAGGGGCCGATACAAGAGATCCGGACTTTTATTTGAATATATCTGGTAATCAAACAAATTTGATATTGGTTTTTAGAAAAATAAAAAAAGTTGGGATCTCATTTTATCAAAGCTTCCTGTTCTTTTCACTGTATTTGTCTGTTTAATGTGTTAAATTTGTGTCTTATAACATGCAGTCATTGTTAAAAAAGAGGAGCAAATAGTTGAACCATACCACATTATATATATACTATACAGTCACCTCTGTTATGCAGTCAACTTGTATTAAGCAGCCAAAATAAAATTGACGATTAACAAACACAACCTTTTCTTCTTTATTTGACTTCTGTTAAGCAGCCATCTGTGTTCAGAAGCCAAATGTTTACTCTCCCCTTGGTGGCTGCTAATTAAGACAAGTTTGCCTGTGTATATATATAATCATAATCATAATCTGAGTGAAAAACCTAGCTTTTTACATGTTGACACAATAAAGATGAGCTGTTCCGCGAGAAAACCAACATTGTCGACTCTGTGTAAAGTATCAACCCGGATCAGCCTAAGAATGCCACGCAGACTAACCTGGACAGAAACATTTCGCCTCCGGTGGATTTTCTGTTTCAGGAATTATTACTCTATACCTCTATCCCCCTGAGACGGAATGTCTAGGCCCGGATTAGTCTGCGCGGACCGTGCAGGCTTATCTGGTTGATATATAATTCAGAGTCTGTAATGTTGGTTTTCTCCCGGAACGGCTCAGATAAGTTGTGGAAGGCCCTTGGGCAAGGCACATTTTCTAGCCACGTACTGGTTCGTTTATCCAGGGGAACTGTCGTTGTGATACAACTGAATTAATGTTGAAAACAGCGTTAAACCCAAAATAAAACAAACAAACAAATCTTTTGTGGGAACTAAATGACCATGGACACCTGAATATGTTACTTAGAAGCATCATTACCCCTTTCCCACATACAACAAATATGCAGCAGACAACTTTAAAAAGACAGTGACAAAAACCTGAAAAATCTCCATAAAAGATAGCTTAATTGTTATATAAAGTTGAAAACATTGTGGCAAAATGAGAAATTGATCATCATGAGTAATTTCACCTTTGGCCACAATGTTTTCAAAAGTCGTCTGCTGAAGAGGCATCAGAAAGCGTCTGCAGTTGGGGAAGGGTTAAGAGACAATCACAAAGTACATAACTGCAAATTAAATCAAAGCGCCAATGGCACTGTAGTGGCGATCGTATGGAAAATCCTGCAAAGTAACAAGCAGTATATCGGTGTAGGGCTTGCGATGACTCTGGTGCGGGTATATTTGAGAATGTATCAACCCTGCATCTTTTGACAGTAGAATAATGTTAGTTTGCCAGAATGTTGTCTTGGTGATTATTTAGTTACGTTCTGAAATTGGTCATGATGTGTTCAAAATTAGGCCATTCCAAAGTTATGAAAAATCTAGTTGGTATTCGATAGACTACCGTTTTAGCTCATTAGAATGACTATTTGTAATCTAAATTGTTTGGGTAATCACATGTTTATCACCAGGTCGTTAGGCCATATTAAGATAAAATATATTTTACACTTTAGAAATGACTAAAGAAAGGAGAGAAAACAGTATCCATTAGTTTGGTGTTTGTTTCAATTATGTCCGATATTAAACAGGTCTGTTCAATTTAGTCCCTTCACATTGCATGATTGAGGGTTGTCACAGTGTATTTATATGTCTCTGAGGTTGTTAAACTGCTTCGAATAATGTGAGTGCAAAAACAAACACAAAACATGCTCCAAAAGCACAATTTCACTATTTGCCAAACTGTTTAATTTATGAAAATATAGGCATATATTATAATGCTAGATCTTCAAACTCAATTAGGCTACACTGTCAGCATTGATTGCTAATTGACTCTAGAACGTGCAGACGTGTATACATAACGTGTGTACACACTGCCATCGTGTGTCCTTTAAACCTTTGTAAACCAGTCTTATTATCTAGACGCTTTCATATATTTAAACAAGTACAAAATAAAGCGTTTATAATATTGAGATTTACAAGCTTTTCTGGTTTTTGGTCTCGCGAGCTATTTATAGAACCTTTTGGAATTTCCAGATTTGAGTATCACCAGAGTTGTCGTTATTTGCAAGGCAGAACGCGCAATGATATTTATTATCTGCCAAATCATGACGAAGATAATCAGAGTACAACCAACTCCTGCCGAATCAGGTTAAAGGTCAAAAGGTTACGGTTGACTACAGTAAAAATAAAACGAGGCACAGGAGTATCATGATACTCTGCATAGCGTACCCAAGACGCCCGATGATATTTATTATCTGCCCAAACATGAAGAAAGATAATATGTAAATAGTTTAACTCTATTTAGATATTTTCTCGATAAATCTCAAATATTAGTACCAATCCGGTATCAAAGTAGCACTAAGATTATCATTATTAATCGTGTGCCTGCATCACTGATGGAACTATATATATATATGGCGGTTTAACGGAAGTGAGTAAATTGCCTTTGCAGAAATATCCAACCGATTGTTCAAATACGACTATATAATTTTTTTTTCGTTGTTGTTGTTTTGGTAGCACTGTGGCGATTGTCAACCAATCGCCACAAAAATTGATCATAATGCATTTTCGCATATTGCAACACTAATGTTTTCAACTCTTATGAACATTTATACTGTCATGTATTGAGATTTTTCAATAATTTTGATACTTATTTTCTAAGTTAACCCTTTTTCTCATATAGGCGCTTTCTGATGCCTCTGTAGCAGACGGCTTTTTGAAAACAAAGTGACAAAAGAAGAAATTGCTCAAAACAAGCAATTTCTCTTTTTGCCACAATGTTTTCCACTTTTAGTCATAGGTTATCCATTCAATTATAGAGATCTGTATATGCCTGATCCTGCCATGTAAAAAAAAAAAAAGCATGGTCAAGTAGTATTTATTGAGAAAAGGAACAAGAAACAAGGAAGAAGAAAGTCTGAAGCACACACAATACAAGTAGGACACTCAAATCCTATCATGATAATAGAAAATCTGTGATGTATGACATATACCCCATGTGTAAATAGTTGTTCATTCTATGTTTAGTAAGTTTAAGGCAAGTTATATATAACATTTAGATTTTCTTTTCATAATATTATGTCGCTACCCGGTATCTTGAATGAGGATAGTTCGTACATTTAATTGATTTTGGACAACTACGACATTTTTACCTTTCTACCGGAGAATATATTTTGACATAATCGCAGTTGCCAAATATTTACGTTAACTATATATTATATATATATAGAAGACATTTATCTATCATCAAGCAGACAACCTTTGAAAGTATTGTGTTAAAAGGAGGAATTCATTGGTGTACGGGTGAATGAAGTGTCTAGGATGATAGGTGCTACAAATAATCATGTGATTTGATTACTATGAACAAACTGTGCAACTTTTTCAAACCAAGGCGAAATGGAGCTGCTGGGGGAGTTCCTTGTGAAGGGTAATGGCACTTTTCTATTTGAATATGTTGGGAACCAGCTTTCGTTGTTAATCCTTTCCCTCATACGACAATTCTGCAGCAGACGACTTCGAACATATTTTGTCAAAAAATAGAAAACCTCCATAATTGAATGGATAACCTATGACTATATAAAAGTGTAAAACATTGTGGTAAAAGTAGAAATTGCTCGTATTGAGCGATTTCTTCTTTTGTCACTATGTTTTCAAAAAGCCGTCTGCTGCAGAGGCGTCAGAAAGCGTCTATATGAGGGCAAGGGTTAACCCTTTTTATCTCACTTGTAAACACAGTACTCGGGGTGAACTATCGCACGGTTACCGTCCTGCTAGTCTGCTACTATTCATATTTTAATTCAAACACTTTCTTCTCCTAAACCTATTAACCCTTCCCCTCATACGACAATTCTGCAGCAGACGATTTTGAACATATGTTGTCAATTATAGAAAATCTCTATAATTGAATGGATAACCTATGACTAAATGTGGAAAACATTGTGGCAAAAGGAGAAAATGCTGGTTTTGAGCAATTTCTTTTGTCACTATGTTTTCAAAAGCTGTCTGTTGCAGAGGCGTCAGAATTTCAGAAAGCGTCTATATGAGGGAAAGGGTTAACCAATAGCAAAATAATTTCACTGGACTGTTCCTTACATGGCCATCTGCCAACATTGAACAAATAAGATCTGCTGGACTAGATGGCCACAAGAGCAAAACAAAAAATAGAAGAATCTATGGTGAAAGTCGGTTTTTCCATTTGAGGCTTTGTGTTTTAGACCATTCCTTTTGGTCAGTTCCTGGGCCCGGAAAACTCTGGTACCCAGTTTTGAGGAACCAGCCCCATGTGTGATTATAACATGGCCCAGTTGGACCAAGGAGGCTAAGGAAAACAGACGTGTTTTGACTTAGACTGATGACCGAGACCAGACGAATGATAAATAATGCAGATTATTCTGATAGCTATGGGTCAGTGGACACAACCAATCTTTAAACAATATCTCCAGGAAGCAGACATCCAGTGTGATTAATATAAGCATAAAGCTAGTTTCACAATCGATGTAAAATAAATAAGATAAAACTTATATCTTCCAAAAACCCTGGCCCCCCATTAAATGAAAATCACTCAAACGTTTCTCAGATTACCATCTACCATTAATGCCTTCAAGCTAAGCTGCTCGGCTGCTTATAAGAGATAAAAAAATAAAAATCTTAAATAACATCTCCTACTAAACGGCTGGCCCATTTTCATAACAATTTCTCACTTAAATGTTCCTAATGCGGCACTTTATCAAAATTGGTGAAACTGTTCCACTCAGCTAAAAAAAAAGATGTTTTAATTGAGTGATTTATTGAATGGGGTATAACGCTGTTTTCAACATTTTTCAGTCGCCTATTCCATTGTTTCCTGGCTATCATACACCAGTACTCCACACAACAGTCTTTTCAAGCAACTTGCTGCTTTTCCACCTAGTCTATTAGCCCATTGGTAGAAGACGAATGACGCTTAATAATTTTACAGTGACAACTTGTCAAACGCCAGAAATAATGTTGGCCAAGCTGGTCGGTTCTCACTTACGCTTTAGCGCTACCGACTGAGCTATTGGGGCTTGGCCAAAAATAAATAGAGTTTAATTAACATTGTTTTCATGATACGGGATTTAAATCCCAAGTGGAAGAAATTCTTGCGATATAAAAACGAGTTGGCGCACAAGTTTTTATATGCAAGAATCTCTTTCACAAGGGATTTAATTCCTAAATCATGAAAACAATGTTTATTAAACTATAATTATATTATATACTCGGCGATATAGATGTTCGTTTTTAAACGACAATACCCCTGTGCAGCTCATTTATTTTGAGCTCAGAAGTGGAGAGATCTGAATGACGTAATCTGCCAGTTTTGCAGTGACGTCGCTATATATATATACGTGACGTCATCGACAATGTGTACATTGATTGAAATAAACTTGTGTCATGTCGATTCAAGCTCTTATTTGCGGATTTGAAAGTGCAATTGTGGATTATTTAACGGTTCATCTTGGAAATAAAGTGTTATGTAGTGAAAACGGAGCTTAACAGTGTTTAAAAGAGATTTAAAAAAAGTAGTTCCGAAAATCCGGCTAGTGAGCTATATCTATCGCACACTAGGCGATATTGCTCAGTAGACAAAAAGCATGTTATAGGTTTTCTCAAGTTGGGAAATCTCTATATTTTATCATTCAGTATATAATATATAAAAATTAAACAACATCGTTTGTAACTCAGGCAAATATCAAAGAAGATCTCTGAAGCAGACAACTCTAAAAACTTACCTGCAACCTTATTTAACATTTCTTTGAACATAGTTTGTCAAAAAATGGAAAATCTCTATAAATGAATGGGGTGTCGAAAAGCATCTATATGAGGGAAAGGGTTAAAGTATGACTATTGAATAGATTTGAAAACATTGTGACAAATGGAGAAATTGCCAAGCAATTTCTCCATTTGTCACAATGTTTTCAATAGAAGTCTGCTGCAAATGCATCAGAAAGCATCTGTATGTGGAAAAGTGTTAATTTGCAGTGTTTTAAACTCTCTACTAGAGTGTTGCAAGTGATTACTTTCAAAATTTGAATATTGAATATGAAGAATAGTGGTAAGGGAGATAACATATGAATGGCAGTTAATACATTCTTACTAGTGTTATGTCCCCTGATTAAAGTATAACCCAAAATAAAATAATGTAAGCAGTACCTTCATAGGAAATGTTTTATGTCCTGTGGGATTTACACTTAGATATTGACCCTTTCCCACATATAGCAAATCTGCAGCAGATAACTTTGAATACATAATGACGGAACTATGGACAATACCTATAATATGTTTCTTTAATTATTGAATAGAGTTGAAAACATTGTGGGAACATTATGAAATTGCTCATAATGAGTTATTTCTCCTGTTGTCACAATGTTTTCAAAAGCTGTCTGCTGCTGATGAGTCGAAATGCGTCACAAGTGAGAAAGGGTTAATTAAGCAAATTAGTATAAGTGATTATCTCATGTGATTTTGAAAAATATAAGTTTATGTTTTGTCATAATGAGCAATTTCCCCTTTTGTCATAGTGTTTTTAAAAGTTGTTTGCAGCAGAGGTGTCAGAAAGCGCCTATAATTTGGAAAGGGTTAACTTTTTCTATATTGAAAAATATGAAAAAAGGAGACATTTCATCTTTGTCTAACCTAGTCTATTGCTTGCAAGATCATCCTTACATTTGATAAAACATTCATTTCTTCTCTTTTTCTTGCAAGTAAATGTATTTTGTAAAGAAAAAAGAGAGAAATTAACTATATTAACCCTTTCCCACATACAGCAAATCTGCAGCAGACATCTTTGAAAATGTCTACTTAAAAATATGGAAAATCTCTATAATAATTATCGTAGGTTTAATTAATGAAAAAAGTTGAAAACATTGTGGCAAATAGAGAAATTGCTTGTTTTGAGCAAATTTTCCTTTTGTCACAATGTTTTAAAAGGTCATCTGCTGCAGATGTGTCGAAATGTGTCTACAAACGGAAAAGGGTTAGAAACATTCAGTCTTGCAGGCAATTAGTGAATGCATCATTGACAGTGCATGATATTTACTTCTTCATGAAATGAGTTTACATGGAAAATGCAATATCTCCATTTATCACCATTCATCTGAGTGAAAACATTCTAGAGAAAATGTGGTCATATAATTTCTCCTTTTCTGAGGCTGTTTTCCTGTCGCAGTCTTCCGCAAATGTGATGAAAGTTACAGGAGTGTTAGTAATGTTAACCCTTTCCCACATATAGATGCTTTCTGATGCCTTTGCAGTAGATGACTTTTGAAAACTTTGTGACAAAGAAGAATTTGCTCAAGTTCAGCAATTTTCCTTTTGACTCAATGTTTTCATCTCTATTCAATACGTATGTCTTCATTTTGGGAGATTTTCCATATTATTGTTGAGATGTTTTCAAAGTCGTCTGCTGCAGATGTGTTGATGTGGTAAAAGGGTTAAACATGTATAAGCTGTGTAAATTGTACAATTATTTTAGGACTAAATATTACCTGTGTAGCTTTGCCACAATGTTTTTAAAAGTCCTCTGCTGCAGATGCCTTAACCCTTTCCCACATTCTACAAACCTGCAGCAGACGACTTTGAAAACCTCTACTCTAGATATGAAGGTTTAATCATTGAAATAGAGTTGAAAACATTGTGGCAAAAGGAGAAATTGCTTGTTTTGAGCTATTTCTCCTTTTGTCACTATGTTTTCATCTCTATTCAATAAGTATGTCTTCATTTTGGGAGATTTTCCATATTATTGTTGAGATGTTTTCAAAGTCGTCTGCTGCAGATGTGTTGATGTGGGTAAGGGTTAACCCTTTCCCTCATATAGACGCTTTCTGATGCCTCTGCAGCAGACGGCTTTTTGAAAACATAGTGACAAAAGAAGAAATTGCACAAAACGTGCAATTTCTCCTTTTGCCACAATGTTTTTCCACCTTTTGTCATAGGTTATCCATTCAATTATGGAGATTTTCTATGTTTTGACAAAATACGTTCAAAGTCGTCTGCTGCAGAATTGGCGTATGAGGGAAAGGGTTAAGCTGTGTAAATTGTACAATTATAGGACTGAATATTACCTGTGTATAATGTAGCTTTGCCACAATGTTTTTAAAAGTCCTCTCTGCTGCAGATGCCTTAACCCTTTCCCGCATTCTACAAACCTGCAGCAGACGACTTTGAAAACCTCTACTACAAGAAGGTATAATTATTGAAATAAAGTTGAAAACATTTTGGCAAAAGGAGAAATTGCTTGTTTTGAGTAATTTCTCCTTTTGTCGCTATGTTTTGAAAAATCGTATGCTGCAGAGGCATCTGAAAGTGTGCATATGAAGGAAAGGGATAACTACGTCTGCAAGTGAAAAAGAGATAACAAGAATCTACAGAATGATGGGTGAACCCTTTTCCTACTTATAACAAATATGCAGGAGACGGCTATGAGTTTCATAACAATTCTCGGCAAAAATGTGTAAAAATTCAAATTAACCCTTTCCCACAAACAACAAATGTGCAGCAGACGACTAAAAAAATAAAAGTGTATTTGCTGAAAAGAGTTGAAAACATAGTGGTAAAAGGAGAAAATTGCTCGTTTTGAGCAATTTCTTCTTTTATCATGATGTTTTCAAAAGTCGTCTGCTGCAGATGCCTCAAATTGCGTCTACAAGTGGGAACGGGTTAAAGGAAAGTATGATTACTGAATACAGTTGAAAACATGGTGGCAATAGAAGAAATTGCTCAATTATGATTAATTTCCTCCTTCGACACACCCGAGCCGCAGTAGCTCATTCGGTAGCGACGTGGGCGGTCAATCCAGGGCTTGTGAGTTCGAATCCCGGCTCGGCCAACTTTCTTTCTGACGATTGACAAAAGTCAATGCGACATTCGTCTTCCACCAATGGGCTAAGTCTATGTGGAAAAGCAGCCAGTTGCTTGGGAAGATTGTTGTGTGGATTTTTGGTGTGAGAAAACCAGGAAATGCATGAGTAGGTGAACTGGCCGTTGTGATATAACTGAGAAATTGTTAAAAACGGCGTTAAACCACAATCAATCAATCAATAATTTTTAGTCATAGGTTATCCATTCAATTAAAGAGATTTTTTAAAGAGATATCTTTGACAAATATGTTCAAAGTCGTCTGCTGCAGCATTGTCGTATGAGGGTAAGGGTTAAAGGACAGACAGGCTATTGTTTGAATGAACAAAAGAATTATGTAACCGGTACTTCCCAAATTACAGGAGGAGTGTTAAGTTCTAATAGTCAATTTATGACTTTAACTGATAATGAATGATTGTTTTAATGTTTTACGCCGTTTCAAAAAAATTCAGTTATATCACAGCGTTTCCAGTAAGTTACCAGTACTACTGGTCCGTTTATCCTGACACCAGCCAGTCTGAGTCGTAATGCTATCCCTGCTACCAAGGCGTGCAGCTTTACTATAAATTTTTAAGTCTTTGGCATATGACCTGGCTGGGGATCGAAACAGCAACATCCTGCACCTAAGGCGGATGCTCTACCGCTACATCACTGAAGCGGTTCTTAATCTTATATAGTACACAAATGTATAATATGCATCGATTTAATTGTTTGGATAAAAATTCATGTAAAAGTATGACACAAAAAAAAGAGATTAAAAACCTTTTCCTACATAAAAAGTATCAACTGACTGATTAACCCTTTCCCTCATACGACAATTCCGCAGCAGACAACTTTGAACATATTTTGTCAAATAATGGAAAATCTCTATAATTGAATGGATAACCTATGACTAAAAGTGGAAAACATTGTGACAAAAGGAGAAATTGCACGTTTTGTGCAATTTCTTCTTTTGTCACTATGTTTTCAAAAAGCCGTCTGCTGCAGAGGCGTCAGAAAGTGTTTATATGAGGGAAAGGGTTAACACATGTAGACAACAATTTGAAATTTTGACTCATTCCCATGATGATTATGACAAATCCGAAAGCAGACGACTTTGAAAATATCGAAGCAAAGATATAGAAAATATCTTTTAATGAAAGTGTAACTATTGAATAGACTTGAAAACATTGTGGCAAAAGGAGAAATTGCTTGTTTTTAGCAATTTCTACTTTTTCTCACAATGTTTTCAAAAGTTGTGTGCTGCAGTCGATCAGGCATCAGAAATCTTCGATATGTGGGAAAGGGTTAAAAAGGGGCTCGAAAACCTTGTGGCTCTTTCGTTATGGGCAATTTTTCCTTTTACCACAACTGTTTACTCAATTCATCTGCTGCAAGATGTTTCTGAATGTGGGAGAGGTTTAACTCTTGCCCTCATACAACAATTCTGCAGCAGACGTCTTTGAACATATTTTGTCAAAAAAAGGAAAATGTCTATAATTAAATGGATAACCTATGACTTAAAGTGGGAAACATTGTGGCAAAAGGAGAAATTGCTCGTTTTGAGCAATTTCTTTATTTGTCACTATGTTTTCAAAAAGCCATCTGCTGCAGAGGCGTCAGAAAGCGTCTATATGAGGGAAGGGGTTAAGTGAATCACTTGAGAAAGCAAAATTAATGTAAAACAACCAAAATAATTATTAACATACATATGACCATTGAAGTAAAATGAAATTTTAGCTTGCTTAATATAATGCAGATTATCATGTTAACCAACAACGAACAAATTTACATAGTCAGTTTTGTACAGTCCGTTGACTTTTTAGCTCGACTTTTGAAAAAATGAGAGCTATTGTCATGACCCTGGCGTCGTAAGGTTTTTTGTTGGCGGCGGCGTGGTCGTCCGGTTAAGGTTTTTTGTTCAGCTCAGCTTTTTTTTTCTTTCTGTTTTCTCCCTATCAGTCGAGCGTCTGTGCCGTACGCGGTGCTTTTGTTATTCCTTAATGCAAACCAATTAACCTACATCCGTTCAACCGCCAAATATATAGTTCCATCAGTGATGCAGAGACACGATTAATAATAATCATGTCAGTGCTACTTTGGTACCGGATTGATACTAAGATTTGAGATAATATCTACATAGAGTTAAATTATGCAAATATTATCTTTCTTCATGTTTAGGCAGATAATAAATATCAGTGTGCGTTCTATAACTCGCATAATAAATTAAATTCCAGGGTTTTCAATAAGGACCGGCACCCGGCGAATCATTCGAAAGTCGACGAATAACGATGACTTATGCTTTGTTTAGGTGTCTCCGACAAGGTCCGCGTCTAAATTCCCGACTTTCATCAAATCATTTGAGCTCTTTAAATTACGACAACTGGCAAACGCTTGCGAGTCAATGTACTAAACGCTTGTTTATAAAGTGTTTAGAATACTTTGATTATAGCAGAACGAATACGGAACGAATAAATCTTGCAATAATGAAGAAGAGAAAATCGATCATTTCTTTCGTCCGAAATCAGGCAAACGCCCCCCGTTTGATGCGTTTTGTTTCGTTCATAGAGAGAATCCGCTGTGGTTAGCGTCGGGGATTTCGAAACCGGGTGTCCCGGGTTCGATCCCCAGTCGCGGCACTACGGTCATGGTGGAGTGCCCTTGGGCAAGGCACATTTTCTAGCCTAGTACTGGTTTGTTTACCCAGGGATCATGAATAATTAAATTTAATTGCGCGCTAAATGACCTTAGCTGTCGATGCGCCGTAAAACAATATACATTCATTCATTCATTCGTTCATAGAGTTGATTACTTACAGATGACCGAGATGGTGACGGAAAGAACATGAAAAAACTAACATTATTCTATTGTCAAAAGATGCAGCTTTTCTCAAATCTACCCGCACCAGAGTGCACTATTATTGAAAATCGCAAGGCCTACACCGAGATACTGCTTGTTACTTTGCAGGACTTTCTATACGATCGCCACTACAGTGCCATCGGCGCTTTGATTTATATATCTAATGAAAATTCAACTATTGAAAAGAGCCGACAACATTCCGGTAAAAAGAAAAATTACTCATCATAAACGATTTCTCCATTTGCCACAATGTTTTTTCAAAAGGCGTCTGCTGCAGATGCATCAAAACTTTGTGTCAGCAAGTTGGAAAGGGTTAAAGTTGCTCGCACCCCTGATAATGTTGAAATACTATCTTGCTGTCAATATACATACAAATATACATGTTTTTAAGTTATAAATAGAGTATATGGTTTAAGTACTTTTTACTCTTATCCCTTTTTAGAAATATCATGTTTTTAAGTTAAAATTACCACTTTTATTTTTGTACGACTTAATACAATGAGAATATTAATTAAATTTCTCTTTCTTGAAAAGGTTTAAAAGAGACTAAACAGACCATGTTAGTTTCCTGGGACAAGCAATAGCTTGTTTATAAATAATGTTGGTCACACTGTGTTTACAAAAGATATTAACTATTGTAAATTTAACAAATATTTCTTAAATACATGAAGGGTTTATTTTTTTACTATGAATGCATAATTTTAAGATTAAGGTGGATGGGGTGTAACCTCACAAACTATTATTGAATGCTATAAACTGCATATAACTTGGTTAATATGCACTTAAACGTTTGTTTGGATTACTATAGACGGGATATATTTGACTTTTATTAACGTCATATAAATTTCGTATAACACTGTAAACATTGTCAATAACACTGGGGTGGAGATTTCAAGAAAGGGGGTGGCAAATGTTGATCAAATTTCTCCAGGATATGTATAGTTGATTGTTGAGAAACAAATAGAGTGGTGGTTTTGTTAGTGATTTGTGAACAAAAATACAGATAGGATTTACATTGGAATTATTGCAAAGATTAACCTTGTTTCGAAGACTGGCTGTAAGTTAGATTTCTAAGCCATTCAGCTTTTTAATTTGTTAACCCTTCCCCACATACAATAAATCGGTAGCAGCTAGACGATGTTGAAAACATATTGGCAATATTATTGGAAACCTCTCTAAATGAAGGTACAATTACAGAAAAAAGTTGATAAAATTGTGGCAAAAAGAGAAATTGCTTGTTTTGAGCAATTTCTTGTTTTGTCGCAATGTTATCAAAAGTGGTCTGCTGCAGTGCTGTCAAAAAGCGACTATATGTGGGAAAGGGTTAACAGTTTACCTGAAAGGATATTTCACACATCTTCAGTTTTGAAAATGTCTGAAAATTAAACAACTGTAATATCTGGAATAACAAAAGGTTATTTCTAACTTTTTATTCCAGTTGAACGCATTATAATGCCAAAAAAGGATAAATTGGATCATCTTGACCAATTTATCTTTTACTCTTTTGTTGCCAAAATGTTTCCTAAGTCATCTGATGCCGATTTGTTGTATTTTGGAAAGTTTTCATTATACAGCTAGGTTTGAAGAAAACAGAATTAGAACAGTCTGGACATTATTGTGAGGCAGACTTATAACCTTTGCCTTAATTCATATAGATGCTTTCTGACGCCTCTTTTTGAAAAGATAGTGACAAAACAAGAATTTCTCCTTTTGCCATAATGTTTTCCACTTTTAGTCACAGGTTATCCATTCAATTATAGAGATTTTCTTTTTTTTGACAAAAATTTGTTCAAAGTCCTCTGCTGCAGAATTGTCGTATGGGGGGAAGGGTTATATTATGAGGCGGAAGAGAAATCTGGGGTAGGAAGAGATCGAATGGCAAGCTATTGAGTATAATAATCAAAAGTAACTGTAATGGGTATTTAATAGGAGACTACTGATTTAATTAACCCTTTCCTAAATACAAAGAACCTGTGGAAAACTGCTTTTGAAAACAATGTTTTTAACCCTTTCCCTCATATAGACGCTTTCTGACGCCTCTGCAGCAGACAGCTTTTTGAAAACATAGTGACAAAAGAAGAAATTACTCAAAACGAGCAATTTCTCCTTTTGACACAATGTTTTCCACTTTTAGTCATAGGTTATCCATCTAATTACAGAGATTTTCCATTTTTTCACAAAATATGTTCAAAGTCGTCTGCTGCAGAATTGTCGTATGAGGGAAAGGGTTAAATGTTCTGTAGAAATTACTCACTTGCTGATTGATTCAACTTGAAAAACGTTGTGGCGACATTTTTTACCCTTTCCCACATATCGACACATTTTGACACATCTGCAGCAGACGGCTTTTTTGAAAACATGTCAACAAAAGAAGAAATTGCTGAAAACAAGCAATTTCTCCTTTTGTCACCATGTTTTCAACTCTATTCAATTAATGTACTTTCATTTTAGGGGAGTTTCCAAAAATGTTCGCGTATGTTTTCAAAGACGTCTGCTGCAGAGTTGTTGTATGTGGAAAAGAGTAAACCCTTACCCACCTGCAGACCCATTTTGAAGCAATAGCAGCAGACGACTTTTGACAACATTGTGGCCAAAAGGTGAAATCACTCATGATGAGCAATTTCCCCTTTGGCCACAATGTTCTCAGATCTTTATTTAACAATTAAGCTATCTTTTATGAAGATTTTTCAGGTTTTTGTCACTATGTTTATATCAAAGTCGTCTGCTGCAGACTTGTTGTAGGTGGGAAAGGGTAAATTAAGGAGCAATTATTGCCCATTATGGGTAATTTCTCCTTTTACCAAAAGGTTTTCAAACATTTGTCTCTTATAGTTCTGTCAAGAATGCTGCTTCATGTTCGAAATGTACCACATATCTAGACGCTTTCCAACGCATCTGCAGCAGATGGCTTCTTGAAAACATTGTTGCAAATGGAGAAATTGCTCATTATGAGCAATTTCTCCGGTTGCAACAATGTTTTCAACTCTATCCAATAATGATTCTTTCATTTCCAAAGATTTTCTGAATTTTTGTTAACCTGGTTTCGAAGTCGTCTGCTGCAAATTTGCTGTATGTAGGAAAGGGTTAGAGCAGTATGATCCTGGTTCATGTTTCACTAATGTAAGGATATATCTATGAATTGTTTTATTTGACAAAATTATTGTTTTCCTTCTGTAATCTCAGCATTTACCATTTACCCTATAAGAAAATTGAAAGAAAATATATTGACTTGGTATAATTAAAGTGTTGAAAACATTGTGGACAAAATAGAAATTGCTTTTTTAAGTATTTTCTATTTTTTTCCTCTATATTTGATTTTCTGTACTTGGGTTGCTGCAAAAGTGTTTTTTACACCTTCCCAGATACTAATGCTTTCTGTCACCTGACTGCAGCAGACGTCTTAATTATGAAAACTTTGTGACAAAAGAAGGAATTGCTCATAGTTAACAATGTCTTCACATATTTCTATAATTAAAAGATATATAAGTGATCAGAAGCATGTATCCCATTCCCTATTTTCACAATCGTCTGCTGCTGATTTGTTGTATGTGAAAAAGGGTTAACCCTTTCCCTCATATAGACGCTTTCTGATGCCTCTGCAGCAGACAGCTCTTTGAAAAACATAGTGACAAAAGAAGAAATTGCACAAAACGAGCAATTTCTCCTTTTGCCTCAATGTTTTCCAGTTTTAGTCAAAGCTTATCCGTTCAATTATAGAGATTTTCTATTTTTGACAAAATATGTTCAAAGTCGTCTGCTGCAGAATTGTGGTATGACTGGTATAGGGCTAATGTTGTCTGTATCAGACTAAGGGTTCATAATGCATGAAACTAAATGACCTTGCTGGGTAAGATATTATTGTTGTGTTTTTCAGGTAACAAAATTCTTTCTTTTACAAAAATAATTGTTTACCTGATTTAATTGCTTTATATTTAGATTTATCTGCTTTGAAAATAGTATGTGATGTCTTCATGGTTAGAATTTGACATATAATATATAAAGATGCAGCCTTGGGATAGAGTTAAAAATATATCCCCTTTCTCTACAATGTTTTCAAATGTCATTTGCTACAAAACTTAAGGTCAAGAACAGGTTGGTTTTGTTGAACAATACTTTTAACCAGCAGACGACTTTGAAATCACATACCCAAATATCGCTTTAAATGAAAGTACAATAATTGAATAGAGTTGAAAACATGGTGACAAAAGGAGAAATTGCTTGTTTTGAGCAATTTCTTCTTTGGTCGCCATGTTTTTCAAAAAGCCTGGCCTCCTGCAGAGGCGCGAGAAAGCGTCTTCATGAGGAAAAGGGTTAAGGCAAATATATTAAGGAAAATCTTTATAAATCATAGTATAATTATTGAATATTGTTGAAGACATTTTTGTCAAAAGAATAAATTGCTCGATCATTATTTAAGCTAAGCAATTTCTCCTCTTGCCACGTACGCGTGCTACATTGTGATCAAAGTTGACGTCTGCTGTAGATGCACCAAAACGCATCTATAAGTGGAAAAGTGTTTATTAACCCTTTCCCTCATACAGCTAATTTGCAGCAGACGACTTTCAACATATTTTGTCAAAACATGGAAAATCTCTATAATTGAATGGATAACCAATGACTATAAGTGGAAAACATTGTGGCCAAAGGTGAAATTGCTCATGTTTTCAAAATGCCATCTGCTGCAGAGGCGTCATAAAGCGTCTATATGAGGGAAAGGGTTAATGTCTATTGAAAACTGTAAGGGGCCGCCAAAATTGTTGTGCCGCCTACAACTATTAAATGGACTTCAATCATAGATCAGTCTTATGTGGGAAGGAAATCCAGTTGCTTGGGAAAATATTTTGATAGGATACAGGACTCAGCTAGGACTATAATCCTAGAAAGCTAGAAAAAAGAGCAAATTAAGTGAACTCAGGCCACTGAAATAATACATGTTTGAAAACAGCAATAAATTCCAATCACTCAATTTTAACCCTTTACCACATACAACAAATCTGCAGCAGATGACTCCGAAATAATCAAATAAAAATATATAGAAAATCTCTATAAATAATTGTATGATTATTAAATAGAGTTGAAATCATTGTGGCAAATGGAGAAATTGCTCTATATGTGGGAAAGGGTCAAGGGCCGCCAATGGACTAATTAGTCTATGAGGGGAGGTAGGACAGTTGCTTAGGAAAACATTGTGACAAAAGGAGAAATTGCACGTTCTGTGCAATTTCTTCTTTTGTCACTGTTTTCAAAACGCCGTCTGCTTTATCCCTTTCCCTCATACGACAATTCTGCAGCAGACGACTTTGAACGTATTTTGACAGATGGATAACCTATATGACTAAAAGTGGAAAACATTGTGACAAAAGGAGAAATTTCACGTTTTGTGCAATTTCTTCTTTTGTCACTATGTTTTCAAATAGTCGTCTGCTTTAACCCTTTCCCTCATACGACAATTCTGCAGCAGACGACTTTGAACGTATTTTGTCAGATGGATAACCTATGACTAAAAGTGGAAAACATTGTGACAAAAGGAGAAATTGCACGTTTTGTGCAATTTCTTCTTTTGTCACTATGTTTTCAAATAGCCGTCTGCTTTAACCCTTTCCCACATACAACAAATCCGCAGCAGACGACTTTGAAAACATGATAATTCTTTTTTAAAAACTCCCTTTATATGAAAATACAATAATTGAATAGAGTTGAAAATATGGTGACAAAACGAGAAATTGCCATGTTTTCAAAAATCTGTCTGCTGCAGAGGCGTCAGAAAGTATCTATATGAGGGAAAGTGTTAATAGCTAGAAAAGCAAATAAAGTGAACTGGCCATGTTGAAAACGGGGTTAAATTCCAATCAATCAATTTTAAGGACCATCTGAAGTTTTTATGACCCAGTAAAGACTATTTTCGGTACTATATATATTGCTTCTCATGAAATTGTTTATTGATCATTTACGGATAATGTTTACCTATATTTCAATAGTAGGAGGTTTTTGTAGCTTTAATAGGGTTTATAAATATATACCTTTACTTTGAATGGATGGATAGGCAGAAAAAGTTGAAGAGCTACATGGTACATTATGATGTGTTCTACTTTCTCTATCATGGAATCCGCTGTGGTCGAGTGGTTAGCGTCGGGGATTTTGAAACCGGGTGTCCCGGGTTCGATCCCCAGTCGCGGCACTACGGTCATGGTGGAGTGCCCTTGGGCAAGGGGCATTTTCTAGCCTAGTACTGGTTTGTTTACCCAGGGATTATGAATAAGTGAACTGTCGCCGTGATATAACTGAAATAATGTTGAAAGTGGCGTAAAACCCCAATAAATAAATAAATAAATAAATACTTTCTCTATCACTGATTTTCTATCACTGAGGTGACCATCAAAGATGAAAGGAACCATTATAAATGCAAAGTCTCATTCTATATCCCGCCAAATAGAGATTTCTACCTGAATACAAAATAATATATTAAAGAATCTGGAAAAAATTGTCCTGAATTGTCAATAAATACTTGTGCTAGGGCTTTCATATTTGGAATATAATTACATCTAATATCCTTCTTCACATTGTATGCTGAAGATGCGGAGTTGGACCATCTTTTTGGGGTTAAAAACATGATTTTCTAATTGTGATCACTCATTTATCAAATATAGTTCTTTAACATATCAAACGGGTTTTGGGTCAAACATTTGGAAAACCTTTTTTGTTTGCTATTTAGCTCAACTTTAAAGTTTTGTTTTTTAAGCTCAATAACTACTCGCCCTGGCGTCTGATTATCAGGTTAAAGTTTAAGGGCAAGTTGGCAATTTCATTTATAACTCCATGGATACCCTTCATACTCCACACATTTTTTCAGGACCATCACACAATTAGGTTAGATAACTCCATATTATCCTAAATATGGAGTTATGGCCCTTGATTGACTTAGGAAATTTGTTGTGATGTACTTACATCTATCTGATTAATGTTTGTTATTTTCACTTGATGTTTTGCACAGTTATCTAAAATGTGTGTGCATTTGGATCTTTTGACCATGATTTGATAGTATACCTTAAGTGCAAAATAATGAAATAGTGCTTAATTAAGTGAATCAGCGGCGTATAGTCGACAGCTCTTGTTGTAATACAGTAAAATAAATAAGTTTTAGGTTAACCCTTTCCCTCATATAGACGCTTTCTGATGCTTCTGCAGCAGATGGCTTTTTGAAAACATAGTGACAAGAGAAGAAATTGCTCAAAACAAGCAATTTCTTCTTTTGACACAATGCTTTCCACTTTTAGTCATAGGTTATCCATTCAATTATAAAGATTTTTTATTTTTGACAAAATATGTTCAAAGTCGTCTGCTGCAGAATTGTTGTATGAGGGAAGGGGTTAATGTAATGGATGTTTATCCTGGACAGCTCAAATTGCTGTAAGACACAGGATTAGATTTAGGTGCCCTCGATCCTTTATGTTCTTCACAGGAATTTATTATTATCCTTTCCAACATAAAACAAATTTGCAGCAGACGACTTTGAAAACATAGTGACAAAAACCTGAAAAATCTCCATACAAGGTAGCTTAATTGTTAAATAGAGTTGGAAACATTGTGGCCAAAGAAGAAATTGCTCATCACAAGTAATCTCACCTTTGGCCACAATGTTTTCAAAAGTCTTCTGCTGCAGATGCTTCAGAATGCGTCTACAAGCAGGAAAGGGCTAAAACTCAATTTAAGTCCCTATGATGTGGATACTTAATGTTTTGAAAAAGTGGTCTGCAGCTATTGTGACAATGCATATACAGGTGGGAAGGGTTAAGGAAGCTTTGCAGATTGTAAATGCCATATTCAACAGCACAGTATTCAGCGACTGATTTATGGTCACGGAATTCAGCGACTGATCCCCGGTCACGGAATTCAGCGACCGATCCCCGGTCAAGGAACAGGCAGCTGAATAACCTAATTTTGGACTAGAGGTTCTTTCCTCAACATTGAAACTGAAATTACAACATAAAGTTATCATATTCGCATGGACATTTTCTTTTTATTATGAGGAAACACTGTAACCGTCATATTGTTTTTCAGACATATTTGATACAGATACATTATTTCATTAATCAACTATCACATTTGGAAGGATATCTCTTGGAAAAAAAGAATAATACTTAAAATACTGATAAAGGCCTTTGAGATTTCAATATGTTTGTTGAAGGAAGCCTCAAACTTTTCATCCTTGAAAATTACAGGCATCATTTGTTAACCCTTACCCTCATATAAACGCTTTCGGACGCCTCTGCAGCAGATGGCTTTTTGAAAACATAGTGACAAAAGAAGAAATTGCACAAAACGTGCAATTTCTCCTTTTGCCACTATGTTTTACACTTTTAGTCATAGGTTAAATTATCCATTCAATTATGGAGATTTTCTATGTTTTGACAAAATACTTTCAAAGTCGTTAATGCTGCAGAATTGTCGTATGAGGGAAAGGGTTAATAGTTAATTAACTGTACTAATTTTTTGAAATTGAACATGTGAGAAAAAAGTGAATAGTGCTTAACCCTTTCCCTCATATAGACGCTTTCTGACACCTCTGCAGCAGACGGCTTTTTGAAAACATAGTGACAAAAGGAGAAATTGCACAAAACGTGCAATTTCTCCTTTTGCCACAATGTTTTCCACTTTTTGTCATAGGTTATCCATTCAATTATGGAGATTTTCCATTATTTGACAAAATATGTTCAAAGTCGTCTGCTGCAGAATTGTTGTATGAGGGAAAGGGTTAACTTAACTTTTGCCCTATAGTGTTTATAATATAAAGTAAACATGCAGTTAAGTATTTATACAATTGTTGATCTAATTTTTTTTGAGTGATTAAACAGTTAACCCTTTCCCTCATATAGACGCTTTCTGACGCCTCTGCAGCAGTCGGCTTTTTGAAAACATAGTGACAAAAGAAGAAATTGCACAAAACGTGCAATTTCTCCTTTTGCCACAATGTTTTCCACTTTTTGTCATAGGTTATCCATTCAATTAGTTTTGACAAAATATGTTCAAAGTCGTCTGCTGCAGAATTGTCATATGAGGGAAAGGGTTAAAGGGATTAACACTACCTGAAGTGTTATGTTAAAGTCAATTGACCCTGTGACTGTTGATGCCTCTGCCTTTGCTCAAATCTGTGAAAGTCACACTTTAAATTTTCTAGACGTAATCCAAAACATTTTCCTTGGTTAACCCTTTCCCACATATAGATGCTTTCTGATGCCTCTTCTGCAGACGACTTTTGAAAACATTGAGACAAAAGTAGAAATTGCCTTAACCCATTACTTCACACAGACGACATTTGATGTTGCAGACGACTTTTGAAAACATTGCAATAAAAGGTGAAATTGCTCAAAACGAGCAATTTCACCTTTTATTTCAATATTTTCAACTCTTTATCATATAGTTCTTTCAGTTTTCCAGATTATTGAAATTGTTCGTCTGATGATCGTAAAGCAGACGACCTCTGAAAAGCCACGTGAAGTAATGGGTTAAGAAAACTGACATTTTGAGACAAAAGTTTCATTCCTCGATGGTGTAGTGGAAATAGCGTCTGACTTGAGAGAGGGGTACACAGTCCTATACCCTGCAGTTGGTTCACACTACAAAAGTGGTAGTAGTGGCTACCCACCTAGGCACTCGGGCTTGAGGGAATAGTATTGCACCAGGGTCAGGACTTGCTCACCAACAGTGTGTCGAGCCGTGCTATCTGCCAATCCAGGGGTTGTGAGTTTGAATCCCAGCTTGGCCAACTTCTTTCCGATGGTTGACAAAAGTCACTGTGACACGCGTCATTCCTCTCTCACCAAAGGGTTAACAGTCTATGTGGAAAAGCAGCCAGTTGCTTGGAAAGTATGTTGTGTGGAGTACTGGTGTGAGAAAGCCAGGAAATATATGAGTAGGTGGACTGGCCGCTGTTAAAATTTAAAAAAAAGGCAAACAATACCAACAGTTCATGGATAAATTACCCATGCAACACTTTTAAAAGGCACAAAACTTCATACAAACAACCATAATGCATTTTAACCCCTTTCCCATATACAGCAAATCTGCTAAAAGATAGCTTAATTATTAAATAAAGTTGAAAACATTGTGAGCAGTTTCACCTTTGGCCTCACTGTTTTCAAAAGTCGTCTCACGGTCTGCTGCTATTGTGTCAAAATGCATCTGCAGGAGGGAAAGGGTTAAATTTACACAATGGTCAGGGTCTGGTCAATATTGAAAGAGTAAGACAGAATTGCATCTTGACTATAAAATGGTCAACAACAATAGGGAAGAGACTTAAGTAAAGGGTGTTCACTATTTACTAATTGTTAAGTATTTCCTGATATAATAATTTACAAATTATGACATCAACTTCGACCTTGAACTTGCACATATATCCTGTATAGATCTACGTATGAAAGGAGATTGAAATGTGTTGATTTGAAATTGTGTTTTAAAACCCTTTATCTCACTTTATGTTACTTTACATAAAATTTGAAAATTGTTTTATGCTTCATGATACAAGTGTTCTAGCTGGCTCCGTGATGTAACTGAAAAACTGTTAAAAACGACATAATTATATTATAATTAAGACATAAATATAAAGAGGACCCAGCCTTGGGGGATCAAATCTGAGGGTCTCTTACTTGTGAGGCAGGCATTCAAATTGCTATGTAGTTGTGTTGGTGCAATGACTTTTGATTATATATGTATATTTTGATTGTTAATTAAATGTCAAAGTTTTTCAAACCTTAATTTCAATTAATTAAGGAAACAAAATTAATTAAATACTTGTCTCATGTGATATTGAAAAAGATAAGTATATATGTTATACCAAAGTACTTAGTTCTATTAGGAATCCTTAGTCATCTTTAACCCTTTCCCTCATACGACAATTCTGCAGCAGACGACTTTGAACATAATTTGTCAAAAAAAAAGAAAATATCTATAATTGAATGGATAAACTATATATATGACCAAAAGTGGAAAACATTTATAATGGCAAAAGGAGAAATTGCTTGTTTTGAGCAATTTCTTCTTTTGTCAGTATGTTTTCAAAAAGCCGTCTGCTGCAGAGGTGTCAGAAAGCGCCTATATGACGGAAAGGGTTAACCTTTTTCCACATACAAACGCTTTCTGAAAAGATTATGGTAAATGGGAAAATTTCTCATAATGAGCTAATTTTCTCCTATTG
The DNA here is from genome assembly GCA_031761405.1 of Serripes groenlandicus. Taxonomy (NCBI): domain Eukaryota; kingdom Metazoa; phylum Mollusca; class Bivalvia; order Cardiida; family Cardiidae; genus Serripes; species Serripes groenlandicus. Next base: position 23,970,206 of record JASEVX010000005.1, read on the forward strand.
CCACAAAAGACAATAATTTCACCTCTATTCAATAGTTATGTAACTTTCAAAGATAGAGATTTTTAGCTCGATTTTTCAGAGAAAATATGAGAACTATTCTACTCACTCTGGCGTCAGTGTCTCTTTAGGCTTTACAACTTGGTTAAGATTAAGCATGCAACTTGGTATCCGGACAAAATGTCCACAGACAAAATGCCACAAGACATAATGTCCACGAACAAAATGCCACAATGTGAAAAGAGGACAAAATGCCACAGTTTATTTCGAAATTGTGAATTATAATGTTAAAGCAGCACACCACAAGTGGCAACAGTATTTGAGTGAAACAGTTCATGATCTATCACTTTTATCAGCTATCCACACATCCCATTTAACATCGGACCTAGCTGGCATCCCATAACACTTGTGGTGTGCTGCTCTTACATTATAATTATCAATAAAATGTTTTCGAAATAAACTGTGGCATTTTGTTCTCTTTTCATATTGTGGCATTTTGTCTGTGCACATTTTGTTCCAGATTCATGTAACTTACATTATATCACAGCATAGCTTCGGTAACTACTTGATGTATTGCATTGAAACTTTCTACATGGCTTTCCAACTATCACACCTATGTAAATAATGATGTTAGATACTTTTGTCCTGCATATAACTATACATTACAGTCCATATCTCAGTAACTTACAAGAGAAAGTTGATGTAACGCATCAATGTCGCTGGAAATCGATCATACTGCAGTTATGCATAACACTTACATTATAGTAGTTGAAAAAACAGTTATCATGCAACTGAGGGGCATATTGGAACATCAGGGGTGGGGGTCAAGTGAAAATGTATCATAACTTTTTGTCAACGAAGTGAAAGGCCCGATTCGTTTCTTTTGCATAATTGTCGTTCTTTACACTCTCTTTATAGGCAGAGGGTGTGTTTTAAAAGTATATAATGATGAGCGCCCTTGTGTCAATGATGCATAACAATATATTTTAATATACAGATCGCAAGCAAAATGCCTGTAGAGAATCTAATGACACATTCAAAATTTTCAAGGACGAAATAATTATGTACGAAAGACCCGATTTGTTTCTTCTTCGCATTATTGTCGTTCTTTATACTATCTTAATAGGCAGAGAGTGTTCATTCAAAGTAATCTTTATATTAAAACCAGTTTAATCTTAGTTTGTTCTTTTCTTCATTTGTTTTGAACCAAATAAACATTCTAAATCACTTATAACAAGAGAAAGTTGATGCAAGGCATCAATGTCGCCGGAAAAGACTGCATTGATTTACTTATGTATTCTTGACTTTCATTAACCTATACAAACATTAGGAACGTTGAAATGAAAAGATTTGGTTATAAATTTTATATTCATACCTATACATTAGGGTATCTATAAAAAAATAACGAAATGTGTACACATTTATCTTGGCTTAAATTTAATTTTGCTGTTGTTACTTATTTAAATAATAATATTCATTCATATAATTTCAATGTTTGTCAATCTTATTCAAATCACAAGGTAAATATTCTGGTATTGCTTTAAAGGGAGGTAATTTGAAGTAAACAAAAGTCTTCAAAAGGAGAAATATATAAGCATTACCGTCTACAGTTTAAATTGTTCTATTGTTTGTGGATTTAAAAATGTTCTTTTTTTCTTATTTCTACATGTACAACGAAATATTGCGGCTTCTCTTTGACGCTTTGCGTCAAACATTCGTCTTGTACTTATCTAAAATAAAATAATATCACTCGCTTTTTCATATCGAAATGCGCATGCGCGAAAATCGATGTTAAAGGTCACGAAACAACACAACAGAATAGGGTCTATATTTAGCTTAGAAACAGTTCCTACTTTAGATATTCATGGATTTACATTATTAAATGAATTCTACACAAATCAAGACATCTCTTTGAACATGAAAATGAAGTTTTTTAAAGTAAAACATATTTTTATTAGAAAATACTTACCAGTCATTTAATACCTGATATATAATCTCAACACCGTTAATTCATCCAGAAAAGAAGCTCGCGCAGCCATGCATAGCCCTCGCGCGTGTGTGATACACACGGCCGCCGGTAATACCGGCTCACGGGCCATCAGAACCCCACTTTTAATTTCACCGTTAACTTGCAGCGTTTTAGTGTTGGGTGACGACGCGGGGTTGGGAGGCGGGAATCTGAAATGACTGGTAAGTATTTTCTAATAAAAATATGTTTTACTTTAAAAAACTTCATTTTTATGTCAAAAATACATTACCAGTCATTTAATACCTGATGACTGCAGCATCGGTCGGGAGGATCGTCCAACACAATGCCGGTCCCGAGAAATCGTAGCACTTGGTAAGAGTACCTACGGTACTACTAAATATAAACACAACTGTTTATGTATTTAGTAATTTGTGTATTAATTAGGTAAGTACTCGCTGAGAGTCCACTTGTGTGTCCAGAGAGAAATAATTTCTGATTGAAATGTTTTAAGACGTTATCAGAAGGATCTTATTACTAATTAAAGGAATAGGATATCCAGTGTTTGAATACGCTGCTGAAATATCCTTCTCCTACCAGAGGTTGAATAACCCCTACTGTGGCTCTTACAGCCCTCGAATGTTTTATAAAGAACTTAAGACCCTTGACAGGGTACAGGATCCTGTTATGTCTTTAAAAGGGAACACAGTTCACAGAAAGGTTGTGAAATGTGATGGGTTAGGAAGAACCAAAGGCAACTTGGTCTCAGTAGGAATACAGGTTTATAAGAACTGTTGAATAACCATAGGCTGTAAAACCTGATGAAATTCGTTTTTACTTAAAGCAAAGAACTCACTTCCCTGATAGTGTTCGCCAAGCAAGACGAATTTAAGTCTCAGTTTATAACTTAAGAAGCGGCAGCTTCCGACGAACGTAAAAGTTCGGAGAAAAATTGATCTGAACTTTGAAGTTAAGCGCATTGGAGCATCGAAGATAATTGTCGTGCTCAGTGCCAACTCTTGAAGGCGAGAGTTTGGCAACATATGTAAGCATAATTACTGATTTGACGTACCTTAAAAAACACCAATCGGTAAGAACTGTCTACTTCTAAGGAAGATGTAACGGTTATGTCGATAGGCAGGCCAGAGGAACGTTGACTACGATCTCTGGGCCAATACTGTGTTTCTGAAGTCATTGTCAGGCAGAGAATAACGAAACCGGAAGTTGACTCATTTGAATTATGGGGCAATTCAGGGAGTAATTATTATTGTCACTATGTGAGCTAGAAAGACTGCTGTCTCCTCTATTGATCATATGTCCTTAACTGTTAAGCCCTGTACTGTAATGAGTATTTAACACACTGCCCCGAACTGTAAACAATTCGGGTGTGGTGTGAAGCATGTAACGGGCCGTTCCCCTAATTACTGATCCTGATCCAGGAAATGGGAGTCGGATTCCTAATAGCGAATCGAGTCTGTCCGAAGGGCCAGCTCGACGAGAAACGTCCTACAACGAGTCTCTTGAGGGGAATAGATCCGACTTGCCCGTTTTGCGAATTAATTCCAAACGCAGGTAATCGAAGTGAAGTGTTTGAAAGGAACACTTCACCGTTTACAATGAATCGACGGTCATTCCTCGATGAAAAAGCAACCGGTACGTGGTAAAAGGCGTCTGTTAGGTCTAAGAATCGCTCAGACAGCCGTTCCGGATTGCGTTCTTGATGAAACGGCACGTTCCATTTTATAACTCGACCGTACTAGACGCAATCTGAGTCGATAAGTCTAATTCCGGTCTTCATCGGCTGTCTTCTTAGGAACCAGAAGAAAGGTGGTTGTAGAAACCACCGAATGGAAGGTTGATAACCACTCTATGGCATGTTAGATTTAATAGAGAGGAGCGCTTCCCTATAGCTGCGGATTAGGGCCAGTGCTCTACTTGGTTGTATGTCAACTTTGCTCCCGTAACGGGGCTTTGATAAGGCAGGACAAGCGGAAGCAGAAAGCTAGGCTCGAACTTAGCCTGTCTCTTGTGTCTTCACAGGTTGGGCTTCTAAGAATGCCTTTGCAGAAGTCGCTGTACGTTCTGTCCCTGTGAACGATGTTGCCGCATACGCCGAAATGCGCCTATGGACGCAGTGAATGCAGTAGCTTTCCACTAATGATAGTTTATTTAGAGTCCAGCTCTAAATTGTTTAATCATCCGATGGAGCACTGAACCCGATATGTCTCTTATTCGTCAGACAAGACGGGGTCGTGGGTTTTACCCGACGACGTGTGGATTGACCAAAGCCGGTTCTGAACCGGAAGGTCAGTGTCCGATTCGACATGGAGGAATCCTATGATTGATTGATTGTGGTTTAACGCCGTTTTAACAATTCTCAGTTATATCACGGCGGCCAGTTCACCTACTCATGTATTTCCTGGTTTTCTCACACCAGTACTCCACACAACAATCTTCCCAATCAACTGGCTACTTTTCCACAAAAACTTAGCCCATTGGTGGGAGGAATCCTATGAAGGAGTCATGATCGAGGAATTGATCCCTTTTCCGAAGAAGAATGAGATTGCATGGAATCAACCGTCGGTCCGAGCTCACGTATGAGAGAGTTCACAGAGTGAATATCCTCTGGGAACGGATGATCCCGGTAGGCCAGCATAGGGGATTGATTTATGAAATCAACTGAATCTCTCCCTTGTAATACCGTCGGACATCGACTCGTCCCAACAATTGGTATGATGGGTATTACTTGGGAGGAGTGTAGTTCCCAGAGACGCACTCTCTCCTTCCTGGGGACCAACATAACTATTTGACCGGTACTCCCCATACCCGATGTCCGACGGTTCAATCGGCTATGTCCCAGCATACTGCCCGATTGACTGCCGAAAGGTTATGTCCTAAGACATTACCCGTTTGACCGGTGCCCTACTGGCTATGTCTAAAGACATTGCCCGGTCTCCAAATGACTGTGTCCGAGGACATTTGTCAATTGGAATTCTGTAGAATTCCGAAGAATTCATAGTAGAATTTTGTTTTCACGGTGACCGTTTGCCCGGTTACCGTTTATGCCCAGTTAAGAGTTTGACTGCCCTGTGAACGTTCACGCGACAACCGTTTATGCCCAGTGATTAATTGAGTACTCGGTAGGTACTTGACTCATTCTCAAGCACTATCGACTCATTACATTCATATGAGTGTAAGGAACGACAACTCTGCGAAGGAGATTTGCACTTGGCTGTGTTCGAAAACACCCGGTTGTCCGATGTCAATGGTTATGTCATAATATTGACAAAACGGTTGGAGTCGACTTGACTTAACGACTGCTCGTTACCCAGCTCTGGGTACGTTCAGTAATGGTAGCTCCCTCTGACCATTACTGTCCGGTTGACTAATGATAGGCTGATGTGAGGCTGCTCTATCACCAGTCTCCAAAGACTTCAGACATTATAACTTGGCACTCTGTAGGAGTCCGAAGACTGCTGTACTGCAGAGTGTGGTTTTGCTCGAAATCATTACAGGTTTAAACGACGTTTTAGCGTCAACCTTCGGGCATAAAGTATTAGGCCCCACCCTAAATACTTCCTTAATGTTCTGCTGTAGAGATCAACGCTCTACAGCCGGCTCGTAATCTGAAGGGGACTGCCGCCCGTCAGACGAGGAGGTGGGAGAGTGTCGAGCCCTACGATGCTTGACCCTAATCCGTCTTTCAACTGAAAGACACAACAGTCTTATAAAAGTAGGAGAAGGGATTGAAAATAATAATCAATCTTTGCGTACTTTATTGTTTTGTTAAGGTGTCGATTGTGTGATATGAACCTCCTCTCCGCAGTAGAGAGAGGTCGCACTGGATCGATCGTCGGGGCCGAACTAACCGTATGGGACGGTCTCGACCTCCCTTTCACGGAAAACCTGAGTTATTCCGATCGGGGGTTTGCCTTTCTAAGGACTGCCTCTTCGAAAGGTGTCCTTCCGGGAACAGTGAATTCCCATAAGGTGGGTATTGCTGATCCCGGTAGGCTTGGTTAACCCGCCTATCACCGATCCGTTACATCTTTTGAAACGGAGCTTGGTATCGGGGAAGGAGTGTAATCCCTAGAGAAGTACAATGTTCCCCTTGGAGAAACGGACTCCCTATAACTGGATATCTGAGCCTGGTGCGTAATGACCAGTGTTTTGAATATCCGTACTCTTCTATTCTCATTCTTTTGAGGAGTGTACTCCCTACAGAAGAACACTGTTCCCCTTGGAGAACGGAAAGATTTATCTGTCCTGTACTACCTATAACCGATGTTAGACGGTTGAATTCTGAGCCTGGTGCGTAATGACCAGTGTTTTGAATATCCGTATTGACCGGTTGTGCGAAGAACGAGTGATACTAGTATCAATTCGGTCGTGAAGCACGGAGCCCGGTTGACCGGTCGCGTCATGACTTAACGACTGCTCGTTACCTTGACTGCCCACTGCCCGGTCGCGTCATCGCTAAATGACTTCCCGGTGACTGGTCTTGCCTTTCTACCCGGTACCCGGTTACCCGGAGTCATATAGGTTTTGCTCACAAGCATTACGCGGTTGACTAATGATAGGCAGTTGTGAAGCTGCTCTATCACCGGTCTCCAAAGAATTCTGTCCGCAGACATTATAATTTGGCACTCTGTAAGCGTCCGAAGACTGCTTACTACAGAGTGTGGTGTTAGAGGTGACCTGGCGTCAGATAATGTCGTTCAGCAGACGGTTGCTCACTCTTGAGGCCAACCATCACTGTGTCCGTACGGTTTCTGGCCCGTAGGCCTTTGTTTCCCGACGGAATAACAGACACCAGCAGCTGCCATCCGCTCCTCCATATCCCGCGAAGGACCAGCTGAAGCTGAGGGGGAGCGGTCAGAGCTCCAGATAAGGGGCGTTTGCATGTCTAAAATCCTTATTTTACCCTCTTACCCTATGCTGTGGGTATTGAGAACTCGCAGCATAGGGTTTGTTTCCTAAGAGAGAATTTGTGGGGAAAATAGCTGATTACACCTCCTTATCTGGACCTCTGAGCGGTTGTGCGGAGTGAAGAAGGAACAGCTCTGACCTTCTGCTCACTCAACACAGCCGCGAAGTCTGATTGTTGGGAGAACCCCTCAAACTCCGCTTCACTCGTAGAGCTAAGAGAAACCTTTTTAGGGGTCTTCTTACTCTTCCAGCTTTTGTGAGTCCTCCTCAACCCAGACTGTTTCCAAACGGAAGCAGGCCAAGAAGAGAAGTACTCACAGGGTGAATCCTGTGTGTACTTAGTGAACGCAAAACAGGACAGACGCGTGTCTCATACAGCCGTTATGAGTCACGCCTCTGATCACCACTATGTGACATAGAATATATATGAAACAAAACAATTTATACGATTCAACAAAAATATAATTTTTTTCTATTTTTTATTTTCTACTATACCCGTTGATCACGGAACGTATTTCAATGAAAAAGATTTTACAAATATTTTCCAAAATTGTTCATGTTTAATTAATATACATAATGTAATACAAGGCGATAATAATATATTATCGCTAATAGGGTCGGTGTAACTATAACTTTCGTTGAAAGAATGAATGGCCATTACCGCACCCGATACGTAACTGAAATAGTGGGTGGGGTAACCCACCCGTGACTTCTCAGTTGTGTTTACAAAAAACAACTTAATTACAATTAATAATTTACACAATTATCTTGTTAGGTTGTTAATGTAGTTGAATAACTGAATGAATAATAACTTGTTTAAGGCGAATGCCTTAAACAGACCAAGAAATAAATTATAAAAATGAAATAAATTCTTAGCTGTCAGTTCGGTGTGTCCAGAAATTAAAAAGTGGGGTTCTCATGGCCCGTGAGCCGGTATTACCGGCGGCCGTGTGTATCACAGACGCGTGAGGGCTATGCATGCCTGCGCGAGCTTCTTTTCTGGATGAATTAACGGTGTTGAGATTATATATCAGGTATTAAATGACTGGTAATGTATTTTTGACATAAAAACAACATTTAGTAAGTTAAAATTGCTATTAAAAGGAGAATTCGACGTGATATTTATCTCGATATTGACACATAACGGTCTGCAGCAAGTCTAGCAGGGACCGCTTGTGTCTTCGTAAATAAAACAAAAAAACATAAATGCGAGTCAAAATAAAGGAACTGAAAATACCTAAAACATCGGAATATTTATTTCATTTTAGATGTGTCATTACTTAGTGTTTTTAAACAAAAACAATTATAATATGTTCAAGACATCTAAATGTGTTTTTTTCTAATAATAATCCCCCCTCCCATGTGATTTCAGAAAACTTCTGCCCGGCGACTAATTAACTATTTGTAAGTGAGCATAAAAAACGGCTAGCTACTCTGCAAAGGAGATTTATCTACGCAGTCGGTATTCGGTAGTCTCTTGATCAACATAATTTAGCTTAGAAACAGTTCATATTTTAGATATACATGGTTAAACATTATTAAATGCATTCTTCACAAATCAAGACATCTCTTTGAACATGAAAATAACTTTCATTAAGTTAAAATTGCTATTAAAAGGAGAATTTGATGTGATTTTCATCTCGATATTGACACATTACAGTCTGCTGCAAGTCTAATAGGGACTGTTTTGTCTTCATAAATAAAATAAAAAAAACATAAATGCGAGTCAAAATAAAGAAACTGCAAATACTTAAAACATCGGAATATTTATTTCATTTTAGATGTGTCATAACTTAGTGTTTTTAAACAAACGCAATTGTAATATGTTCAAGACATTTAAATTTGTTTTTTTCTAATAATAATGTCATTTCCGAAAAGCTATTAAAAATGTAAGTAGCTCTTGCAGCTCTTGTTTTTAATCTTGTCAGAATGAGGGATATATTTCATTTTCATAATTATGCCCTTAATTTATTACACCTTAACCCTTTCCCTCATATAGACGCTTTCTGACGCCTCTGCAGCAGACGGCGTTTGAAAAAAAAGTGACAAAAGAAGAAATTGAACAAATCGTGCAATTCCTCCTTTTGCCACAATGTTTTCCACTTTTCGTCATAGGTTATCCATTCAATTATGAAGATATCCTATTTTTTCACAAAATATGTTCAAAGTCGTCTGCTGCAGAATTGTCGTATGAGGGAAAGGGTTAAATTAGATTCTTGAAATTGTTATTTGGTCAAATAAGTTCTTTTGAGCACCACAACAAAGAGATAATTTGATTTGACTTATCAGAGAGCCATGAACCTTTAAAACCCTTTTCCTCATACAACAATTCTGCAGCAGACGACTTTGTACATATCTTGTAAAATAGAAAATCTCCATAACTGAATGGATAACCTATGACTAAAAGTGGAAAACATTGTGGCAAAAGGAGAAATTGCTCGTTTTGAGCAATTTCTTCTTTTGTCACTTATAATGTTTTCAAAAAGCTGTCTGCTGCAGAGGCGTCAGAAAGCGTCTATATGAGGGAAAGGGTGAAAACCCTTTCCCACCTGAGTTGAATCTATTGCAGACGACCATTCTTGAAAGTGAGAAAGGATAAAAAAATCCTACTTTAATTATATTTAGGGATCTGCTTGTGAAAATTAACCCTTTCCCACATTCAACCATTCTGCAGCAGACAACTTCAAAACTGTCCTGGCAACACTAGATATATATATAGCAACTCTTTGTAAATGAAAGTAAGATGATTGAAGAGTTAAAAACATTGTAGCAAAATGAGTAATTGCTCATCATCATGACAATGTTTTCAAATGTTGTCTGCTGCAGAATTAGCATTAAAATGTGTCTGCAAGTTGTAAGTGGCCTTTATCATGTTCTAAAATCCTTATTTGATCCTCAAAGCCCATGTTGTGGGTACTCAAAAAAATCTTGTCACTTAGGCGATTCTTTTGAGTACCCACAACATAGGGTTCAGTTGAGTAATAAGAGAGATATTTGGGGTAAACAGACTGGTTTATATACTACCCCTTTTCTTAAGTCCTCTGGGAAGGGTTGATGTTTTATGGCCATATGACAACCAAGTATAATGATCTGAGTCACTTCAGATTCTGAATCCCTCAAGGATGGTTGTTTTAACCCTTTCCCACATATAGACGCTTTCTGACGCATCAGCAGCAGACGACTGTTGAAAACATTGCGACAAAAGGAGAAGTTGCTCAAATTTTAAGCCAGCAATTTCTACTCTTGCTACAATGTTGTCAACTATACTCAGTAATTATGTCTCCTCCCTCCGGAGGAGACATATTGCTTTTGCCTGCGCCGTCTGTCTGTCTGTCTGTCTGTCTGTCTGTCCGTCTGTCTGTCAGGGCGTCCACATTTCTTGTCCGGCCTTTATCTCACAACCCCTTGGCCACATTTCTATGAAACTTCACAGGAGTCATCGGTACAACGTCTAGTTGCGCATATTACGAGGGCGTTTAATTTGACCTACTTTTGGATGAGTTATTGCCCTTTCTTAAAATTGCCATTTCATTCTTGTCCGGCCTTCATCTCACAACCCCTTTGCCACATTTCTATGAAACTTCACAGGAGTCATCGGTACAACGTCTAGTTGTGCATATTACGAGGGCGTTTAATTTGACCTACTTTTGGATGAGTTATTGCCCTTTTTAGCTCACCTTTGCACGAAGTGCTCAAGGTGAGTTATTGTGATCACCCTATGTCCGGCGTCCGTCGTCCGTCGTCCGTCGTCCGTCAACATTTTCTCCTCTGTAACCGGTGGGTCAACTGGGATGAAACTTCACAGAAAGCATCCTCACAATGTCCTCACCAGAATTCCTTAAAAAATCTTCTTTTCCGAAAGTGTCGGGCCGATTTTCAAATAATTTTATAGAAATGTTCCTTAAGTGACCCACTTTCAGATTCCTTCAAGCCATGTTGATTGGTTGAAAAACATGGCCGCCAGGGGGGGCGGGGCTATTTTGCCTTATATGGCTATAGTGAAAACTTAAAAAATCTTCTCCTCCGAAAGTGTCCGGCTGATTTTCAAATAATTTTGTAGAAATGTTCCTTAAGTGACCCACTTTTAGATTCCTTCAAGCCATGTTGATTGGTCAAAAAACATGGCCACCAGTGGGCAGGGCTATTTTGCATTTTATGGCTATAGTGAAAACTTAAAAAATCTTCTCCTCCAAAAGTGTCTGGCCGCTTTTCAAATAATTTTGTAGAAATGTTCCTAGGGTGACCCTCTATCAGATTCCTTCAAGCCAAGTTGCTTGGTCGGAAACTATGGCTGCCAGGGGGTGGGGCTTATATAGCTAAAGTGAAAAAAAAAAATCAGGTGAGCGATTCCAGGGCCATCATGGCCCTCTTGTTTTAAAATTGCCATTTCATTTTTGTCCAGGGCGTCCACATTTCTTGTCCGGCCTTTATCTCACAACCCCTTGGCCACATTTCTATGAAACTTCACAGGAGTCATCGGTACAACGTCTAGTTGCGCATATTACGAGGGCGTTTAATTTGACCTACTTTTGGATGAGTTATTGCCCTTTCTTAAAATTGCCATTTCATTCTTGTCCGGCCTTCATCTCACAACCCCTTTGCCACATTTCTATGAAACTTCACAGGAGTCATCGGTACAACGTCTAGTTGTGCATATTACGAGGGCGTTTAATTTGACCTACTTTTGGATGAGTTATTGCCCTTTTTTTAAATTGCCATTTCATTCTTGTCCGGTCTTCATCTCACAACCCCTTTGCCACATTTCTATGAAACTTCACAGGAGTCATCGGTACAACGTCTAGCTGCGCATATTACGAGGGCGTTTAATTTGACCTACTTTTGGATGAGTTATTGCCCTTTTTTTAAAATTGCCATTTCATTCTTGTCCGGCCTTCATCTCACAACCCCTTTGCCACATTTCTATGAAACTTCACAGGAGTCATCGGTACAACGTCTAGTTGCGCATATTACTAGGGCGTTTAATTTGACCTAATTTTGGTTGAGTTATTGCCCTTTTTAGCTCACCTGAGCTTTGCTCAAGGTGAGTTATTGTGATCGCCTTTTGTCCGGCGTCCGTCGTGCGTCGTCCGTCAACTTCTTCTCCTCAGTAACCAGTGGGTCAATTTGGATGAAACTTCACAGAAAGCATCCTCTCATTGACCTCACCAGAATTCCTTCAAATTTTTGGGATCCATGCAAAATTCTGGTTTCCATGGCAACGAAACCAAAAAAACTTCAAAATTCTTCTTCTCCCAAATTGGTTGGCAGATTTTCAAATAATTTTGTAGAAATGTTCCTTGGATGACCCTCTATCAGATTCCTTCAAGCCGTGTTGATTGGTCGAAAAACATGGCCGCCAGGGGGGGCGGGGCTATTTTGCCTTATATGGCTATAGTGAAAACTTAAAAAATCTTCTCCTCCGAAAGTGTAGGGCCGATTTTCAAATAATTTTGTAGAAATGTTCCTTGGGTGACCCTCTATCAGATTCCTTCAAGCCATGTTGATTGGTCGAAAAACATGGCCGCCAGGGGGGGCGGGGCTATTTTGCCTTATATGGCTATAGTGCAAACTTAAAAAATCTTCTTCTCCAAAAGTATCAGGCCGATTTTCAAATAATTTTGTAGAAATGTTCCTTGGGTAATCCTCTATCAGATTCCTTCAAGCCATGTTGATTGGTCAAAAAACATGGCCGCCAGGGGGCGGGGCTATTTTGCCTTATATGGCCAAAGTGAAAACTTAAAAAATCTTCAACATCTTCTCCTCAGTAACCAGTGGGTCAATTGGGATGAAACTTCACAGAAAGCATCCTCTCATTGACCTTACCAGAATTCCTTCAAATTTTTGGGATCCATGCAAAATTCTGGTTTCCATGGCAACGAAACCGAAAAAACTTCAAAATTCTTCTTCTCCCAAATTGGTTGGCAGATTTTCAAATAATTTTGTAGAAATGTTTCTTAAGTGACCCTCTATCAGATTCCTTCAAGCCATGTTGATTGGTCGAAAAACATGGCCGCCATGGGGGGGGGGGGGGGGGGGCGGGGCTATTTTGCCTTATATGGCTATAGTGCAAACTTAAAAAATCTTCTTCTCCAAAAGTGTCGGCCCGATTTTCAAATAATTTTGTAGAAATGTTCCTTGGATGACCCACTTTCAGATTCCTTCAAGCCATGTTGATTGGTCAAAAAACATGGCCGCCAGTAGGCAGGGCTATTTTGCATTATATGGCTATAGTGAAAACTTAAAAAATCTTCTCCTCCAAAAGTATCTGGCCGACTTTCAAATAATTTTGTAGAAATGTTCCTAGGGTGACCCTCTATCAGATTCCTTCAAGCCAAGTTGATTGGTCGGAAACTGGCTGCCAGGGGGCGAGGCTTATATAGCTAAAGTGAAAAAAAAATAAAAAATCAGGTGAGCGATTCAAGGGCCATCATGGCCCTCTTGTTTTAAAATTGCCATTTCATTCTTGTCCGGCCTTCATCTCACAACCCCTTTGCCACATTTCTATGAAACTTCACAGGAGTCATCGGTACAATGTGTTGTTGCGCATATTACGAGGGCGTTTAATTTGACCTACTTTTGGATGAGTTATTGCCCTTTTTTAAAATTGCCATTTCATTCTTGTCCGGCCTTCATCTCACAACCCCTTGGCCACATTTCTATGAAACTTCACAGGAGTCATCGGTACAACGTCTAGTTGCGCATATTACGAGGGCGTTTAATTTGACCTAATTTTGGTTGAGTTATTGCCCTTTTTTTAAAATTGCCATTTCATTCTTGTCCGGCCTTCATCTCACAACCCCTTTGCCACATTTCTATGAAACTTCACAGGAGTCATCCGTACAATGTCTTGTTGTGCATATTACGAGGGCGTTTAATTTGACCTACTTTTGGATGAGTTATTGCCCTTTTTTAAAATAAATCACTAACTGACAAAATACAGTCAGCCAGACAAATACCCCTTGGGGGAGACATATGTTTTTCCCAAAAACAACCTCTAGTTATACCTCCATTTATAGAGATTTTCATTGTTTTAACCCTTTCCCACTTGCAGACACATTTTGAGGCATCTACAGTAGAACCAAAGACTTTTGAAAACATTGTGGCAAATGGAGAAATTGCTCAATTTCTCCATTTGCCACAATGTTTTCAACTCTATGCAATAACCCGGTTAATATTATTTGTAGAGATTTTCCATACTTTTGCCTAGCTGTTTTGAAAGTCGTCTGCTGCAGATTTCCTGTATGTGGGAAAAGGTTAAGAGTCTCCTGCTGCTGATTTGTTGCATGTGGGAAAGGGTTAACCCTTTCCCTCATATAGACGCTTTCTGACGCCTCTGCAGCAGACGGCTTTTTGAAAACATAGTGACAAAAGAAGAAATTGCACAAAACGTGCAATTTCTCCTTTTGCCACAATGTTTTCCACTTTTTATGCCCCCGGGATCTCTGCCCCCTGCCCCCGGAATCTCTGATTTGGTGGGTATCTAGTTTTTGGCCTGTCTGCACATCTGTCTGCACGTCTGTCTGTCTGTCTGCACAAAAAAAAACTTTAACCTTGACCACCACTTTTGAACCATAACAGGTATGGCTACCATATTTCACATGTGTATTCCTTGTGACATGACCTTTCTGTCAGTACAAACATTTTTGACCTTGCGACCTTGACCTTTGACCTAGATGTAGTTTTTGGCCTGTCTGCACGAAAAAAACTTTAACCTTGACCACTTCTTTTAAACCATAACAGGTACGGCTACCATATTTCACATGTGTATTCCTTGTGACATGACCTTTCTGTCAGTACCAAAATGTTTGACCTTGCGATCTTGACCTTTGACCTAGATGTTGCCATTCTCGAAAAAAACTTTAACCTTGGCCATTACTTTTGAACCATAACAGGTACGGCTACCATATTTCACATGTGTATTCCTTGTGACATGACCTTTCTGTCAGTACCAACATTTTTGACCTTGCGACCTTGACCTTTGACCTAGATGTTGCCATTCTCTAAAAAAACTTTAACCTTCAACACTACTTTTCAACCATAACAGGTAAGGCTACCATATTTCACATGTGTATACCTTGTGACATGACCTTTCTGTCAGTACCAACATTTTCACCTTGCGACCTTGACCTTTGACCTAGATGTTGCCATTCTTGAAAAAAACCTTTAACCATGACCACTACTTTTGAACCATAACAGGTACGGCTACCATATTTCACATGTGTATATCTTGTGACATGACCTTTCTGTCAGTACCAAAATTTTTAACCTTGCGGCCTTGACCTTTGACTAGATGTTGCCATTCTCGAAAAAAACTTTAACCTTGACCACTACTTTTGAACCACAACAGGTACGGCTACCATATTTCACATGTGTATTCCTTGTGACATGACCTTTCTGTCAGTACCAACATTTTTGACCTTGCGACCTTGACCTTTGACCTAGATGTTGCCATTCTCGAAAAAAACTTTAACCTCTTACTTTTGAACCATAACAGGTACGGCTACCATATTTCACATGTGTATTCCTTGTGACATGACCTTTCTGTCAGTACCAACATTTTTGACCTTGCGACCTTGACCTTTGACCTAGATGTTGCCATTCTCTAAACAAATTTTAACCTTCAACACTACTTTTCAACCATAAAAGGTAAGGCTACCATATTTCACATGTGTATACCTTGTGACATGACCTTTCTGTCAGTACCAAAATTTTCACCTTGCGACCTTGACCTTTGACCTTGATGTTGCCATTCTCGAAAAAAACCTTTAACCTTGACCACTACTTTTTAACCATAACAGGTACGGCTACCATATTTCACATGTGTATATCTTGTGACATGACCTTTCTGTCAGTACCAAAATGTTTAACCTTGCGGCCTTGACCTTTGACCTAGATGTTGCCATTCTCGAAAAAAACTTTAACCTTGACCACTACTTTTGAACCACAACAGGTACGGCTACCATATTTCACATGTGTATTCCTTGTGACATGACCTTTCTGTCAGTACCAACATTTTTGACCTGGCGACCTTGACCTTTGACCTAGATGTTGCCATTCGGGGGCATCCGTGTTTCACAAACACATCTTGTTGTCATAGGTTATCCATTCAATTATAGAGATTTTCTATTTTTTGACAAAATGCATTCAAAGACGTCTGCTGCAGAATTGCCGTATGAGGGAAAGGGTTAAGTAATTAAATAATTTAAAAACAGATGTATCTGCTGCATGAGCAGAAAACATTAACATTGTGTCGAAAGACAAGCAATTTCGTCTTTTTTCCGACAATGTTTCAAGGAAACACATAGTACGTGGAACTGATTTGCCGTGGCATAATTGAAATACTGTCAAAACCAGAAGTGCAGCACATGTATTTTTAGTCGTTTTCCATACATTTGAATTGCATTGATGTTTTCAAATTCTCCTGATGTAGTTTTGTTATATGGAGTGCCCTTTTTCTAGCCTAGTACTGGTTTGTTTACCCAGGGATCATGAATAAGTGAACTGTCGCCGTGATATAACTGAAATATTGTTGAAAGCGTCGTAAAACCCCAATAAATAAATAAATAAATAGTTTTGTTATATATAACCGACAGGGTTACGTCCCCTACCCACTGACAGATGCACCTGTATCATACAACCTTTTAACCCTTTCCCTCATACGACAATTCTGCAGCAGACGACTTTGAACATAATATTATATGTTGTCAAAAAATAAAAAATCTCAATAATTAGATGGATAAACGGTGACTAAAAGTTGAAAACATTGTGGCAAAAGGGGAAATTGCTCGTTTTGAGCAATTTCTTCTTTAGTCACTATGTTTTCAAAAAGCTGTCTGCTGCCGAGGCGTCAGAAAGCGTCTAAATGAGGGAAAGGGTTTTCATTATGGCACAAGGAGAAATTGCTCATAATAAGCAATGCTTTCTTTTGCCATAATGATTTCAACTCTATTCAATGAATTACTGTAATTTACAGAGATTTTCCATAAGTTTTAATTGCCTAAATGAATTCGAAGTTGTCTGCTGCTGATATGTTGCATGTGGGAAAGGGTTAAAGTATCATATCAGGTAAACAGTTGACACAAATAAACGCTTTCTGACACCGCTGAAGCCAACTACTTTTGTCACTATGTTTTTAACTCTATTTAACCCTTTCCCACATACAACAAACCTGCAGCAGACAACTTTGAAAATATGATGACAAAAACCTGAAGAATCTCTATAAGAGATCGCTTTATTGTTAAATAAAGTTGAAAACATTGTGGGCCGGCCAAAAGAAAAGTTGCTCATGATGAGCAATTTCACCTTTGGCCACAATGTTTTCAAAAGTCATCAGCTGCTATAACATCAAAATGCGTCTGCAAGTGAGTAAGGGTTAAGAATTGAACTTTCATTTATGTAGAATATTTTTATATTTGCCTTGATGCTACAGATTTCATGTATGTGGGAAAGGTTTCAATCCAGTTTACTACTGTATGTTTTATTGCTCATAGAACTCTTGTAATATCTTTATGACTGGGGTCAGTGAGTGTACTGAGCCACTATAAATAGATTTATGATGTCCGGTTTTAGCAGAAATTCTTCTTTCATTCATGATTTGGTGGGAGATAAAAAAAAAAGGGCCACGCTACCAAATAAAACGATCTTCAGGCCTTTGCAAACAGCAAATAATTCAAATAGTCTGCACCCCCAATAGTCTGATCACGATCTATCATGATCGTCATCTAGTGACAGCCGTGACAATAAACAGAAACCCAAAATTATTGAAAATCTCTGTTAACCCTTTCCCTCATACGACAATTCTGCAGCAGACGACTTTGAACATATTTTGTCAAAAAATGGGAAAATCTCTATAATTGAATGGATAACCTATGACAAAAAGTGGAAAACATTGTGGCAAAAGGAGAAATTGCACGTTTTGTGCAATTTCTTCTTTTGTCACTATGTTTTCAGAAAGCCGTCTGCTGCAGAGGCGTCATAGTCATAGGTTATCCATACATTTATAGAGATATTCCATTTTTTGACAAAATATGTTCAAAGTCGTCTGCTGCAGAATTGTTGTATGTGGGAAAGGGTTAACAGTTGAAACTTGACCTGTAAAGTTCACAATGTCATAGTAACCAGGAGTGCATTAAATAATTTACGTTTCTAATTAAGACTTCCAAGAAACAAAGTAAGGAATTAAGAATAGTTTGTCTTTTGTTAGGAGTGACTCAGATAGTGCAGGTGTGTGATAGTGCATCTGCTCATATACTCTAGCATCTAGCAATTAACTGAGAACTCTAGAGCATGTTCTTAACCCTTTCCCGCCTA
The DNA here is from genome assembly GCA_031761405.1 of Serripes groenlandicus. NCBI lineage: Eukaryota > Metazoa > Mollusca > Bivalvia > Cardiida > Cardiidae > Serripes > Serripes groenlandicus. The sequence goes on from JASEVX010000005.1 coordinate 23,988,408, forward strand.
TAGATGAATTTTGATACATCTGCAGCAGACGACTTTTGAAAACATTGTGACTAAAGGAGAAATTGCTCGTTTTGACACAATATTTTCAACTTTCAGTATATCTCTGATTTTCCATATTTTTTAGTAAATATATACAAATTCGTCTTCTGCAGATTTTTATTTCACCTCCAAGCCCTATGCTGTGAGTACTCAAAAGAATTGTCTCAGATAGACAGTTTCTTTTGAGTACCCACATCATAGTGTTTAATTGAGTTTTAAGCAAGATGGTATAGGATAAAAGCTGTCTGCATGAGTTTACTCCTACTTACACATTGTATCTATATAGGCCTCTGTAGCAACATAAGAACATATGAATACGGAAACTGTCCATAAATAAAAGTTTATTTATTGAAAAAAGTTGAAAACATTGCTGCAAAAGGGATAAAACGCTTATGATTTCAATTTTCAGTTTTGCAACAATGCAATTAACAGATCTCAAAAGTTGTCTGCTTAGAATCATAGGTGTTAAATTTTAATTAAACAGAGTTACAAACATTGTTGCAAAAGAAGAAATTGCTCATTTGCCCACATTGTTTTCAAAACTTTTCTGCTGCATCTTCATCAGGGAAAGGGATAATTGGTTGTATAAGTATGTTTTAATGTATTCATGATGTAATATATAATATTATGTTTTCATTCTATTTTCAGGTAAGTGTTTAGATCATTGATAGCTGTAAATAATGGGTTGACGGGCACCGGGTACAAATTATGTTTTGTTGTGGCAGGAGACGGCAGAGGACAAACAGTGATTGTGGGTAGGTCTACTAAGTACACCAATATTTAAACCCTGTCATGCATACAACAAATCTGTAGCAGACAACTATGGAGTTGTTATTAACCCTTTCCCCCATACGACAATTCTGCAGCAGACGACTTTGAACGTATTTTGTCAAAACATAGAAAATCTCCATAATTTTGTGCAATTTCTTCTTTTGTCACTATGTTTTCAAAAAGCTGTCTGCTGCAGAGGCGTCAGAAAGCGTTTATATGAGGAAAAGGGTTAATGAAAAACTACTGAAAAACTGAAAACATTTTGGTATTAGGAGAAATTACTTGTTTTGGGCAATTCCTCCTTTTGTCACGATGTTTTCAAAAGTTTTCTGCTACAGAGGCGTCCATAAAACGTAAAAAGCAACTTTTAGGACATTGTAAACAGCAACAACCCTGATCAGAATGCACCAATCAGTGTATATATATAGTCAGAGCATAAGATGTTTAGCTCTACTGCATGGCTTAAGGTCAAAAGAACTTACCAGTTGCGTGCCCCTTGCCTGAGCATCAATCTGTGATATTTCATGTGATAATGTCCACATATTTCTGTAGATTCTTTCCAAAATTTCACAGATGGTTTATGGCTATGAAAGGTAGGTGCCTATTGAAGATGAACAAATTCCATAAATTAGTTAACCCTTTCCCACCTATAGATGCATTTTGAATTTTTGACGCATCTGCAGCATACAGATTTTTTGAAAACATGGCAACAAAAGAAGAAATTGCTCAAAACAAGCAGCAGCAGACGGCTTTTTGAAAACATAGTAACAAAAGTAGAAATTGCACAAAACATGCAATTTCTCCTTTTGTCACTATGTTTTCAACTCTATTCAATTATTGTTCTTTTAATTAAAGGGATTTTCTGTGCTTTTCCTGAGGTGTTTTCAAGGTCATCTGCTGCAGATTTGTTGTATGTGGGAAAGAGTTTATTGATAAATGTTCTTTGAAACATGAAAACTATATATTCATATAGAAAGCAACACAGTAGACCAACTCAGGCCCTCTCTAACCTCTTGTATTGTGTCCATAACAACATAAACAATCATGAATGCCAAACAGTTGTAATCAAGTGTTTTTTCCACATTTTAGCCATATTTTAATAATCTGATGTGTATGATATAGAAATCTGTAATGAGTTATTCTTCATGCTTATTAGATAGGTAAAAGGGGAGAAAAGTGATGTGAATATAAGAAATAAACGAATACTGAGTTATTTCCCTTATATAAACAAATATTGAATGAATGAATTTATCTTGTACAAATGACAATAGAATTATCGCATTGAAATTATTGTGGCATAAGGAGAAATTCCTTCATAAGGCATAAGCTAGAAAGCTTTCATATGTAGTCTGCAACAGCTGCGTCTGCATGTGGAAATCGGTTGACCCTCTCCCTCATACGACAATTCTGCAGCAGATGACTTTGAACGTATTTTGTCAAAAAGTAGAAAATCTCCATAATTAAATGGATAACCTGTGACTAAAAGTGGAAAACATTGCACGTTTTGTGCAATTACTTCTTTTGTCACTTTGTTTTCAAAAAGCTGTTTGCTGCAGAGGCGTCCGAAAGCGTTTATATGAGGGAAAGGGTTAAGCAATTTATTTAACTCTTTACCACATAGAATATACATCTGCACCAGATGACTGAGAAATTGTCAAGTCTAAAATATAGAAAATCTCTTTAACCCTTTCCCTCATATAGATGCTTTCTGACGCCTCTGCAGCAGACAGCTTTTTGAAAACATAGTGACAAAAGAAGAAATTGCTCAAAACGAGAAATTTCTCCTTTTGCCACAATGTTTTCCACTTTTAGTCATAGGTTATCCATTCAATTATAGAGATTTTCTTTTTTTTGACAAAATATGTTCAAAGTCGTCTGCTGCAGAATTGTCGTATGTGGAAAAGGGTTAATTGATGATATGGTTATTGAATAGAGTTGAAATAATTGTGACAAATGGAGAAATTGCTCATTTTGTTACATTGATTTCAAAAATTGTCTGCTGCAGAGGTGTCAGAAAGCATCTATATGTAGGAAGAGGAAGGGTTAAGTAACTCCTCTTTCACAAACCTTTGGAAAATGATCCATTGATAAGTGAACTGTCTTAGCCGAATACAACCTTTGAAAACATTGTGGCAAACGAAGAAATTGCTCAAAGAGAATTACAGGGGCGTCCGAATCATCTAGATGTGGGAAAGGGTTTTTAAAAAACAAACGTGAAGTCAGTGTTTGTCATACATGGCACAAATAATGATTGTTTTGCATTTGCAAAGTATGTATACTAGAATATGGTGGACGTCATGCTAAATGTCTATAACTATATTCTTCTTACAAGAAGAAGTTAGAACTGTTTTGCTTCTAGCCATTGATATGTTTTTTGGTGTTCTATTTTTTTTGTTTTGAATATCCCAAGAGACTTGGTCTTTGAAAATTGGTTATAACATTTTGTTGTTAGTTTCATGTAAGTGCTTGTGGTGCCGTTTGACTTACAGCTCTGATTAATGGATGAGAATAAAATAAAACTTGGAAAAATGATCAGAAAACGGGGAAAATTATCAGAAAAACGTCAAAGGCTTGATGTATTTTCAGAGGACTAGATAAGTAGGAGTAAACAGGTCTTTCTTCCATGATATTTGCTGTTAGCACTGATTCAAACCTATGTTGTGGGTACTCAAAAGAATCGTCTCTTTTGAGTACCCACAACATAGGTTTTGGAGGTCAAATAAGAATTTTAGAAAATGAAATTCACCCCTTATCTAGAGCTCTGTGTATTCTTATATATTTTTGTACCCCCTGCAAACAAAGTTTTGGGGGGGGGGGGGGGGGGGTATATAGGAATCGCCCTGTCCGTTCGTCCGTCCATCTGTCTGTCTGTCCATATGTCTTGTAAAGCGCAACTCCTCCTTAATAGCTGGACCGATTCTTGTGAAACTTTACACAGTTGCAGTACACAACCTGAGGATGTGCATGAAGTAAGATTATCCCGGTCGGAAGTATATCTGTCCGTCTGTCTGTCCATATGTCTTGTAAGCGCAATGGGGGTATCCTTTTGTGAGTTCACTCACAGTTCTAGTTTATAAATGATTTAATAGTTCTCAATCATTTTTACAAAGTTTTTTTAAATGATCTAGTGAGAAAAAGATATATGTACAAGTAAACCAGGCATGTCTTCTGTTCCCCCAGTTTTAACCCTTTCCAACATACAACAAATCTGCAGCAGACAACTTTGAAAACAGAGTGACAATAACCTGAAAAATCTTCATAAAAGATCGCTTAATTGTTAAATAGAGTTGAAAACACTGTGGCCAAAGGAGAAACTGCTCATCTTGAGCAATTTCATGTTTGGCCACAATGTTTTCAAAAGTCGGCTGCTGCAATTGCGTCAAAATGTGTCTACAGCTTGGAAATGGATAATTAAACAACCTTACTAAATGATGCTTTCCAGTGAATCCTTTTTTTTCTTTTTACCCTTTCCCACATGAACATCTGCAGCATATGGCTGAGAACATCTATATAAAAAATATCGAAAATCTCTACATATTGAATGAACTCGAAAACATTGTACCGAAAGGAGAAATAGATCGTTATCACCTATTTCTCCGCATCCACAATGTATTCATAATTTGTATGCTGCAGATGCGTCTGTGGCTTAGTGGTTAGTGTTGGGGATTTAGAATTGGGCATCCCATTTAACCCCAGTTGGGGGCAGTCTTGGTGGAGTGCTCTTGGACAATTAAGGCACATTTCCTAGCCTAAGGTACTGGTTTGTTTACCCTGAGGGATAATGAATAAGTGAACTGTTACAGAGATATGACTGAAATGATGTTGAAAATGGAGTATAATCCCCAATGAAACAAACAAACAAAGCAGATGCGATGCGTCAATTGAATGGAAAGGCTTAAGCGATCCAAAAACATTATTGAACACTCTGGTTTAATATTGCAACAAATAAAACCATGAAACAAAGTTAAATTAATATTGTTCGATTGATTTACTTATTGCATTTCAACCAGAATGGAAGATAGCTATAGTACAAAACATACATGGTATTATTATCCAGAGGTTGAGATAAGGAAGGGTAAACAGCTATTTTCCCCACATTATCTAGCGTATTATCCAAGCAATGTTGTTGGTCTCACTGAGACAATTCTTTTTAGTATCCACAACATAGGGTTAAATGGTCAAATAAGGATTTTAGAACATGCAAAGCGCCCCTATCTAGAGCTCTGATTCTATGAAGAACTACGTTGAGACTACGCTGTGACCACAAAGGATCAGAGCCAGGATGTCCATGACCTTGTGATAGTCCTCCCTCTGGTGGCAGTAAATTGGATTCTTGTTATGGGTTATAGTCCACCAAATTGGATCAACAGGACTTCTGTCAATTTGGTTGAGTGTTTATTATGAGGGTTTTGTTACCTACTCTGAGTTGTAAAACCACTCCTGTCCAAATCATTTGATTGATCTGTGGTGAGAAAAATAACCATTTACCTTATGCCATGATGATGTTGTTGGTTTACCCTTACCCACATACAACACATTTTTGTAGCAGACAACTTTGTAATTATTTAGGGGGAAAATGTAGAAAATCTCTTTCTGGCACCCTCTGCAGCAGACGCCTTTTTGAAAACATAGTGGCAAAAGAAGTAATTGCTCAAAACAAGCAATTTCTCCTTTTGCCACAATGTTTCCCATTTTTAGGCATAGGTTATCCATTATGTAGATTTTCTATTTTTTGACAAAATATGTTCAAAGTCGTCTGCTGCAGAATTGTTGTTTGAGGGAAAGGGTTAAAAACATTGCAGCAAAAGGAGAAATAGCTCATTGTTCACCTTTTGTCCCAATGTTTTCAAAAGTCATCTGAAGCGATGCATCAAAATGTGTGAAATTATAAACCTTTTCCCCCACATGTATAGACGATTTATGACGCCTCTGCAGAAGACGACATTTTGAAAACATTGTGGCAAAAGGAGAAATTGCTCATAATAATAATAAATAATATTTTAGGCAATATCGAGGGCTTGGCGTGAAACAGTTGTATCTAAAATTGGTATTTTTTTACCAAGGTTAATCACCTCGCCATAAAGTCTTTATAAGCGTTAAATCACTTTTCTTGGTAAACAATGTAAATTTAGGTGCCATTGCTCGTTCTGAGCAATGGCATCTAAATTTGCATTGTTTACAAAAGGGTCAAAATTGCCCCTAAACCAGGGTTTTCAAAATAGGTTTTAAGTTACAACCGTTTCACGCCAAGCCCTCGATATAATACCTTCATTATATTTCTAGAGTTTGTCTGTGTTTCTGCCTAAATATTTTAATGTTTTAGAAGAGAAAGTATGAAAATTGATGAGGGATTTATGAGCAATTTCTCCAGTTACCACAATGTTTTCAACTCCATTCATTCGTCTTCCACCAATGGTATGTGGAAAAGCAGCCAGTTGCTTGGGAAGATTGTTGTGTGGATAACTGGTGTGAGAAAACCAGGAAACGCATGAGTAGGTGAACTGGCCGCCGTGATATGACTGAGAAATTGTTAAAAACGGCGTTAAACTCCAACTCCATTCGTTAACCCTTTCCCTCATACAACAATTCTGCAGCAGACGACTTTGAACATATTTTGTCAAAACATAGAAAAACTCCATAATTGAATGGATAACCTATGACTAAAAGTGGAAAACATTGTAACAAAAAGGAGAAATTGCACGTTTTGTGCAATTTCTTCTTTTGTCACTATGTTTTCAAAAAGCTGTCTGCTGCAGAGGCGTCAGAAAGCGTCTATATGAGGGAAAGGGTTAAGTATACTTTCATTTAAGACATGTTCTGTGTCTTTCTCTGTATATGTTTACAAAGTAGTCTGCTGCAGATTTGTTGTATGTGGGGGGAAAGGCTATAGGAGGGGATGAAAACACCTTTGGGATTATTTTATTGTCATACTATCCATTAAAGGTAACCCCACAAATCCCTTATTTTCTCACTTCTCTGAATGAGTTAAAATGCTTTAGGACTGTAACAATATAGTGTAACATGATGCACTTACAACTGTTTACTGACAAGGAGTTTTATCCCATTCCCACATAAAAAAAAATCGGCAGCGGATGACTTCCAAATCATATTGTCAAAGACATCTAAAATCTCCAAAAATTAAGTGTTTCATTATTAAAAAGAGTTGAAAACATTGTAACAAAAGGAGAAGTTGCTCGCTTTGAGCAATTTCTACTTTTGTCACAATATTTTCAAAAGTCGTCTGCTGCACAGGCGTCAGAAAGCGTCTTTATGTGGGAAAGGGTTAAAGTCTTTGATTTATGTCTTAAACCTCAAAGCTCTCTGTAATAGTAGATTCTAAGTGCATATAGTTTTTTGTGGAACCTTTAACAGGGGCGTAGCTTGACTAAAATAAATGTGTAGGCCATACCTAGGGGGGTCCGAAAAAACAATCAGCTAGATGGGCATAGGTGCGTTTTGGCGTATATTTCGTAACGATTATCTTTAAAATTATAAAGTAAATTTTTATATATCTGAACTGAAAAAGACAGTTCACAGCAATGAAACGTTAAGAGTTTTATTTATTAAATCCCACTAATTATAAAATGTTCATGTTAAAGACAAATATACTAGTATGTGGATACCCAAACAATAACATTTATAGTGTGAAGTGCTTAAATAACTGCCTTTATGCACAATACACTTTTTTACTATAAAGTCACTAAAAAACTGTCAAGCTTTCGGCAGTTTTGTGACGCAAACACATTGATGATACAGTCAATGTCCATGGTCTTATGGCTATGAATCAGGGCCAACGCAAATAGTTTTTGATTCTTTTCATTCCACTAAAGGACCTTTCACAAGAGGCTGATGTAGGTGGCATGGTTAAAAGAACTCCCATTATTGTGAACATACAAGGATACAGGTCTTTGTTTGTCTGCTTAAGCGTGTCTTGGAGTCTAGCTGGTCTACTCGCTGCCATTCTCCATCTGACGTTCCAACACGCAATTTCTGTTTTGAATGTCTCAAACAACTGTGGAAGATCGAGGCGTAAGCAGCATATATTGATGACAGCATGTCGTCCCACAAATCAGCAAGATTTGAAGGCAGCAGTTGTTGAGCGCAGTACCTATCTTCATTACCCAGGAGACGAGTTTCCATTTCCTGTACTAAATGGTCAATAAAGACATTATACAGTGTGATTCTGAAGAAGTCAGATGACTCAGTTTGCACATCAGGGTTGGCTCTATTCTGTTGTCGACCAACTCTTCTTGGCATTGATGGTTGGATATTTAATTTCTGCAAACTCGAAGCGCAATATAGCAGCCAGATACTGACCAGCCCTTTTGTCCCCGTCTTCAAGTGTTTCCAATGCGTGAACAACTACAATGAACGCGTTTTTGAATGTTTGGAGTGCGTCCGCAAGACTTGACCACCTTGTTTCACATAGGGAGCGAAGCTTAGTGCGCCAATCCATTTCTTCTTTTGTTGCAACGTCCCAGGACAGCTCATCCTTGAACGCTGCTAATCGTTTTGCAGAATAGTCAAACATGAATCCAATATCCTGAACAGTTGCCATCATAGTGGACGCACGGAATGTTCAAACTATGGATTAATGCTTGATTCAAGCAATGGGAATTGCAATGTACATAATTTGCATGCGGCGAACATTCACGAACAAGTGCTTGAAGACCACGATATTTCCCAGACATGTTGGCGGCACCGTCGTAACATTGAGCTCTAATCTTCAATATATCGAGGTTGGCTTCCTGCAAAAAATCCATTAGATCCCAAAAATTCTTCCCTCACGTCGCAACTCTCGTCAACAAAACGCACACACATGGACAGTTGCTGTTTGGTAAACTTGTCGGTTGCTTCATCAACCATAATGGGGAAATAGGGACAACTTCGGCAATCTGCAAGTAGTCGTTCTCTTAGTTGACTAGTAGCACAACTATCAATCAGATCATTTTGAATTTCCGGAGAAGTGTATTTAATGTTCTATTGTGCATGAGCTAAATGTTCTGATAAAATAATATCAGTTTATGGGTATAAGGTGTAAAATACGGAAACTTACCATGATATCGATTGCATGAAAGAAAATGCCCCGACACTGTATAGTGAAAATAAGGCATTTGTTGTTGTAATTCTATAATTAAGCCCTTACCCCCTATGCCTCCTGTTTTTATTGCAGTTTTGGCATTTTTAAATTTTTCGATTTTGATGAAAAAAGTGTAGGCCGCTGCCTCACTGTGACAGCTTATAGCAAGCTACGCCCCTGTTTCACATGATTGGCACTCAGAAGTTGAGTGCTTAGCTTTTCTACAGCAGCCGACTTTGAAAAATATACCTTAAAAGGTATGGTATAATATCTCTAGTTATGTAAATAAAATTTATGAATAGAATCAAAAACATTGTGGAAAAAGGAGTAATTGCTCATGATGAGCAATTTCTCCTTATAATTGCCACAATGTTATGAAAAATTGTCACCTTCAGATGTGTCAAAATGCTTTTGCAGATGGGAAAAGGTCAAATGCCCTGAGAATTTAAGGAAACAGAGGTTTCAAGAAGCTCCTGCAAGTAACGTTTTACTTCAAAAATTGATTGCTTTCTATAAACAAGTGGTAACTTCAGGATAACCAACCTAAAGGGCATCATAGCAGCAGATGACTTTTGAAAACATTATGGTCAAAGGTGCAACTGCTCATGATGAGCAATTTCTCTTTTTGCCACAATGTTTTCAACTTTAATTAACAATTAAGCCATCTTTTATGGCGATTTTTCATGTTTTCGTCACTTTGTTTTTAAAGTCATCTGCTGCAGATTTGCTGTATGTGGGAAAGGGTTTAAGTAACACTAGGTAATTATTGATGACAGATGCAGGGGGATCACAAAAGCTGGTGAGGGGAAATCCAACTTTTGTTACTATTGTGTTGGTGGCCTTCTGTTATCAAATATGGATGAGTTATCCATTATGGACTTTTGTCCAATCATACTGGTCCAATCGTCCTGAATAATAGACAAAATTGGTGAAAGTGCATTTTGTAATCAAATATTTCCTTGCAGTTTAAGGAAACACTCGGGACATCATGTTCTGACAGAACAAACATATTATACGCTTCTTTATTGTTTTCTCTTTAACCGTTTCCCTCGTGCAACAACTCTGCAGCAGACGACTTTGAAAAACATACCAAGACAAATTTGAAAACTCCCCTTAAATGAAAGTTACTTTTAGTACAATAATTAAAAAAGTTGAAAACATGGTGACAAAAGGAGAATTTGCTTGTTTTGAGCAATTTCTACTTTTGTCGCCATGTTTTCAAAATTAGCCGCCTGCTGCAGGCGCATCAGAAAGCGTCTATATAAGGGAAAGCATTGTGGCAAAAGGAAACTTTAGTGAAGCCGTATCCATTTTGATTGTTTTATAGCATGAAACCGCAGCTATAGGCACTTCTTTTTTCACTTATGTAATTTTTTTGTTAAGATTGAATTTCCTGGAGCTTCATTAAATTAAGCTTGAGTATTACTTCAGTTTAAAAAGAATATTGACTGATCATCAATATTGGATTTAAACTGATCAGTTCTACAGTAAATTTCTCCTTTCTTTTCAACTGGGAATTTCAAATGCCATGCAACCTTTTCATTTGTTAGATTCTAATTTGCTTTCCATATGAAATTCAATTACTTTAACGCATTCCTTCAAACAGAAGCTTTCTGAAGCATCTGCAACGGATGAATTTTGAAAACATTGTGGCAAATGGAGAGACTGCTCATAATGAACAATTTCTCCATTTGTCACAATGATTTCAACTGTGTTCAATAAATATATTTTCATAAAATGAGGTTTTCCATTTTTTTTACTGGTATGTTTTTAATGTCGTCTGCTGCAGTTTTGTTGTATGTGGAAAAGAGTTTATTCAATGGTTTTATAAGTCAAAGAGCTGAAGGCACTGTTGTGGCGCTTGTGTACACAATCTTGCAAAGTACCTCGATGTAGACCATACATCGTATCTTCATTTTTTATTTGAGTATAAAGAAATTGTCCTTTGTCAGAATGTTTGTCTAAGTAATATCTAGACCGAGATAAAATATGGGTCATGTCCAGTCAAAATCTAGGTCACTAGGTCAAATTTATGAAAAATCTTGTTAACACTCTGGAAGACACATTTTTGGTTTGTCCTGGTGATATCTAGGTCACTAAGGGAAATCTTGTTAACACTCTGGAAGCCACATGTTTGGCTTGAGCATGTTGAAACTTTGTCAGAATATTTGTCTTAATGATATCTAGGGTAAGTTTGAATATGGGTCAGGTCAGGTCAACAACTAAGTCACTAAGCCAAATTGTAGAACAATCTAGTCAACACTATAGAGATCGCATTTTTGACTTGAGCAGCTTGTAATTTTGTCAGAAAGTTTGTCTTGATGATATTGCCATTGGCGCTGAAAGAGTTATGTCTTAAATAGCCCATTATCAGGTGAGCGATTCCAGGGCCTCATGGCCCTCTTGTTAGACAAAATATGTTCAAAATCGTCTGCTGCAGAAATGTCGTATGAGGGAAAGGGTTAAATTGGTACTGAAACGAAAACACCATAGTCACCATTCTAGTGGAAGATGCTCAATACAAACTTTAAACACCCATACAGCAGACATCTCCTATAAAGATATTGTGGAGACAGGAGAAATTGCTTGAAACAAGCAAACAGGTTCAATTTGAGCAGTTTCTCCTTTTTTAGATCACCTGAGCCGAAGGCTCAAGGTGAACTATTCTGATCACTTTTTGTCCGTCGTCCGTCCGGCGTTAACTTTTAGCTTTAAACATCATCTCCTCCCAAACTCCAAGGACAATTTCCGTGAAACATCACAGGACTGTTCCTCTGGTTGGCCTCTTTCAAAGTTGTTCAAAGATTTAAATTCCATTGAGAACTTTGGTTGCTGCGGCATCAGAAAGGGGACAAAATGTCCAAACTTTAAAAATCTTCTCCTCCGAATCTGCCTGTCAGATTCAAATATAATTTGGTAGAAATGTTCCTTGGGTGACCCTCTATAAAAATTGTTCAAGCCATACTGATTGGGCGAAAAACATGGCAGTCAGGCGGCATCAAAAAGACAAAATTTGAAAATTCCATTTTTATGAAAGTGCTTGTCTGATTTTAAGAAAATATAATACGAATCTTACTGTAATGATCCTCTATTTAATTTGTTTAAGCCGTTTTGATTGGTTACACAATCATAGCAACCAGGCGTCATCACAAAAGGGGTAAATTGAACTTTTAGCTACAAATGACAACCAACTCCTACCATACCAATAGAACAATTTCCACAAAACATCACAGGAATGTTCCTTTGGTGGTCCTCTTTCAAAATTGTTCAAAGATTAAAATTCCAATGAGAACTTTGGTTGCTGCGGCATCAGAAAAGGGGACAAAATGTCCAAACTTTAAAAATCTTCTCCTCTGAATCTGCCTGTCAGATTCAAATATAAGTTGGTAGAAATGTTCCTTGGGTGACCCAATTTCTCCTTTTGTCACTATGTTTTCAAAAAGCCGTCTGCTGCAGAGGCATCAGAAAGCGTCTATATGAGGGAAAGGGTTAATCACTGTCTGTAAGTCCACTCAAAATATGAAGTAGACCTATATTCATGTTGATATCAATTGATACAGATGGGATATTAATTTATAATGAATGTGTAAGCTAGCTAAATTAATAGTATTGCCTGGTTTTAGAAAAGGCTATTCCATTTAGTCCACAGCTGCCATTCGTGTGGCATAAAGATAATTAGCACCTACAAAACTCAGTCAGCTAGATAATTGATTCCATTCTGGTTCAGGAATTGAAATACAAAACGGATTATTTGCTAATCTATCATGCTTTGGAAATAATCCCATTTTAGACCCAAGGAGAAATACAGTCACAAAACAGGAGACAGTACATCTTCAGTCTCATAATTCAATATTTTTGGGATTGGCTGTTTGAACCTTTTCTTTGATTCTAATGACTGATCCCTTTCCCACATATAATAAATCTGCAGCAGACAACTTTGAAAACATCTAGGCAAAAACACGTCGGAAAAGCTCTATTAATGTTGGTACAATTACTGAAAAGAGTTCAACAAATTAAGAAATTACTTGTTTTGAGCAATTTCTACTTTTGTCAGAATGTTTTCAAACGTCGTCTGCTGCAGAGGTGTCAAAAAGCGTCTACAGGTGGCATCTGCATGCATAGCCTTTTGATAACAATAATACAAATGAAGAATTTCCCGTTGATGAGCAATTTCTCCTTTTGCCACAATTTGTTTTTATCTATATTCAATAATTACACTTTCCTTAAGTGAGACTAGACGTTTTAAAGTCATCTGCTGCAGAATTGTTGTATATGGAAAAGTGTTAAGATTATCTTAGTAGCTGAAGACTTCTAAAAACATTGTTGAAAAAGAAGAAATTGCAGGACACTGTACAGAAATGCCAACTTGTACTGTTTCCCCAGGCTTGCCTGCATTGGAATAGCGTACTTTTACTCTCAGGGGACACATTATTTATTAGTAGGCTTACCGGTTGAAAAGTTGTTATGTTTAATCAATAAAGCACTCAATCAGTCAAGAAGTTACCAGTGTGAACGGCAACATTTTTCTGGTCAGTTTTCTTGATTTGGTTAATGGGCACCTGTCTTGATTCACGATGATGTTCCTGCTTTAACGGGTTATTAATCCACGCGATCTCAGCTAATTACAATGCTTAAAACCCTTTCCCACATACCTAAAAAATGAAGCAGATTATCTTTGAAACTATAATGATACAAGCATTAATGATAGTTTTCAGTGTGAACAATTTCTCCTTTTGTCACTATTTTTGTCTCAGATGCAGAAAGCTTCAGAATCCATATGTATTTTGGATAGGATAAACCCATGACCTAATTTTATGCTAGTGACAATAGACTATCAATATGACCAATTACTCTGTTTCCTTCAATGTTGTCAATTTCGTAGCAAACATGTCTTTCACATTTTCTAGACAAAGTGGCGTTGGTTTTTTCCAAAGCAGAATACTCTTTTTAATTAAAGTTATCATAATATTATGAGGCAGCTGTTAAAATCAGAAATCATTGAGAGGATTTATTAAACTGTTTCTTACAAACATACGCTTTCTGACAGACCTGCATCAGATATATTTCGGAAACAGTGGCAAAAGGAGAAATTGCTCAATGTTTTTAACTAAATTCAAAAATTATACTTTCATTTTAAGACATTTTACATGTTTATCGTAGGTGATTTCCGAATTGTTTGCTGCAGGTTTGTTGTATGGATCTTTGAAAAGGTTAAGAAAAGAAGGATTGGAAAAAAAACCAATTACAATGTATAACTTTTACAGTGTGGGTAATATAATACTGGCACTCCTTAAATTCAAAAATTATACTTTCATTTTAAGACATTTTACATGTTTATCGTAGGTGATTTCCGAATTGTTTGCTGCAGGTTTGTTGTATGGATCTTTGAAAAGGTTAAGAAAAGAAGGATTGGAAAAAAAAACAATTACAATGTATAACTTTTACAGTGTGGGTAATATAATACTGGCACTCCTTAATACCTTACAGCATTGTTGCAGCAGACTTCCCGATATATATAACTGAAGTAGAAAATGATTTCACCAATAACTTTAATCTTACCTTCATTGCTTTACCTATAAGCTTTATAATCCTTATTCAGAGTATCCCTTTCCAACCTGCAGACACATTTTGACGCAATAGCAGCAGACGGCTTTTGAAAACATTGTGGCCGAAGTTGGTATTGCTTGCGGTCTTGTCCGCTCAATAACTTTAGAAGCCTTTGTCAAATCACCACCAAATTTGGTCATGTTGATGGGCAGAATATCTTGGTTAGGTTCGATAATTTAAAATATGAACCGCGTTATCTTAGTCACTCCTCACTTATGTCTCTCGATATGTCCAAAACTGCATTAACAGTGTCCGCTCTCTAAATTTTCCTGATGTACAACCAATAATCACTTTACTAAGTCTCAAAAAGACAGGATTTGCGTATTTTGTGACAGTTGGCGCTCTTGATGTCACTGTTTTCAAAGTCGTCTGCTGCAGATTTTCTGGCTCAGCAAACTTTCTTTCCGACGATTGACAAAGTTAGTCAATGCGACATGCGTCATTCGTCTTCCACCAATGGGCTAAGTCTATGTGGAAAAGCAGCCAGTTGCTTGGGAAGATTGTTGTGTGGAGTACTGGTGTGAGAAAACCAGGAAATGCATGAGTAGGTGAACTGGAAATTGTTAAAAACGGCGTTAAACCCCAATCAATCAACTGTAAAGGCGTCAGAAAGCGTCTGTATGTGGGAAAGGGTTGATATTTTGATGTATCTGATTCATATTGAGCAATTTCTCCTTTTACCATAATTCTTTCATCTCTTTCCAATAATTATATCTGAGATAGGTTTAACCTTTTCCCACATCGATCAAATCTGCAGCAGACGACTTTGGAAACATGTGGACAAAAATATAGAAAATCGCTATAAATGAGGGTATATTTATTTACTAAAAAAAGTTGAAAACATTGCGGCAAAAGGAGAAATTGCTTGTTTTGAGCAATTTCTTCTTACTTTTGTCACAATGTTTTCAAAAGTCGTCTGCTTCAGAGGCGTCAGAAAGCGTCTATATGTGGGAAAGGGTTAAGTCCTAAATTACAAGAAATCTATCAAAGAGAGATGGTTCCAAGAAGCTAGCCATGCCTGTTGCAGTAACGGATAAATCGGATAAGTTACTTTAGTAACTACTGAAGCGCAAGCTGTAAGGCTGATATTGGAGTTTTTCCCCGTATTGACAGAAGTTTTTAAATGGTCCAGCACACATTGTGTAACAGTGTTCTGTCAATTTCTGTTGGTGGTAAGGGCAAGCTCTGGATAATGCAGGAGAATTAAATTACAAGACATCTTGGTTTTAACATTTACCTGATAGTTTTAGGTGTTCTTAGAGTTGTCTGCTTTGAAAACCATTTGAGAACGTCATTTTAATTTCTCATAAATTGAAAATTTAATTTTGTTACAAAATTGAAAAGAAAAATATTTTAGGAAAAAATCAAGTTACTTGTTTTGACAATTTTCTTCTTTTCTCATTATGTTTTCAAGTGATCTGCTGTAAAGGGGCCTTCGCAGAATATTTTTAATGGAAAAGATTAAGTACAAATATATTGTGATTTGTTGCAATATATTTTGTTGTTGTTATTGATCAGAATAATGTTTCTCAGGAGATTTTTCTGATGTTTATACACAATATATGGTTTTGGCATTAATTAATTCTGTCGTATATTTAATAGGGAAATGCCTGAAGCAGACAACTTTAAAAACATCTTGGAAAAATTTAGCAAATCTCTATGAATGAAAGTATAAACACAGTTAACACTAAATAGAGTTGAAAACATTATGGCAAAGTAAAAAAAAATGATGTACCCAGATTAACACTTTCCCACCTGCAGACGCATTTTGACACAATAGCAGCAGATGACTTTTGAAAACATTGTGGCCAAAGGTGAAATTGCTCATGATGAGCAATTTCTCCTTTGGTCACAATGTTTTTTAACTTTATTTAACAATTAAGCTATTTTTCATGTTTCAGTCACTATTTTTTCAAAGTCATCTGCTGCAGATTTGCTGTATGTGGGAAAGGGTGAATGCCTGTGCATGTCAGGTAAAGGTTGAGAAAGAAATGTAATTTACCTTCCAGTTATCTAGTTCTCAGCAGTACCACTTTGTGTTGTCGCTCTGACCAGTTTAAGTGATCATGGAATATAATAGTTCTTAGCTTTTAAAGGAGGTTTTTGTTCCTGCTAGAGCACGCAGATCTCGTTCTTAAGGGAATGCACTTGAAAATAGCTGGCAGAACAGTGTTATTGTTTCCTCTTACGCTTTGAAGTGGCAATTAGTGTACTAGGGCAGAAAATATTTAAAAAAAACTATTACACAAGATTCCTTTGTACTGAGCTTTGCCGATGGTCAAGGCACTTCAAAAAGGAAATCGGGAAACATGTTTCTGGATAATCTGTGGTAACTTTTGATTATGTTCAGTATTTGATGATCAGAACAAATGAATGGGTAAATTTGTGTGAGACTGCTTTAAACCATATATATATATAACTAAACTATAGTTGATATCACATTTTTGTAAAGTTATTTTAAAACATCTGAGAAACTGAAATTGATGATGGGTTTGAACAGTATGGAGAAGGTAAAACTTGATTGTTATGAGCAATATGTTGGCAGTGCAGATTTTTAAATGTTTTTTCCTTCAACAGTAGTAATTATTTACTCCATTTTCCACAATGTTTTCAACCTTAACCCTTTCCCACATATAGACGCTTTCAGACGCCTCTGAAGCAAACGACTTTTGAAAACATTGTGGCAACGGTGAAATTGCTCATGATGAGCAATGACACCATTTGTCACAATATTTTCAACTCTATATAATAATTAAACTGTCATTAATGGAGATTTTTCACATTTTTGTTAAGATGTTTTCAAAGTTGGCTGCTACATATATCACACAAAGTATTCTCTGTGAACATTGAACTGTCATACTGTGTCACCTGATAGCTAGATTAGTCCTTCAAAAAAAGACATCGCGTATGCTTATTTTTCATTTTGTTATTATCCTGCATACGCGACGTCTTTCCAAAACATGTGAAAAACGCGTCGCTTATTTCCGACCATGAATCTGGTCGGAAATTTGGCGACGATTCCAGGCTCGAATCTGGCGTATGTAATGTTTGTCACAGCAAAATACACAAATTATGGGACAACATTAAATTTTAACCCTTTATCTATCGTAAAAAGTAAACACAAAGGTTCTAACTCACGTTTTTATGTGTTTTAATCCATTTTTAATCCACCTCTTAGAGGCCTGACCCATCACTATTCAAAATTGGGTCACAGTTTGTGGATTCGAACCGAGGATAACCGAATACGGTATTTGGGGTGGTGTGGTCAAAGTACACCGAAATGGATATTTAACGAAATAGTTATATATCTTATGCGAACAAGTTTGAGTGATATTTCGTTTATTTTTTGTTACCGATTTTGTCTTTTCTACTTAACCGGAAAGACGTTTGTTTTCAGATTTCAAATTTTTCGCCGTTTTGAATTGAATTTTGATAGATTAAAGTGGTAAAGAGGTAAGCTGCATAATCTTTAGGCTCAAATTAATATAATAATAATCATAGATATGGTTTTTTTTATCGTTGCGATAGCTGTCAGGGATATAAACGGCATAATAACGTGAATCAAGTCTGTCTGAAACATGCTATGGATAATTTGAACAGAAAGTTTAGACTTCGGTTGACCAATAATGACAGATGATAAAACGAGAAACCGAAAGTCTAAATTATTTGGACTACTGATTGATATATCAGGTGAACACTATATTATTTCTAAATATTCCTCATGTTACAGGTTTAACCCTTTCCCTCATACGACAATTCTGCAGCAGACGACTTTGAACATATTTTGTCAAAAAATAGAAAAATCTCTATAATTGAATGGATAACCTATGACTAAGTGGAAAACATTGTGGCAAAAGGAGAAATTGCTCGTTATGAGCAATTCCTTCTTTTGTCACAATGTTTTCAAAAAGCCGTCTGCTGCAAAGGTGTCAGAAAGCGTCTATATGAGGGAAAGGGTTAAAGTATGACTATTGAATAGAGTTGAAAACATTGTGACAAAAAGCCGTCTGCTGCAAAGGCATCTGAACATGGCTTTAGATAATTAACTGTGAATTGATGAAAGGTTTTTATATCGGTTTTACAACCAACTAATTTCTCATTTTTAAATAGCTGTATTTCCAAATACCATGCATCTATTATTTTCAAAATCCATTAATATTTTATGGCTTCATGTCAGAAGAATGAAATGCATAAAAAATGGCTTGTTGATGAACATTTTCTTTTCAATGTTTGCTAATTAATACTGATGTTTTCTAGGCATTTCACTCTTTGTTCTGTCGCCTACCTTGATAGGAATAATTTCTTTTGTCTTCTTTATCCCTTTCCCACCTATAGGCGCATTTTCACGCATCTGCAGTGGATGAATTTTGAAAACATCCTGACGAAAAGGAGAAATTCCTCATAACAAGCAATTTCTCCTTTAGCCACAATGTTTTCAACTTTTTTCAGTAATATATAATACCTACAATTATCATAGAGATTTCCCATATTGTTTAGTAGACATTTTCAAAGTCGTCTGCTGCAGATTTGCTGTATGCCTGGGAAAGGGTTATGTCACACTTTCACTTATTGACATATATTGACTGGCGACACATGTGTTCCTTAAATTGACACGACTTCATGTCTCCAGATGTTTCCTATTTGGGAAGAGTTTAAGCCTTTCCCACATATAGACTAATGTTTTGACACCTTTGAAGTTGATGACTCTTGCTCATAATGACTTTTACTATTCTATTCAATGTTAAAACTTTTATTCAGAGAGTTTACCATATTTCTTACAAGATGATTTCTAAGTCGTCTGCTGCAGATTTGTTGTATGTGGGAAAGGGTTAAAAACCCATATGATGTAATAGATTTATTAGCCCTTTTCCACATAAGACATATCTGCAGCAGACGACTTTGAAAACATCTAGAACAAATTATGGAAAATCTCTGAAAATGAAGGTATTATAAATTGCTGAAATTTGTGTCAAAATGAGAAATTGCTCGTCTTTCAAAAGTCGTCTGCTGCAGCGGCATCAGTAAGGGTTATTAAGATTTCAAGAGTTTTAGATTAAAGAGGCATATTAAATGCTCAAAAATCCTAAAAATTAATTTTCAAACCCTACACTTTTGGTACTCAAAAGAATTGTCCTGGTGCAACGTTTAAGTTCCTTTCCCACATAAAACTTATCTGCAGCAGATGACTTCTAACATCCAAGCAGAATTAGGAAACAAATTTTTACAAACTAAAGTATTATAGTTGAATAACAGTGCTCAAAACGTTGTGGCAAAACGAGACATCGATTGCTCATTTTGAGCGTTATGTATCCTTCGACCAAAATGTTTTCAAAAGACATATGCTGCAAAATTGGGTCAAAATGCATCTGTAAGTAGGAAAGGATTAAGTGCCAGCACTATAGCGTTATTGTATTAACCCTTTTCCATCTATAGGCGCATTTTGACGACTTTTGAAAACAAGCGATTTCTCCTTTTGCCACAATGTTTTCAACTTTTTTCAATATTTTTACCTTCATTTATAGAGATTTTCCGTGTTTTATGCCCTAGATATTTTTAAAAGTTGTCTGCTGAAGAATTGCTGTATGTGGGAAAGGGTTGAATAGAAAGATATTCTTGGCTTAAGATCTGTTTACCCCTTTCCCTCATATAGATGCTTTCTGACGCTTCTGCAGCAGACAGCTTTTTGAAAACCGTAGTGACAATTAAAAGAAGAAATTGCTCAAAACGACAAAATATGTTCAAAGTCGTCTGCTGCAGATTTCTCGTATGAGGGAAAGGGTTACTTTCTCTGATGGAGGTCTGAGAAGGTCAATGTGTTCTAAGAGTTTTGACATACCCCAGGTGGTGTCGTGGAGAATTTCTAAGAAGATTACAATACTATGCTATTATGTTTATGATGTTACAAAGGATAGTTTGAGATTGTTGATGCTATGGCATTGTGTTTTTGATTATAGAAATATAACGGGCAAGATTGTCTAAAGTATTTTGTCAATTATTTATCAAAGGAAAGCTTTAACAAATAGTGACAGTTCACTGCGCCTTGAAAATATGAATCAATGAGCTTACATGCATAAACGGTTGCTTAAAAAATATTTCCCTTTTGTCTCGCCGTGGCTTAGTTGCAAAAGCGAGACTAAGGTGTTGCTTTTCTGGCAGCGGCAACAGCCGTGTCAAACATTTGCGTTTTCGTTTTTAGCTCTACTGGCCAAAGGCCAGAAGAGCTAATGCCGTGGTGTGGTGTCAGTCGTCTGTAAACAATTGCTTGTGAACGCGATACAGTCTTCAGTTTTGATTTTATCTCGATCAAACTTATACAGTAGTTAGATATCCATGAGAGCTCGATTCCTTTCACAAACCAGTTAGATCCGCACATGTAAGACTGCATTATGGTCCTTGAAATTGTTAAAATTACTACAATAGTGCTTGTGAACACAATAGAGGCTCCATTTACTATCTGATCTTCACCAAACTTAGAAAGTAGTTAAATATTGAGATGAGCTTGGTTCCTTTCGAAAACAAGCCAGATGTACCCTTGTATGACTGGATTATGGCCCTTGAAGTTGTCAAAATTGCTATAATACAGCTTGTGAATGCGATAAAGTCTTCAGTTTTGATTGTATCTCCATCTAACTTATACAGTAGTTAGATATCCATGAGAGCTCGGTTCCTTTCGCTAACCAGCCAGATCCACCCATGCAAGACTGGATTATGGCCCTTGAAATTGTCAAAATTGCTATAATACAGCTTGTGAACACAATAGAGCCTCCATTTACTATTCGATCTTCACCAAACTTAGATAGTAGTTAAATATTGATGAGAGCTTGGTTCCTTTTGCAAACCAGCCAGATCCACCCATGCAAGGCTGGATTATGACCCTTGAATTTGCCAAAATTGCTATAATAGAGCTCCATTTACTATCTGATCTTCACCAAACTTAGATAGTACTTAAATATTGATGAGAGCTCGGTTCCTTTCGAAAACCAGCCAGATGTGCCCTTGAAGGACTGGATTATGGCCCTTGAAATTGTCAGAATTGCTATAATACAATAGAGCCTCCATTTACTATCCGATCTTCACCATACATACATGCTCTGGATTTAAAATTACCAAAGAACCATCCCAGTAGAGCATAGGTCCTCATAACTACTGGTGCGTAACTGGGCGTTCATATTTGGAATAAAGTTATATCTAGTGTTCTTCTTCACATTGTATGCTGAAGATGCTTACAATTTAAGACCTTCTTTTTGGGGTAAAAAACAGGATTTTTGGTGGATTTTGAGAATTGGACATAGCTTCTTCATTATTTGTTAGATTGATTTCAAATTCAGCACACACATTTCATAAATAAAGTACTTTAACATATCAAACATTTGGATTTCTTTTTTTCAATTTCTTGTTTTTTAAGTTCACCCCAAGATGAAAGCTCAAAAGTGAGCTTGTGTTACCCCCTACGTCTGGTTTGTGCTGTCTTCTTCAATTTCTAGGAATCTGCCGTGGTCGAGTGGTTTAATAATTGTCCGGGACTTGAAACCGGGTGTTCCGGGTTTGATCCCCAGTTGCAGCACGACGGTCATGGTGGAGTGCCTTTGATTTCTAGTACTGGTTTGTTTACCCAGGGATCATGTATAAGTGAACTGTCGCCATGATATAACTGAAATAATGTTAAAAGCGGCGTAAAACCTCAATAATTCAAATCAACAATTTCTTTTAACACTGACATCTCGTAAACCACTGTCCAATTGTTTACATACTCCTTACTCCATAGTTATGTTCCTTTTGTGGTTCTTTTTCAAATTAATCAAAGAGTGAGATTTATTCTATGTTGAACTGTCGTATCATAAAGGGGGTAAAATGACAAAACCTAAATGATTCTCCTCTAAAACTGCTTGGCTGATTTGAAAATATTTTGGCATCTTCAAAAACTATATATTCAAGCCAGTATTGATTGATGGAATAACATGGAACATCAGACAATTAGGGATGCATTATTATAAATGACAAGACTTTACCCTTTCCCTCATACGACAATTCTGCAGCAGACGACTTTGAACATATTTTGTCAAAAAATAGAAATTCTCTATAATTGAATGGATAACCTATGACCAAAAGTGGAAAACATGGTGTCAAAAGGAGAAATTGCTCGTTTTGAGCAATTTCTTCTTTTGTCACTGTTTTCAAAACCGTCTGCTGCAGAGGCGTCAGAAAGCGTCTATATGAGGGAAAGGGTTAAGAAAATGTTTTCTCTGCCGACTGATTTGGTGATGAAGTGGTTAGTCTCAGCATCCATGTAGAGGTAGGGAGACCAGGGTTCAATCCCCTGTCCTGTCATATCAAAAATGGTAGTCGTGGCTCTACAAACAATCTGGTGAACCATACAAGGCCACAGCATGCATACATACACTGATTCTTCTATGAAATGCTGATAATGTTACCAAATTGTATCTATTTTGTTTTATGGTAAAACGTCTCAAATGTTACAAATTTATACGACCTTTATTATAATGTTTCAAGCAAAACAGTTGTAAATACATCTTGTAAATATCAATGATAGAATTTATCTGGAAAAGTAATTTTGTCTACAAAGTACATGATAGCATGATACAAGTATCCCAAGTGAATAGGAGTCATTCTCCTTGTGCTATTATTTGACTTTTCTCCCATCAAACTTTGGAAATTGCTGTTTGACATTTTGATAAACCTGCAGCAGATGATTTTAACCCTTTCCCTCGTATAGACACTTTCTGACGTCTCTGCAGCAGACGGCTTTTTGAAAACATAGTGACAAAAGAAGTAATTGCTCAGTATGAGCAATTTCTCCTTTTGCCACAATGTTTTCCACTTTAAGTCATAGGTTATCCATTCAATTATAGAGATTTTTTCATGTTTTGACAAAATATGTTCAAAGCCGTCTGCTTGTTGTATGAGGGAAAGGGTTAAGAGTATTTCGACAAAAGCAATGGTTGAGTGTAATAATCAATGTGTGGGTTTATTCTTCACAAAAAGTTCAACTCTTTTCAAAAGGTATTGTAACTGTCATTTATAGTAAGTTTCTGTTTTGTTTGCCCAGACGTTTTATTTCCGAGGATTGACACAAGTCAATGCAATGCGACAATTTGCGTCAATCGTCTTCCACCAATGGGCTAAATCTATGTGGAAAAGCAGCCAGTTGCTTGGGAAGATTGTTGTGTGGAGTACTGGTGTGAGAAAACCAGGAAATGCATGAGTAGGTGAACTGGCTGCCTTGATATAACTGAGAAATTGTTAAAAACGGCGTTAAACTCCCATCAATCAATTGCCCAGACGTTAATTTGTTGTAAGAGGGAAAAATTGAAGATGATTGAAATTGGAAAAGTCTTTTAACTCTTTCCACAATGCATCCAATCTTCATGAAATTTAAGTAAATCAGAATGTACATCTCCATCAGATCTTGGCCAAAATTGAAGTAAATCTTGTTAACACTTTAGAAGCGGCATTCTTAACTTGAGCATGTTGAAACTTTGTCAGAATGGGTGTTTAGATGATATCTAGGCTAACGTTGAATATGGGTCGTGTTAGTTTAAAATCTAGGTCGCTAGTCCAAATTGAAGGAAAATCTTGTTATCACTGTGAAAGTTGGATTTTGTACTTGAACATGTTGAAATATTGTCAGAATGATTGTCTTGATGATATCTAATGCAAGTTCGAATATGGGTCATGCCAACCAAAATTAACCCTTTCCCTCATATAGATGCTTTCTGACGCCTCTGCAGCAGACGGCTATTTAAAAACATAGTGACAAAAGAAGAAATTGCACAAAACTTGCAATTTCTCCTTTTGCCACAATGTTGTCCACTTTTAGTCATAGGTTATCCATTCAATTATAGAGATTTTCTACTTTTTATCTCACCAGAGCACAAAGTGCTCAAGGTGAGTTTTTGTTATCGCCTTTTGTCCGTCGCCAGTCGTCCGTCGTCAACATTTGCTTGTTAACACTCTAGAGGCAACATTTTGCATCCAATCTTCATGAAAGTTTATAAAAACATATATCTCTATCAAATCTAGGCCAAGTTTGAAACTGGGTCATGTTGGGTCAAAAACTAGGTCACTAGACCAAATTTAATGAAAATCATGTTAACACTCTGGAAGCCATATTTTAAACTTGAGCATGTTAAAAAGTTTGTCTTGATGATATCTAGGCCAAGTTCGAAACTGGGTCATGTCGGGTAAAAAACAAGGTCACTAGGCCAAATTTAATGAAAATCTTGTTAACACTCTGGAAGCCACGTGTTTGGCTTGAGCATGTTGAACTTTGTCAGAATGTTTGTCTTAGTGATATCTAGGCCAAGTTCGAATATAGGTCATGTCGGGTCAACAACTAGGTCACTAGCCCAAATTGAAGGAAAAGCTTGTTAACACTCTGGAAGCCATATTTTTAACTTGAGCATGTTGAAACTTTGTCATAAAGTTTGTCTTTATGATATCTAGGGCAAGTTTGAATATTAGTCATGTCTGGTCAAAAACTAGGTCACTAGGCCAAATGTAAGAAAAATCTTGTTTACACTCTGGAATCCACATTTTTAACTTGAGCATGTTGAAACTTTGTCAGGAAGTTTGTCTTGATGATATCTAGGCCAAGTTTGAATATTGTTAACACTCTTGAAGCCACTTGTTTGGCTTGAGCATGTTGAACTTTGTCAGAATGTTTGTCTTAGTGATATCTAGGCCAAGTTCGAATATAGGTCATGTCGGGTAAACAACTAGGTCACAAGGCCAAATTGAAGGAAAAGCTTGTTAACACTCTGGAAGCCACATTTTTAACTTGAGCATGTTGAAACTTTGTCAGGAAGTTTGTCTTGATGATATCTAGGCCAAGTTTGAATATTGTTAACACTCTGGAAGCCGCCTCGAATATAGGTCATGAATGGTTAAAAACTAGGTCACTCGGCCAAATTTAAGGAAAATCTTGTTAACACTCTGGAAGCCACATTTTTGGCTTGAGCATGTTGTAACTTTGTCAGAATGTTTGTCTTAGTGATATCTAGGTCAAGTTTGAATATGGGTCAGGTCAGGTCACTAGGCTAAATTGTAGAACAATCTAGTTAACACTATAGAGATTGCATTTTTGACTTGAGCAGCTTGAAATTATGTCACAAAGTTTGTCTTGATGATATTGCCATTGGTGCTGAAAGAGTAAAGTCTTAAATAGCCCTTTCTCAGGTGAGCGATTCAAGGGCCTCATGGCCCTCTTGTTTACAAAATATGTTCAAAGTCGTCTGCTGCAGAATTGTCGTATGAGGGAAAGGGTTAAAGGGAAATTGTGTTAACATTCTAGTACCAGCTGACCTGACTGCAAAATGAGTTATTGTGATTGACTATGTGGTTGGTATAACCTAGGTGAGCAATCTGGGGCCATTATGGCCCTCTTGTTTCCTTTTCTGATTTAAGGGGTCCATACTCGACGCCGGGAACCTGTGGTTTAACCCATTCCCTCATATAGATGCTTTCTGACGCCTTTTCAGCAGACAGCTTTTTGAAAACATAGTGACAAAAGAAGAAATTGCTCAAAACGAGCAATTTCTACTTTTGACACAATGTTTTCAACTTTTAGTCATAGGTTATCCATTCAATTATAAATATTTTCTATTTTTTGATAAAATATATTCAAAGTTGTCTGCTGCAGAATTGTCGTATGAGGGAAAGGGTTAAGATTCATGCCACAAAATAACTGCTTCATTAAAAAAAATACCTGATGGTTAATGCATGTTTGAAAGAATAGTATTGGCCATTGAGTTTCAGTGAACAAGCATTTTTTATGTCAGTTTTAGTTTAATGTTCTTATAAATCAAACAAAAAGTGGTTTCCAGGGTAACTTAGGTACAAAATTCCAAAGTCTGTTTGTTTATTTTAGAGCATAATACAGGAAGGCGAATTTTATCATGAAGCAAAACTGATGTATGCACCAGGTAGATGTTAACCCTTTCCCTCATATAGACGCTTTCTGATGCCTTAGCATAATAATGCAGCAGACGGCTTTTTGAAAACATAGTGACAAAAGAAGAAATTGCTCAAAACGAGCAATTTCTCCTTTTGACACAATGTTTTAGTCATAGGTTATCCATTCAATTATAGAGATTTTCTATTTTTTGACAAAATGTGTTCAAAGTCATCTGCTGCAGAATTGTCGTATGATGGAAAGGGATAACCCTTCCCTCCATACAGCAAATCTTCTGCAGATGACATAGGATATATATTAGTCAAACTATCGAAAACATATACAATGTATAAATAAAAGTAAGATGATTGAAAAGAGTTGAAAACATGGTGGCAAAAGGAGAAATTGCTTTTGTAAGCTATTATATTCTCCTTTTAATCGTCCAGCGTCAACAATTTTCTTTTTAACACTCTACAGGCAATTTTTTGCATATAATCTTCCTGAAAGTTTATCAGAACTTACATCTCCATCAAATCTTTGCCAAGTTTGAAACTGGTTCATGTAAAAGGTCAAAATATAGGTCACTAGGTCAAATTGTAGGAAAATCTTGATAAAACTTCACATTTTTAACTTGAGCATGTTGAAACTTTGTCTGAATTATTGTCTTCATGATTTCTAGGTCAAGTTCGGTTAAACAATAAATCTATAAAGTTTATTGTTGTCATATTGATTGGTTTAAAACTTGGCCACCAGGCGGCATAAAAAACGGGGTGAAATGACACAAATTTCATAATTTTCTAGTAATTTAGCAGAAGTGTTAAACTTGACCTAAAAGTTGTTGCGTTAATATCCAAGGTCAATGTCCAAACTTACATAGAAAAAAAAAAAAAGTTTCGGGAAAACCGATTATTTGTTCAGTAGTTTTCCCTTAACCCTTTCCCACATTCAACAAATCTTAAGCAGACGACTTTGAACACATCTAGGCAAAAATATAAAATATATTCATATAATTTATGAAAGTATTATAAAAATATCTAATAGTTGGAAACATTGTGACAAATCCAGAAATTGGTCATTATGAGCAATTTCTCCAGCTGCCACAATGTATTTAAAAGTCATCTGTTAGAGCAAATGGGTTTAAACCAACTTTGTTTCATTTTAATGTGGTAGATCAGTTTATTGTAAACGGCCCTGACAGATGAATGATAAACTCTCGTTAAAAACCTGGTTTCCGAGGCATTGTCATGTCTTCTCATTAGTATAATAATGATAATGCAAGAAATATGTTGCTTAACCCTTTCCCTCATATAAACGCTTTCTGACTCCTCTGCAGCAGACAGCTTTTTGAAAACATAGTGACAAAAGAAGAAATTGCACAAAACGTGCAATTGCTCCTTTTGCCACAATGTTCTCCACTTTTTGTCATAGGTTATCCGTTCAATTATGGAGATTTTCTATGTTTTGACAAAATACATCCAAAGTCGTCTGCTGCAGAATTGTCGTATGAGGGATTTAATCGTGAATAAGAAGAAAGGAAAAATGCAATCAATTCATGAGTTATTTGGCGATGTAAGAATAAAGGGTTGAAAATCAAGAAAGAAGAAATATTGATTGCTTAATTTGTTTTTCAGATTTAAGTTTATATCTTACTGAGATGCTTTTGTAATCAATTCTCAAGTTCTGAATCTTGGTATTTATAACGAAAGGTTTTATCCTTTACCTGGCAGAAACATGTCTTCATCAAACAGAAGAGAAAATTGCTCATAATGAGAGATAACAATAAACTGTAAATGCAAAGGACATTGTATAAAATTATACAGAGATAATGTTTGACAATTAAACGTCTTGTTGCATGTATATTTTATATTATGTTTATTGAGAAATAATTGCAGTTGGTTCAAAAGGAATTGAGTTTATTTTCAGATAATTGAAATTGATCACATAACTGGATCACGAAACGTCTTTGAACATAGAAAAAATATCCCAATTTTCAATATATTTATTTATTTCCAGTATGCCATCAGTAAGTCAAATACCCCCTCGGTTGTGTTAATGGTAGAGTCTCTGCCTTTGGTGTGGGGGTTTAAATGCGGGTTCGATCCCTGGACCAATTTCAACCAAACTTTAATAGGAATGTTACTTTGGGGGTCCGCTTTCAAAATTGTTCAAAGCTATAAATCACATGCATAACTTTAGTTGCTGCAGACAGAAAGGGAGAAAAATGCCATAAATTTTAAATTAATTTTCTCTGAATCCCCTTGTGTGATTCCATTATAATTAGGTCCTTGAGTGACCCTCTACAAATACTGTTCAAGCCATATTGAAAAGGGGCAGAATGACAAAAGTATTGAATTCCATTCTTATTAAATGCCTTATTTAATGATTTCAACCAAACTTCAAAGGAATGTTCATGTGGTGGTCCTTTTTCAAATTGTACAAAGATTTAATGCCCCATTACAAATGATCTTGAACTGTTTCATTTGCAGTTCATTCTCTTTCTTGATGAAATGTTCACCTGTATTAGCAGTAGCATTTGTTACTATACTATCACTCAGGTGATCCATTTAGGGCCATCTTCAGGTCCTCTAGTTTTATCATTTTGAAATTATGTCCTTTTTCATTTGCCATGCATCCTCACACATAATTCCCTTACTGACTAGGCCATATAGCGATATGGCATAAAACCATTTTGTATGCATGTAAGATATAAGCAACTAATTAAAAAAAACACTTGGTGCTGTTAATCAGTGAAAATAATCCTCTATCTAACACTGAAAAAAACAATTACCTTATAATAACACTTGGCAATTCAATCACAGAGGCAGCTAATCATAACTTTTGAGCTCAACTGAGCATGAATTGCTCAAGGTGAGTGCATCGTGATCGCCCTATGTCTGGCATACGTCATCCCTGCGTTAACATCTTCTCCTCTGTCAATTTGGATGAAACTTCATTCATGCAGAAGTCTTGTTTCCATGGCAATTAACAGAAAGAAAAAAACTTAAAATTTTCTTCTGCCAAACCAGTTGGACGATTTTCAAAAAATTTGTAGAAATGATCTTTCAAATTCCTTCAAGCCATGTTGATTGGTCGAAAAACATGGCCGCCACGGGGTGGACTGTTTTGAATTATAAACCTGCAAGCTAATGTTAATGGGTCGAAAACATGGTCGCAGTGGGCAGGGCTGTTTTGCCTATAATACGGCTATAGTGAAAAATTTAAAAATCTGTTTCTCAAAAGTTTGACCCTCTACAAGATTACTTCAAGCCATGTCCCATATCGAAAAACAAAATGAGTTATTATGGTTGGGATGACAAAACACATTTCAAAATTCAAGTGAGCCATCCAGAGCCATCATGGCCCTCCTGTTTCAAGACATAATTAACTTTCAATGGGAACATTTTGAATGGCTCGATTTTCCGCAATATTTTCAATATTTGTCTATTATACAATGAAGTATCTTTCACAGAAAGGGTTCAGCTATCATGGAATTGAGACCCTTTCTCGCTTAGAGACACATGTGCAGCAAACGACATTTGAAAACTTCATCACATACAAGACTGACATTGAGGTCAAACATTGTTCAGTTTGTGTTTCACTTTTTGGAATTCTTTTGACTCATTAATGCACAGGGACTTGCTCCTCTAAAAATAGATATGACCTACTCTATGCATAGATATTAACAAGGGTGGACACAGTTTTCTGGGTCGCCTCGCTTCAACTCATTTTATTCAAAGTATTCGAACAAATATATGAGTTTGAAGTAGGGAATCAATAAATAATGCTTTTCTCTATCGAACTATACCAAAATAACGTGTTTTTTTTTCTCCCTACGTATGTTAATTCCAAGTATGGAAATTCCATTTGTAGAACGTTCATCTCGTTTTAAGTACTCTTGTCACTGTGTCTAATTGCAGGACGGGATGGTCGCCCAAAAGTTTTGAGCCTGTAAATGAAGTTTGTAAACAGACCGTAAAAAATTGCTAATACGTCCTCTCAGTTTGCACAAAGTTTAAGCCCGTTTGGCTAGATTTTACGGAGGGTAGTGAGAATGAGTTTGGTGTGATGGGGCTTAAAACTTGTATCAAATTATTGCTGAAAATACTAATTTGCAATTGTAGCTTTTACATTATTTTAGACTGTAGAGCTATCTATATTTGACTGTACAGAAATGTAGGAAATAATAATTTGTAAAAAATACCCAAAAAGTTAATAAAGCTGATTTAATTGTTAATTCTGAAATGACATTTATTTAACAGAAAGTATAATCAGTTTAATATACTATAAAAAAGAATACAAAGAGAATTATTGCAGTCACTGTGAAACCTCAAAAGATTAATGAAATCTTTTCTAATTTATTTATGTCTTGCTGGTTTTCAAACAGATCAATTTGATGGTAGAAATCTGGGGATCAAATTCTGAGGATCACTACATTTGCACACAATTCAGGGAAATTTAATTTCCATAATGTATTATAATTATATGGTTTCATGTTTTATGTTAACATTTTCCCACAAACATGGGAATCCGCAGCAGATATGTGTCTGAGCACATATAGGTAAAATATGTGAAACATAATCTCTTCAGATGAAATCGAAGTTATTGAATTGAGTCGAAAACATTGTGGTAAAAGGAGAAATAGCTAATCTGGAGCAATTTCTCCTTTTGCCCAAAGATGCATCAAAATATGTCTGCATGTGTGGTGAAAGGGTTTCTTTAATCTGTAACGTCATGCAAAAATTGTCCGTTTTTGTGTATCTTGCCTTGGCAGTTCACTTCTTTATTAATCAGTAATTGTCAGTGCATCTGTCTGTTTGCATGCTTGAAGTTAATTATACCCCCTTCGAAGAAGAGGGGGTATATATAGGAGTCACTATGTCAGGCTGTAGGTCGGAAGCCATAATTTTGTCGGCCTATTTCTTACAAACCACTGGGTGGAATTCAATAACATTTTACATGAAGCGGAGATGTGCATATCCTAAAGGTCTTACAATTGCATGTTATTTTACAGAGTTATGACCCTTTTACTTATTAAGTTATGGTGTAGGTCAAGGTGCTGTTTTGGGGGTATTTATCATCTTCAGTTCTAGTTGATTTAGTTATTGATTATTCTCAGGCAATATATTTTTTTCTTTACCTTAACCCTTTCCCTCATATAGACGCTTTTTGTCGCCTCTGCAGAAGACGGCTATTTGAAAACATAGTGACAAAAGAAGAAATTGCACAAAACGTGCAATTTCTCCTTTTGACACAATGTTTTCCACTTTTAGTAATAGGTTATCCTTTCAATTATGGAGATTTTCTATTTTTGGACAAAATACGTTCAAAGTCGTCTGCTGCAGAATTGTCGTATGAGGGAAAGGGTTAAGCTAGCTAGCTTTGACAGATCATCTATATATGAGCCAGTCCAAGGGAAAAGCTACAAATTGGCATTTCTGAAAAGTGTTTGTTCTGATCAGCATGTACATCTGCTCATGCAGTCTTATTAGAATCTACACAAGTTTAACCCTTTCCCTCATATAGACGCTTTCTGACGCCTCTGCAGCAGAAAACTTTTTGAAAACATAGTGACAAAAGAAGAAATCACTCAAAACGAGCAATTTCTCCTTTTGCCACAATGTTTTCCACTTTTAGTCATTCAATTATAGAGATTTTCTATTTATTCACGAAATATGTTCAAAGTTGTCTAATGCAGAATTGTTGTATGAGGGAATGGGTTAAAAAAAATGCTAACAATTTTTACCTAAGTATATATGTGAACAGTGTAGATCTTGATCAGACAATACAGATGCACAGGCGGATATGAATGTGCACCGTTTTCAATAACCATCTTGTAGCTTTTTAG
The DNA here is from genome assembly GCA_031761405.1 of Serripes groenlandicus. Classification (NCBI taxonomy): domain Eukaryota; kingdom Metazoa; phylum Mollusca; class Bivalvia; order Cardiida; family Cardiidae; genus Serripes; species Serripes groenlandicus. The sequence continues at coordinate 24,020,661 of JASEVX010000005.1, forward strand.
ATAGTCAGATTCATATAATGTTAAATATTGTCTTTCTTCTGTGAAATTACTGACCTGAATTTATAAAAAATTCTTCTGAATGATGACAGGAAATAGCTGTAAAAAGAAATTTGATTCAGAATAACAAATATCACTTTCCCTTAAATAGATGCTTTCTGACCAATCTGCAGCAGACTTTCGAAATCGTTGTGGCAAAAGAAGAAAATGCTCATAATAACCAATTTTTCCGTTTGTCCCAATGTTTTAACTTTATTCAATAATTGTTCATTCATTTATAGAGAGTTTCCATATTTTGAGAATAAATATTTTCAAAGTAGTCTGCTGCAGAAAAAAAATGACCTTTAATTGTCATAAAACTTCATTGGAATCCGAAACACACTTGAAGGATCAATTTAATGATGATACAATTCATTCATAGTAATTTTCAAGAGAAGAAGATTCTATGAAATCAAAACATTTTGTACTAAATGACTCCTTTTCCAAAACAAATCATTTAAAACGTTCAGAAATTGATGACAATTATTAAAATTCAAGTCACAATGGAAACAGATGGGATTTTTTCTTGGCACACCTAGAAACTGATGTGACCTTTTCTATTGGAATTTATTGCAGTGAACACATTTAGAACATCTTGGAAATTTACTCCCTGTCAAGAAATCATTCTTCTTTACCGATATTCAGCACGCATCTAGGGAAAAGAATATGGAACATATCAATCAATTAAAATGAAATTGTGGCAAAAGGGTAAATTATTGGTTATGAGCAATTGTTTTGCAGGACTGTTTTCAAAAGTTATCTTCTGCAGATTCATCAAAATGTGTCAGCATGTGGGAAAGGGTTTACTCATATAAAAGTGGGGAAATCATCATGAAGGATAGATTTGGATGTACTATTTGTTCATTAAGTATATAGCTGCCATTTTAACCCTTTCCCTCATATAGACACTTTAATTCTGGCGCCTCTGCAGCAGACGGCTTTTCGTAAACAGGGTGACAAAAGAAGAAATTGCTCAAAACAAGCAATTCCTCCTTTTGTCACATAATGTTTTCAACTCTATTAAATTATTGTACTTTCATACTTAATGGGGGTTCCCAATTTTTTTCAGGTATGTTTTTAAAGGCGTCTGCTGAAGATTTGTTGTATGTGGGAAAGGGTATAAGGTATCATAATGTATTTGTATCGACTGTATGAGTGAAAATAATCTCTTTTCATTCTCTATCTCCACATTTTAAACAAATATTCTATCCTTAATCCTCTCCCTCATATAGACGCTTTCTGACGCCTCTGCAGCAGACGGCTTTTTGAAAACATAGTGACAAAAGAAGAAATTGCACAAAACGTGCAATTTCATCTTGCCACAATGTTTTCCACTTTTTGTCATAGGTAATTATCCATTTAATTATGGAGATTTTCTATGTTTTGACAAAATACGTTCAAAGTCGTTGGCTGCAGAATTGTCGTATGAGGGAAAGGGTTAATCCTTTCCAACTTACAACAAATATACAGCAGACGAATTTGAAAATATCTAGACAAAATTATGGAAATTGTCCAAAAGGGATGGTATACTTTTTGAAAAGAGTTAAAAACTTTGTGGGAAAAGGGGGGGGGGGGGGGGGGGGTGATTGCTCATTATTCTCCTGTTGCCACAATGGTTTCAAAGTCATGTAGTCATATACTCAGTACGCTATCTTCTCCTCCTCTCCCTCCCCTTCGCTTTTTTCCTATTTTCTTTTCCCCTGCTCTTGATCCCCCTTTTTCCCTCTCCCTTTTACCTTCTTCTTCCTTTTTTCCCCACCCCTTTCTTTCTTCCTTTCTTCTCTCCTTTATTTTACTCCTCCCCTTTTCCTATTCTTTTTTTTCTCCACTCTTCTCTACCTCTCTAATCCTTTTCCCTTCTCTTTCCTTTCCTTTTTTCCCCCCTCGCCTCTCCCTTTTTCCTTAGCTTTTGTCCCTGTATTCTTTCTCTTTCTTTTCTCTTCTTCCCTTCTCATATTTTTTTTACTCTTGTTGTCTTCTTCTCTTTTCCCCCTTCCCTTTTTCCTTCCCTTTTTCTTCATACTTCATCTTTTTCCCTTTCTCGCCCCCTCCACTTGTCATCTCCCCTTTTTTCCCTTCTCCCTTTTTTTTCCTTTTCCTTTCTCTTTTTTTCTTTCTTCTCCCCTCTCCACTATCTATTTTCTTTCTCCTTATTACCTTTCCCTCCTTTTATCCTTCTTTTACTTTTTCTTCTTCTCCCCATTATTCCTCCCCCTCTCTCGCTTCCTTTCTTCTCCTCAACCTTCTTCTGCTTCTCCCCTTTTTCTATTTTTGTTCGTGCCCTGTCTTTCCC